>JAUBNY010000066.1:428713-443245 GCA_032275445.1 Crypturellus soui | reverse complement strand
AAATATCATCTTCTCAATACCAAAATTTACCTTCACTGTAATAGGGTGAAGTCCCTAAAATTCAGAAAGGGTTGAGGAAAAAACATCCATAAAACTGGAAGTGGAGAGGAGACCTTATAAATCAATCTCGTGCTTTTTATTTTTTGTCTCCTCTAAACAAGTTATCCACTTTACATTGATGCAAACTCGTCAGGGGTCCGTTAAAGAGTATTAGAACCCACTGACTCTGGCTTTCAAAATTCTGACAGGTCACACAGGCTATAAACAAACACTTCTGGTTTCCAAAGTCGCAAGATCTTCACTATATCCGGGAGTTAGTTCATACTACAGCAGGATTCTTGATTATTACCTTCAGAGGTCAGCTGTACCTGCAGAATTGTAATTACATGAGTGTATTCAGAAGCTAATTAAATATGTTTGCTGCTTCCATGCAATCCAGGAAGCAGCCTCATATGACTTGCTAAAAAAAAAAGAGGTAATTTCACCTGAAATAGCAAAGAGAAAACTCACATGTTTCTAAGAAAAAATGAAAAAATAGCAATAAATGAGTCTACAATAAAGAAGATGATATAAGGGCATGGAAGAAGCTTGCTTCTGCCTTTTTAAAAAAAAGGTCCTCCCAACAGAACTGAGAAAATTTCTTTGATAGATTAAAACAGAGTGCGGGGAATATTCTGCTTGTTCTCTGTTAGTACAATCCTGGCAAACGTACAGGTTAGCTTTATTTACATCTCATTATTTGTAATAAAATGGCCGTAGAACTCCAGAATTTTTTTGTTTTGTGTTTTTTTTCCCCTAACTTCTTCCCTCTTCTGGGCATCAGACTCTTCAGAGGTTCTCACGTGTTGTCAGAGGAAGTTTTCCTGCCCTACGCAGGGAAAAGCGAGAGTGACTGTTTATGCAGCGCAGCTCCTGCACCCTCATTTCCAGTTCTGTTCGGTTGCCACAGAATGAAGAGATTTATAATAAAAACCAGATCATCCTCAGATTTTCTCATCTTTTTACCCGAAACTCCAACAGCGGAACATTATACCCAAGGCGGAAAGAAAGAATTCACTCCGATCCCCACACATATACACCCTGAATCTCCTTGAACATGTTCTTGCATTAACTGAAATTATGTTACTTAACCTTTCAAAAAATAAAGGTGTGCTCCTCCTTCCCATTCCCAACCCCCTAAACAACAACAAAAAAGAACGCAAAATGACGAGAAAGGAATAATTTATTAGAGATTTTACAAGCAAATCGGCATACACTTGTCAGATAAATTCTGTGACTGTTTAAAGACATCTGGAATCTTTCAGATGAGTAAATTTATGTCTTAAATAGTTTAGAAATGCTACTACGCACAGTTCAAGAGTCCTGACGATCACTGCTTCTTCTCTCAGGTTGGTAATACTTGAAAGATGGGACACAAAAGGGACCTGGAACATCATAAAGGCATGTTAAAATTATGAATGACAGAAAAGAGGAGTGTGTATTTTTTTTTTTTGGCTGCTGCTAAATTGGAAGATGCTGAATATTTAGAAAACACAGAATGTCTGAAAAAGAGTAACTCTATATAGAACAAGCTGTCTAAAATTTGTATTAAAATGAATTTGAAAAATGTAATATATCACTAGCAAAAACATTACTACAATGCAGAAAACAATTTTTAAAAAGTAGCAATAAATAGTTCCATTCCCAGACTATTATTTCATTGTGAGACACTGCTAATTTTCTGTTCTCTATTCTAAAAAATAAGAAGCGTTCAAAGTAAATTAACTACACATTGTTTTTTATAAACCAGCACAACCGTAATCATTACATGTTCTAACGTTCTTACAGCTCAACACTGTAATCATTTCCTAGACTGCTCTGATTTTTTTCTTTAACCATCAGATATTTCATTAAAGAAAAACAAGAAGAAATTCTCAGTGCGAGACCAGCACAGCTTCACAATTAGATCACAAATTAGAGAAGTTTACGGTGTTTGAGGAAGAATGTGGAGGCCGCATTTTGAGACTGGGAAACTTCATTATGGCTATTCAAGCAACAGAGACAACTCATTAATGCTTTCCCCTGAAGTGCCCTTTCTTTTTATAGTTACCAGATTAGTTCAAGCTCTAAAATGTGTAAACTCCTCCCCACAACTACTCTAAGAGAAAACTTAAGGAGGTCAAGTGCTATGGGAAACATTGCACAAAAAAAGGATACAACAAGAAAGGATACACTCTGCATGACAGTATTACTGCAGTATTTACGCAGGAATGTTTCTAAAGAAGAACAGCAGAATGTGGTTTAAATTTACTTTATTCTCAGTATTGCATTCACATAACTTAATACTACCTATCATAAGCAAAAACACCTCATTTAATAAAATACAGTTTTGACCCCTGATCACATTTAATGAGGGCTGTGTCCATCAAAACTAACTCCATATTCCAAAGTAAATATGTCTTTTGAAACTTGAATTGTTAAAGACAATACCAGAATTTTCTGTCTCATTGACTCTCTTTCAGTCTTCCACATTTTACAGACTCACTTTTTCCATCTGGTCCAAAACCAAACCATGTTTCCATTCAATGCAGTCTGCCAGGTCACTTCTTTCCTACAAAGAAGCTGGTGACCTCTCAGCATCAGCTTCTATATTTCCCTTCTCCCCCAAAGCTAATGTTTTAGCTACAGAAAAAATAATCATCCCAAATACCACTGTAAATGTTTATGGGTCCACCAAAAGAGAGGTATTTCAATCATAAAGGAGCCTTTTTTAAAATAAAAACTTGCAGATTATATTTTATATAACGGAGAAAATCATGTTTTCAACAGTGTTCATGAGCTAAACACAGCTTCCTCTTGTTTAAAAATAATATATATAATACACATATTATATATATATTTTAATGTGAGACTTTGACACTCTTCCTTGCAGGCTCAGATGTCTATCACAGAATTTTACATCACAAACCAGCATCTACCAGGTTTTAAGTCAAGAACAGGAGAAACATGTGGGTAGAAATAGGTCAGCTTCATGATTAGTTAGCAAGTGAAAGAAACCATTTTTAATTAAAACTCACGGATTCTCAGAATTCTGTATTAATCTGAGGAGCATTCTCTATCTTTACACATAAATGGTCAAAATAAAGAAGTTAAACCAGTGTTAGTGAGCTATTTCATGTAAGCTTCTATATGCACAAATAACCATTCCATACATATGTCTGCTCATTCTAACAATATACTCCTGGTTTGATCATCAACATACTTAACCAAACAACATCCGGTTGCTTCGCTTTATGCAATCTGAAAACTATTTAAAACATGTTGAGCCAAGTCGGAATGAAATTTTATATATGAAGTCAGCTGGAAAGACATGCAATGACCCTTATGAGGATTTCCAGTATCTTTTTTTTTTTTTTCTCTATCAAGGAATTTGTTAGAAACAGGACCAAAACACTTATTTAAGCACCTGTTGGCTTTTTAATATTTTAGCCAAGATTTGTTTCCTTTCAACACAAGAATACCTGCAAAGAAATTGTCTTTCATTTTATAAAACAAGATGCTGATTTTGCAAAGACGGGATCAGAATTGGTAAGGCTGCAGAGCAATTCAGAAATGAGTAAAACATAGCACAGATTTAAGTGGAATCTAACCAAAAATTCACAGACAACTCACAGAATGAGAAACCTGCAATTCAGAAGTCAGAAGCAAAGTCAGCAGCAGTCACTCATATCCCTAATTTAAAGCTTTTTTTCCTCCCCAAATAAGTGACCAAAACATGCAGAACAAAAGAAAAATGGTAAAATAAGTTGAATGTTTCAAAATCTCTAAGCCCAGCATTTGAGTTCACTTAGTAGTGGGTGGAGGGGTAAGTACAAGGACCCCCAGCTGAAATCTGCAGTCAGTTAAATGACATTTTGAGTTAGTTCAAATTAATGGGTGGAAGTCAAGAACTAAATTATTCTGTGTGCTAGTTTAATAACTCACTACTCAAATATTTTGATTCATGAAGCTCCTCACACTTAATTAGAGCTCATTTTGCTCACGTTACTCTAGTGCGAGCCAAATACTTCGAGTAAGACAGTAGTGAAGCCATATATATGATAAGAAAAAGTGAAACCATGATTGCTTTGTCAGTTCTGCAGGCAGACGTGGCAAAAATCAGCATCTGTGCACTGCATCACAAAAAGAAAGTCTCGATTAATATAATATTAAGTGCAAGTTTCTAAAACAGTGCCCTTTACTAAATCAGACAGTCTTAAAGGAGGCTGCAGCAGCACAAAGTGGTCAGAAATATTTTCCCAACTCCTCACCGCGAGTCTAGAAAGCCTGGCAAAAAAAAAATCATATGACCTGGAGCCTGGGCAACCAGCAGTCCCCAGGTTCCTAGAGAAAAGAAGAAGCAACATTTTAAACTTCCACTGTCTTTGTAACCTGCACCCTGTTTTTCTGATAGAAGACACACTAAAGTGGCTAAAAAACAGTCATACAAAGAAATAAAATCAGCCTATATCTTTCTCTCTCTTTGTTTTTTAGACAGGGAATCCTTACCTTTTGCAGTGCTCTATTTTTTTCTTTTCCCTTCATTGGAATCCTGTTTTGGTCTAGCTGAACGAGCAAATTGCTGAAGTTCTGTTAAGGACTACAAGTACCACTGGTGGCAAAGAGAAGTCAATCAAGAAGCAGAAAATAGCAGGATTTCAGTAAAGGAGGGAGAGTTTAAAACGCTCCCTTCATTTTACTGAGGGCCAAATATACTACAGCATTAAATATGGTTACAGTTGTGCCTACTAGTCAACGATACTGATGGGCAGCTTAAAAATTTCTGTTCAAAAGCATAGATTATTAAGCAAGGTAGATAAACAGGGAAGGAAAATGTAAACAGAGTAACTACAAAAGGATGAATATTTGATATTTATAGTCCTCCATGCCTGCACATGAATTCCACCATTTCTGGTATCTCAGAGGGTATGCAGGAAGAAATAAATTTAAAATAGAGGTCTACTTAAAGACAGTAGTTATACAAGCTAAATTACATTTACCTGGAGGATCGAGAAGCTAACATCAGAAGAGTCAGTTTTGTTATGTCTTAAATAAAACACATTAACCTTTCTATTTCAGAAGGGGTAGGGCCTCTACATATTTTTCAGTTATCATAAAATCAACGATACTGCCTGGGGTTCTTAAATTGTAACTTCTTTTTCTGTAGATGTCCAATGAAGTAGAACCCTCGTGACAGGCTAGAGACAAGTACGTTTAGAAAAGTATATAGAATGCAAATCTTTCAATAAAAGATACAACCACCATGGGCTTTTCAAACAGCACGTATCCATTTGCTTCTTTTAAAGCTTTAGCAGCTGCTTTTTCATTAGGTAGCCCAATGAAAGCCTGTCCCTTCATACGGCCTTCTTTCATCAAGCGTATGTCAAACCTAGAAACAAATTTGAGAGTGAGGAATTACTTGAGTTTCTACATTTCATACATTCATCCATTTATACTTCCACATTTCATAGCATATATAATTCTCATGCTAAAAGTTGGGGAGATAATAGAAAGAGAAGTGCCTACAATCAGGAATTATGTCACTGGAAATCACTGATATTTGCAGGGGGGATTTTGTAAACTAGTTAGTAAAAAACTGACATTAAATGGCAGGATGGCAAGCTGATGTACAACTACAGTAAATACAACGTATGCAAAATGATCAGATACACACAATGATCTACGCTGTGTACATTCTGCTTTGCTCACCAATACACAGTTATTTCAGTGGTCAAAATATAAAGGCATAATATTTGTGTCTGAATCTGTTCAAAAAATAATTCTACTTTTGAACTTCAGATAAAGAAAGATTTGCAGATGAGAAGCATTTTCCCCCTTAAAAGTGCTGAAGTAGAGAGAAAAAAAAAGAAAGCATTACTAATCTTTAACCACCACAGTTGTAGAAATTAATAAAAAGATCTAATTTTATTTAGCATCAAAATAGCTTACATATTTCGTTCCATTTCTGACTCAAAGTCAACATATCTTCCAAAAATGAACTTGAGATCCTGGAATTAAAGGGCAAGTATAAGAGGAAAGCTGATTTTTTAAAAAAACTTTTTTGCAAGCACTTAATTTGTTTGTTTACCTACCTTTTCTTGAACTTGCTTAGCTAAATTCTTCACATATATCCTGCAATTAGGATCCCCTGGCTCATAATTTTTGAAAACAGAGAATTTTTCCATTTCTTGAACAAGACAAAGACAGAAAAATAGAAAATCTAAATGTTACAACTCTTTTAAGGATTTTTTGACCTTCAATATAAAAGTTTTGTGTATCTGATTTTACATATCTGATGAATTAAAAAAGAAATACTATTTAAACTTATTACAAAAAGCAAAGAGGTATTACTACAGGATTTATTTTCAAAGTTATACCTTCTCTAGAAAGCCTGTTTTTCTCTAGTTCCCTTCTAGAAATAAATTCTGATGGTATTTCATCATTCTCCTCTTCTGTTTCCATTTTATCATTTGAGGTAGGAGCAGGGAAAATCTTTCCAAATCCTGCATTATTGATTTCTTCTGTGGTTGCAGAAAGATCTAAAATTTGAATACATTACATAAAGTGGTTTGTAGGCATATTTACAACAGTATCAACTGCAAGTTAAAATACATAAACGGCTAAAATAGAAGTAGTATTTGAATACAGCAGCATCCTAGAAGAATCTGAATACACCTTTAAGAAAATCTGTCTTCATCCCCGGCTTATGTGGTTGCATAAAATCAGCTTAACTACAGATAAACACCGTGTCACATGCAGCTAAAATAAAACTAGACGTACTCTTCAAAGCTGCATACGTTTCACTGATTGGTTTAGTTTTTAATATTTTAATTCAAACAAATTTTACATTATTGCAAAAATACTGAGAAACACGGGACTAAAGATAGCAAGTGGCCACCAAGCCCCACGGCTCCTACTGCCCAGTATTTATGCAGCAGATTATCAGCACGCTGCAGGAAGGAAGCAACAACTTGAGGGCTGCCCTCTAGGAGCTGCAAGAGGAGAATCTAAAGCTAACCCGGTGTATTCAATTACACCACGTAACACTGAGAAGGATCTCGTAACATGCTTGCTAAAAACAGCCTAAGGTTTTTAAAAGCAGGTGAAATTCACTGCAAAAAGCAGAGTGCTCATAATACAGACCAACCTTTAAACCACTCCCACTTCTATATATAGATATACTCTACACAAAGGCTTTAACATAGGAAAGGCAAAAAATGCAGACAAAATGCAATTTGGTGTCCCTTAAAAAAGCAAGCAGAAACAAAAAAAAGCCCCTGACAGATATTATTTATGAAATTGACAGCGCGAAAGAATGAGCAAATAAATAAAACGCCCTGGCTAAAACTTTAACAGACTTCTGCAAACTGCAATCACATGAAGTTAGTATTAATAAAGTACAAATTTCTCACCATTTTTTTCTTCTCTTTCCGAATTTATCTGAAGAACAGATGGGATGTCAGTAGTAATATGAAATTCAATTTTTTTATGACCTACATGTTGAGGCTGTTCAAAGACATCTGAAGGTGACAGTGTAGGGTGCAAATTACTGTTTAAAACAACAACATGTTAATCCAACTTCCACAGAATTGGTCACTGACAAATACATATTCAAAACATAAGCATTCCTTTCATTTAGATCTTATGCTGTTATTTACCAAACATGAGTTCTCTTTTTCATAATCCATTTCACCTTTACTAGAGAACATTTAAGATAATATAAATACATCAGGTTTGCATGATGCAAAGCAATCACAAAAAAAAAAAAAGAGCATACCATATCACAGGAACTTAAGAAAAGCTTTCCATTAACAACTTTAGTAATCCAAAAATAACTGGTCTTGTTGCTGTTTTCATGTAGTATAATTACTTTTTTTTTAAAACAAAAATAAATTTCTTGGAGGAAAAAGGAAAGCTGTTTACAAAAATGCATTTGCAATTGATTGTCACTAAACAGAAATATACTGGTGTCTACTATTGTGCTGTATACAGCTGTTTCGAAAACCAAAAAGATTTAAACCACACCAATTTTTTTTCTTCCTCTCAATATTTTCAAAAGAACCACCTTAAACAATAAATGCAGATTCCTGCATTGTCAAGGCAATATGATTGTTATTCAAACCTGACAGGCAGAAAGAGAAAGCTGTAGCATGAATCAGGCTATGGCTGCTTGGTTAGCAAACTTGAGGTCAAATTACAAGCAAACTGGGACCTTTAGGAGCAAGGGTAAAAAACAAATACATGGCTAAATGAGATGAATCCTGCTATAGAGTATATATATATATCAATAAAGAGTAACACCAAAGCATCAGGCAGTGAGGTCATATAGTGAAGGGAATAACCTTCTGTGCAAGCACCACGCAAACAACACACACCTGTGGGGAGCACACACAGGAGCGTTCAGCAAGTCTTTAATTCTTTGTTTTTTCCTAACTCCACGTCTCTTCGTGCTTATTGGCCTTTTAGGCTGAAGGGTTGCTAATTCCATCAACTTGGTCATTCTGTTTTAGATAGAACAATAAAAAAGAAAGAAATCAAGTGAGTTTAAAGCTTACTTGAGAATGTCCATTGTAATCGCCCTTTCTTAAAAACTTTGAAACAACTTTTAGGAATATAATCATATATTAAGCTGCATTAAGACCTAAACTACACTAATAAATTACATCACATATGAATTTGACATACATAGAGCAAAGGAGCATTACTTAATCAATAGATCAAAACTGTAATGAGTTCAATGATATCTTTTCTCTCTCCAGCAAGGTACCTAATCAGGAAACCGAGGCTGAGAAACGTTAAGAAGTCCCGCACTGAATCAAGTTTTTATACCACTTCCACTCTGCAGGAATTCTCCCTTTCTTTTCCAAAGCATGCATTTCTCTGAATATAGCATTGAGACCATTTATTTTTAATTTCAGCTGAAATAACAGATGCAGAAAATTATTTTCTTATCTGGTATGAGTTTAAAGATGAGAAATCAGCTACAATGTAATTCAGTACATGCAGCATCCCTAAACTGTTGGCAAATCCTCAGAAGATAAAACCACCCATTCTTGTTACTACACTACACGTTGATGTAGAAAGAACATTTTGAAACAGTATGAACATATCACTCAGCTTGAAAGTCACAGGCTACTCAAGCAAAGATGTGGAAAACCAAATTCAATCCAGGAAACAATCTGATTATTACTTCCACTACTCTGGCTCATTCTGAATTTATGTTCTTTCTTCAAACAGAAAGAGACAGTAGGTTTTGGCACCCTGTGACCATTTTGTTCCTCTTACTGAGGTCGAAAACAACATTGACTTTGTACATTTTTAGCCACCCTGAAACTTCTTTAAGAGCCTGGAGAGATTAATTATATACTGAAAAAAATGAGAAGCAACTTCACCACTGGCAAAACTGGAATGGAAACAGGGCCTTAAAGGACTCAACAGCTTGCAAATAATAATAATAATAATAATAATAATAATAATAATAATAATAATAATAATAATAAAGTACCTCTCTTTTTCCTCACTATCACTTTCATATTCTGATTCCTCCCCACTAGATAGTTGCTCTTCTTCCTCTTCGGGCAAAGGTGGCTCCTCGGGAGGCAGAGGTGGTATTGGGGGAGGTGGCATAGGCACTGGTAAATACTCTTCATACTAGGTAGGAGGAGAAAAAGAGTCACTTTTTTCTGCAAATCTCACGTAATAAAAATAGTGAAGGTAAGACACTAGAAGACAGCAAAAAGCAGCTTTTTAAAAGCACGTTCATAGCAATATACCTGCTGTGTTGATAAATTGCTAATGAGAACTTAGTATCTGCTGCTTTCTGAAGTGTTACAGTGAATGTTTCTCCTCTTAAATTAAGGAGTTACTCTTTTAATTTAAGGAGTTAAAATAAAAACAGTAGCAAAATTACAGAAACCAAATATTATAAAGTATATTCCAGTAAAATATTATAAAAATTAAATATTATAAAAATATAAAAATCTAAATTACTATACAGAATATCTACTTGCATGTATCATCTATACTGAATTACCTACTTGTATGTATCATCAATTTCACAAAGCACTGATATCTTTAGGCACTGTGAATGCTATAAAAAAAAAAAGCTGCTCTAGGATTTTTAAGGACTGGCTTCTAATCTTATTACTCATTTCTGCATGAACATTCACATCATTTAACTTAGTCCAAAAACAGATCAAAATCAAACAAAATGATTCCCAGAAAATCAGTGTGAAATTATTGATGGGATGTATCTATTTTACAGCTTTTACTTCACAAACTTTTGTCATTAAAAGCATGTATTTTTTATTAGGGCAATCACAAAATGTAATGGAACCCAGATTTCCTACATCCATTTCCTACATCCAATTGTAGGAACAAATACAGAATGTCCTTTCTTGCTCTATTTTGCCCTTGCAATCAGTTAAATTGCTCGTTCAGGGATAAGAGAGAGCTGAGTCCAGGGAGTTGGTATTTCAAGATCCCCTGAAATACTGCCCGAAAGACTGCTACAGAAATAGCTCCTCCTAAACCTCTGCCAGTTCTCCCTTAACCCTGCCCCCTTTGAAAAAAATAAAAATAAAATCCTGGAGATGGAGCAAATTAAATCCCAAAGCTCTGCATAATCTCATTAGCAGTATGAATCTTATTAGAATTCCCAAGAAACACACAGATCAAAGAACTTTACACGCCTCTGTAAGGAAATGGGCTACTTGTATTCTATTTTATCTCTTGTAAGATGCTATAAATGCTTCTAAAACCTCTCCTTTTTATACTTAACACTTTGAAATATGTAGTTCTACTCTCAGAGGGGAATATTTCTTTAAACACAACTAAAAAGATGTCTTTAGAAAATTAACATGCACATCTTAGCCAATAAAAATGAGCAGTACCTGCTGACTTTTACATATTTCTTCAACTTCTGCAGTTTTAACCTTAGATCTTCTATTGTGTTCCTTATATTTAAAAATGTGAATACATATTTCAACTACTGTAAAAAAACATTATAAAATAAGTTACCATGGGAGGGCGAGCGGTAATTGGTCCAAAAGGTGGAGGAAGATTCATTTTATTCATAAGATGAAGTACCTGAAATAATTCAAGTTAAGTATTACTTCCTTTAGAAAAGGAAAAGTTACTTGCTTTGTTTTTGACAAGGGTAAATCAATATACTTTTAAAGAAGACACAACTATGTTGCTTTAAACCAATGTAAAAGCCTACACTAAAAGCCAACGTAAGCTGACACTAACAGTAAAAACAAGTGACATCTGAAAAAAGCCAAGCAAAGAGCACATGAAAGGTCTTCTCAGAAATAAATTATAGAAATACCCAACTAAAACCTAATTATGGAGATCTTTTTATCCAGTTTCCAGTCAGTGCCAGCGAATGAACAGTTACTTCTAGTCAATAGAGTCTTAGCACAGTAAAGAATTAGCATTGGTTAGACCTACCACAGGAAAGCTAACTTAATTACCAACAGAAATACTTCGTGCCAAAGTAAATATTAAGAATGGGGAAAAAGGAGAGATTTTTGTTTTTGTACTTTCCTTTTTTGATGCTTTACTTACCTGTACATAGAACTTGGGCACGCTTGCCAAGGCATTTGCTATATTTGTTAGAATTGTACTCGAAGGTGGTGGATACAAATATTTGAGGCAAGAATTGATGGGAAAGGTGAGGCTGAGGAAAAGATCAAAGACAAGGAATCTTAGCTCCATTATCACGTTGATAACCAGTAACAATGAATATTAGAGGTTTAACATTCATTACATCTGTGAAATATCACTGAAATGTCCCCATTTCTTCTGGTACAGTAATAATTTTAGGTGACTGGGCTTCTCACATTTATGTCTTCTGCATTAGGGGGTAATCAGTCCCTTATATGTGACGGACTTACTGGATTTGGGCAAAACAGAAGTACTAACACATGCAGGAAGCTTAAAGCACACAGGTACAACCCACACGTCACAGGACCACAGGACAGCCATGCTGCACAGACACCACAAACCCAACAGTCTCACAAAATGCTGGATTTATATTTTACGCCCCAAAATACTCTTCACGTACTCAACAATGCAAACAGCGAAACAAGGAACAAGAAGCCTCTGAAAAAAACAAGAGTAATCTGCTGTTAACACTCAGACAATCCCCCTAGGCCTCAAATTCCACCTGGAAAAGCAACAAATCACACTAGAAGGCTATTATGCAGCCCCCAGCTTCACGTCTGTCCCCACTCAACTCTAAGGTCTGAAACTGATGAGCAGTGAATTTCACCTCTAATATATCTACACATGTAGAACAGCACCATACTGTAGAACTACTGCATTATCTCTGGTTCAATGTTACAGAACAGCAATTTTGAAATTAGCAGAATAAAACAGCTATGAAAGAATAGAAATACTAACCCATGACTGGGAGCAATTCCATTGTCAATTTTAAGACAGCTTGATTCTTTCTTGTCTTCTTCTTTTACTGGCTCCTCTGAGCTGAAAGATAGTCTAGTATTAGTTAAAGCAGAGCAAAATTCAAATGTTTCACAACATATGAAATACATTTCACTTCTTATAACATTTTTTGACATTGACTAGATAGGTAAAAGGCATCAGCAGAGTACTTATCTATAGAACTGAACCTGTCTGGTAATGCTTTTGAACAGTTATCTGGTATTGACTAAATAGTACTGTGACAGCAATATGATATAATAAAGAATTTCATTTCCTTGAACTAAATTATTACAGACGTACCTTTTACTCTTCTCTGAAGGTGAAGGCTGGCTTAGTACCTGTATACTGTCCTGCTCCTTCGCAAACTCAACAACTAAAGTGTGACCTAAAAGCTTCAGCTGATGCAGTCTCGACAAGGCCTTCAAATAAACATCACGGAGAAAGAAAAAGAAAAGGGAAAACATCAGAATATATTTCAAAGAGCAACCACTCTTGTTTGCTGCAAAGAGGCTGCTTTAAGCTAGGTCTGTGCCATTACAGAGGCCGTGCTGCACAGTGCCTGCCTCTGTGGCCCTGTTTTGGGCAGCCTCTTTCCTGGAAAAAAAAAAGGTGACATTGCACAGCTGGAAGAGTTACAGAGAATCGTATCACCTGAGCACAGTTGTGTCCAACAACCTTACCTATCATTTCTATTTAATAGCTTTGTAAACCTCTATAATTTCAAGTAACAAACGTCTTTCTCACAAACTACAACATACTGAAAACTAACAATAATATCCGGACACTTAAAAATCAAGATTCCTAAAATATTTAACTAGGAAGGCCTAGTGCTCTGCAAGATGGAAAGTCTGCCCTGGAAATCAGGATAGGCAGCTGCTGACTGGCACAAAGCAACCCAAATCCATCCTGCTTACATGCTTTTTTTGTAATTTCTTTGAACACTATGCTACAACAGGGCTTGAAAAAAAAAAAAAGAGCACATAAGACTAGAACTAGGAATACAGGCTTTTTATAAGAGTACTATTTAAAATATAGGTGCTAATATTACATTTCTTGTATGCATGTGTCCCATTAATATGATACTTTTCTTGTTCTAACATTCGGCATGCAACACAGTCGAACTATGTACATGACTACACCTTAATTTTATAACAAATATATGATTATGTAGGAAACACATAAGTTATGGTTGCTGTATCAAGCCAGTTTTTACACAAATAGGCACATATCCCCTTAGACATCACCTCAGCTGGACAGGTTAGATCAGGTGGCTTCTCGAAGTCCCATCCACCCTGAATTTTTTACACTGTGTATAAAAATATTTAACAAATCCATTGTGCACCTACAGACACGGAACTGTCATATATTTCTGCACCAAAGCTCAGTGGTAAAAGAAGTAGAAAAAAGAAATAGATCAGGAGAGCTCTTTGCCAAAATCACTTAATCACAAACTCGACACCAACCTTGGCCGCCGCGTTCTCGCTGGGGAACGTCGCGAAAGCCGTGTGTTTCTATAAAGCAAACAAAAAAAAAAATCTTTCTGTCAATCTGAGCTGGTACGTAGCAAGAGAGGCAGCAAAAATAAGACTACGCGGAGGTTCTATCCAGGGAGTAACTTGTGGGTGCAAGCGGGGACGCTGGGAAGGTGCAAGCTGCCCAAAGCCACACACGGGACAAGTGGGCACTCGGGACGGCTGGTCCTGTGTGTTTAGGAGAGCTGCCCGCGACGGCAGGGCAGGGCAGGAGGCCGAAGGTCTGGGCACGGGGCAGGGAGCTGGTGCTTGCCTGGTGCGGTGAAAGCCCCGTGCCCCGGGGCTGCGAGGCCGGGCACCCGCCCCCCCCCAGCCCCGATCCTCGCCGTCCCTCACCAGGCGCCCGTGGTCGGAGAGGACGCGCACGGCCACGGCGCCCAAGTGCCGCAGCAGATCCTCCTTCTCGGCCGCCGCCAGCTCGGCGGGCAGGTGCCGCACGAGCAGCGTCCGCCCGCGGCGCCGCGACACGGCGGGAGCCGCAGCGGCAGCGGGGCCGGCGCCCGGCAGCGGCGGCGCGGGGCCGGGGAGAGGCGCGGGG
>JAUBNY010000066.1:377578-390733 GCA_032275445.1 Crypturellus soui | reverse complement strand
CTGCTGTTCCAGTGAAAAACGATGCCTTTTGTATTTTCAGTTGGATTTTAGTGGAGCAGAATTCAGTTGCTTCCAACAGGTCCTTGCAAGGACATGTCAGAACTTCTCTCCGAAAGGAATCTAGAGATATTCAGGAAACAGCAATAGCTTTATTGCTGATACAAATCAAATACAGGCCTGTGAAAGCTGAACCTACTCGCAGCTTAAGGTTGAAGGGACAGAGCGTAACGTGGGTTGAAACCAAAGCATTTGGAGCAGTTTCACAACTTGCTGGGCAAAACGATTCAGAAAAGCAATGATTACTTCAAAAACTGTGCTGAAGCACAAAGTACCTGGGACCCAAGGAGCACCTCTCGTGTTCCGAGGAACACGTGTCTTTCTCGGGCACTTCTGGAGTGGAGGGGAGCACACCATGCTACGGGCACCAAGTGCAACGTGAGAAATCAGGCAAACCAAACATTACAGGAAATTTAACATAGACGTCTTAGAGACACATTTTGCCTGAAGTGGCTGCTTTCAAGTTTCCTCCCTCCTGCTGGCTCCAGAACATCCATATTTCCTACGGAGAGGCCAGGGGCAGCTCACAGGTTACACACAAAGAAGCGCGAGTGCCACAGGCTTTTCCACAGGCTATTGCGAGCCCATTTCCACCCTAGTGAGGAAGAAGCAACCTGCTGCTGACATACTGCAGAGTAGCTGGTAAAAAACTACTGCTTTCCCCCAAGAACTTGCTTTTCAAATACTTTATTGATATTCTCAGCATATGAATTAAGCTGCTAAGATACTTTAAAATAATAGGGGGGGAAAATGGACATTTATAAGAATATATATATTTTTAAATATAAGAAAGGAAGATTCTTCTTTCCCGTAAGGCCAGGCAGGCCGTGAGCTCCAGCTGTCCCCACATAACCTGCCTGAACTTGCTCGCCGGGGTCGCGGCGCCGCGCGCCTGAGCAGCGCTGAGCCCAATGTGTAAATTTTGGGAAGAACAAACCTTCGTTACAGAGCTCAAAAGATCCTTGTGCTCTCCAAAGGGAAGGTATAAAGGGGTGCTTGTTAATGCCAGTCAACACAGCCCGCTTTCTGGAAAAAGAGGGGGATCTTGGGAAGAACCTGCGACTCGCAGAGCTAGCAGGGAGGATTTTCTCCAAGAGAAAAAATAGCCAGCTAGAGTTTAAAAAAAAATAGAAAAAGAAAACACTGTGTGCTCTGTACATCTTTAGAGTTGCATGACACGTTCCTACGGGAGAGAACTTCTGCAGGAAAAATTTAGCAGCTCCCTAAGTAACGCTCCCATGTAGTGCTTTAAGCTCTGCATCATATTTCTCCTTTTTAATACTTTTTTGTTTTCTTTTAGGGACTCAGCACACAGAGTATTTTTGTTCCCAAATCCTGCTCTGTAGCTAGTGATCTCTCATTCCATCTGCGAGCCCTGTCTAGTTCAAATCCTAAAAAACGCTTCACCCCCAGGCCTGGTGTCAGTCCTGGGTAGGGGACACGCAGGGGGCTCCCAGGGGCACGTGTACAAGGAGGGGAGGACGGAGAAGCCTTTCCCGTGGCCCTGGAAGACGCGGGAGCAGAGCCACGGGGCTCCCGGTGCCATCCACGCGGGACACTGTGTCCCCGGGCTCGCCCCACGTCCCGGTTGGTCCCGCTCTGTCCCTGTGCGGACGCAGGGTGACAGCGGCACCGCTCCTCGGGCTCCGCGTGCCTGTAGAGGGGGCCCGAGAATTCAGCAGCGAGCGGCTCCCATGCCAAGGAACAGCACGACTTAGGAGAGCGGCACCCTGGGCAGTACTTCAAACGGTACCACGCAACCAGAAGCACAACGCGCCTCGGTGGCTTGAGGAAATGCTGCCCTATTTAAGGCAATACCCAACCTGCTGCCCGCATTTTTCTCTCACGTAGCTCACTAGCCATTTCCGATGGATCTTCGAAAAATCCTCACTCCGCTCGTCATCAAGTGTTTAGACTTTTTTGCTTCAGTTTTTGCGGTGAGAGCATCAAGAAATCCTCAATGGTCATTACAGTTTTCAAAGAACTTTCTCAAAAGTTAAATGCAATATAACTTTTCCAAAACAGTGTGGAAAAAGAAAAGAGAAATCATGATCCGTCTGTAAATTCTCTATGCACCACAGTCATTTATTACTTCATACTGAAATTTGAAATATGAGAACAAAGCAGAGGCTAAGCCAAATAAAAAGCCACACCAGAAAGGAACATCTGCAAAATTCTATGAAAAAAATGCACAAATGTTACGAATTAAACCTTTTTCGGCTTTCCTTTGCAGCTGCACAACTTCACACTCAGCAAGAGAGGAAGGACGATCTAAATATTTCCTATTCAATATTACAAAGCAGAAGCCCCTGCCACTTATTGGAAATATTAGATAGAAGTCTGTGTGCCAGCATATTTAAGGAAGTGTAACAGCTGATAAGATAAAGAATAAAGGAATAGCAAAATTCAGTCTAATGTAAATTCAACTTTCAGCTCTAAAAGTCTTTGCTATGGCTAATACATAGTAAGGACCAGGGAGAGAGCTGATGTATCTCTCACTGAAATGGCACACAAATTTTGGCAAAAAGGCTTACTGGAAAACATCAACTATGGAAATCAGAAGTGTTCATACAATAGGGCAAGTTTCAGTGACTTTTCAATTTTGGAAGAGAGTTATATGGAACAGCCAAAAATAGTAGCACATACCTCGTCAAGCACTTCACATTCTGACATTTCTAACTGTTGTTAGGAAATGGAACAACAGATTCAAATGGAAAAAAAATCAAATGCCTATAAACAAGCCATTTATATTGAGCTGTAAACTCTTTGAGGCAGTTGACTTAGGGACCTTTTCCAGAATTTAAGCTTTCTGTTTGGGAAAGAAAACCTTTAAAAAGGTCCCCCGATCGCCTGCTTCCCAAGCGGTGACCAACCGCTTGCAATGGTGGCACGCGCCGTTGAGGGGCTTGCAAGGACCAGGATGCAGAGTGAGGCACAAGGCAGATGTCATAGCACTAAGCACATCGCAGGGTGACTCTCACCAGAATAGTTACTGCATTTTAATAAATATTAACTTGAAATTTTTCTGATGCAATATATTAAGCTCTTGACTGTAAGTTTTGGCAAGAAGGTATTAGGTAATGCATATGTGCCCACTCTCCACCCAGAAGTCTGGAAAGGAATGTATCACTGAAACCTCTGTGAAACCTCTCGCTCCTGATGGGGGAAGAAGAGCTGCCCATGCAAACTCCACACTAAAGGGTACCTCACGCTTCCCGAGTGTCATGGTTTTTCTCTCATGCTCTTGGTCTAAAAATGAAGCTGTGCTTTTCCCTCATTACTCACTGCTTCAGGGACCTTTTTCTTGACTACAAGAAGCAGAAATAAGAAATCTAGCTGAAATCTTTCTAGGTAGCTGCACAATCTCTAAGTTATGCATTCCAATAGTGGGATCTAACTGTTGATGTCATGCAGACATCATGAAGACAGGAGAAAACAGAAGTTCTGAGCAGTGCATCACTTTTCCAGACCACTAAAGCTACTGTGTTTCCAGATGTGACACGCAACAGGAAGGGAACATCACAACCATCCCATAAACTTTATACAAAGTGGCAGTGTGAGCTTGTGTTCACACATTTTATTACTACATTTAATGGCAATGGTGAAGTGATGGATTTGCATTTGGGTTTTTGCTTTTGATAAAAGTAGATTTGTTTTTAAGCCAAAGGCTGAATAATGACTTTAGAAGGACTGTGCTTTTACCAACACTGGAGGCACGTATCTTTTCTTCAAAAATTAAGCCGATAAAAGATTAATAAATGCATGCATTAAGTGCAAAGGTTTTCAGGATCAAAATAATTAAATACAGAGAGTGTAACAAGTATTTTTTCACAACATGTTAAAATCTCACATAGAAAAGAGCTGCCCAAGAGGAGACAACTTAGAGTGTATCACACCCTTTTCATCAAGGATGGGTGAGAAGGTTCATGGGTGCTTGTCAACCCAAAACCGCTCAAACCCTCCATTTGCTACCTCAGATTTACTGTTTCTATAAAACTAAACTCACCGAGATCCAAGTGTCTTGGCTCTGACAGGTAGCCCACTGCAGGAATGGAAACGCTACCAGGAAAGGACAGATATATTCAACCCTGCGCAGACACCTGTGTCACCAGCTGTTCGCTGCACCTTGCTTTATCATTCAGTGACCTAATTCCTTTGGTTCATGTTTTAGATTTTAGAATATTTTGTCTTCTAAAAAAGTAAATTAAACTGAACTAGTTGAGAACAACAAACAATTAAAACCAGACTATTTCAGAATATTTCTGACCTCTCATAAGAATAGCCTTCAAGTATTGGCTGCATTATACCCCCACCATGCTGCTGCTGCGGTGCTTTCCTACACTTCCTACCGCATGAGAGCTACACATATGATGACCTTTCTCAGGGTGAAACATCTCCCGTCTGCCAGGCTTTGGTCCTGTCAGTATCTGCCAGCCTTATGCTGTTTCTTCCATTTCTTTACTGCCTCCAGATTATCCAGCCTGAGCAACATTTAAATCTGGGTAAGACAAAGAGAAATCTCCCTTCTCAGATGTTTGCCAGCTGCTAATATTAATTTTTTCCTAAAATCCTGGAGGAAAATTCAATGCTAGACACAAAAAAGTCTATAGAGCTGAAAGGTTCACATTGATTTTCACAAATGGGGACATCCTTTAGCTGGCTCAAGGCTTACGTGCTTTGTGGTCAGGGGAAAGAGAATCGCTGTCTGTATTTGCAGCTTAACTTGGCACCAAAGGAGCCAATAAACTTTGCCTATGGCTGCTATCCAAAATAAACAGAACTTTTATCTCTACTTGAAACTTTTACTAAAACAATGAATACCCCTGCTAGAATTTCCTTCTGTCCTGAGGTAAATACGAATACAGAGAGGGATCATTTCGGTAATTAGCTCCACTGAATCCCAGGACAGAAGCAAATTTGTGCACAGGGTGATATGTTAAGATGGAGGAAGGAGCAGGTCTTGGGCTCCCCTGCCCATGCTCTAAACTCCGCGATCTGCAGAGGAAACCTGACTCAGCTCCAGTTCTCCCGGGAACACTGCTCTTGCATGGCTCCTTTTCTTCCATTCACGGCAAACCTCCTATTTAAAGTCATAATCTCTCTTGGAATCTGGTTTCGTATTTTTGAGTCAGAAAAATACTAGCTTATTCTTCTACTTATTCCACAATTTGAAATAAAATTTTCCAGATGCTATTGGGTACACTTAGCACCCCGTTGAAGGGACTGGGGTCAAACTTCCGAGTGTTTAACTCTTAGTTTACAGCTTAGAGTCTTCTGTGTGTAGAAAGCACGTTCACTCACACTTGGACCCTGGATATTTGACACTGCTAATACACTATTCACTGTTTCCAACCACACGTGGATGGGATCCAGTATTTCCCCGACACATGAATTTTATTTTATTTGAATACTCTTATAGTAGCTGGCAGCATTTTTCAACAAAGGACCTCACTCAGGGCGATATATTTGTTGAACAGGCTTTCCAAATAATTCCTCATGAACCTGTCCTATACTACTGTGTACTGATAACATACACGTCAGCACAGATATGTCACCCACAGCAATATTTCAAGCTGAGAAATTGCCTGCCATTAAAAAAGAATCCTGTTTTATCCAGCAAACCACCTTAGAACAGCTTATCTACTTTGACCAAGAGAGTAGTAAAGCTGAAATAAATAGTATCACACTTTAAAAATGAAGTAAAAAGAAACTGCCCGGTTTGCAGATGGTCAGGAGAAAGATTTTAGGGAAAGCCAGCTATTATTTCTTGGCCTCCCTTCCTTTAGCAAAACAAAACCAGACATTTCGAGGGCGGGCAGGCACTTGATCTGCTCACAAGGTACGTTCTCCTGGCAGGACAGAGCTCAGCAGCGTCTGCTCCCTTTCACATGACACAAAAGCAGCAGGAGGTCTGTCCAGCAGCTCGTCAAGCCACAGCATCCAGGAAAGCAGGGCTGAAAATGCTCCCTAGGTCCAGGTAGCTCCTTCCTTCATCACCCAGGTCACTTGAAAGGACAGCAAAGTTTATAAAAAACTCTTTTTATCATGATCATGAGGGGCCTGCAGCATCTCTCCTATGGAGCGGGGCTGAGAGCAGAGCCTGCTTAGCCTAAAGAAGAGAACTCTGATCATAGACATTTGATAGAGGTGCATAAATACCTAAGGGAGGATGTCAAGAGGATGTGGCCAGACTGTGTTCAGTGGTGGCCAGCAACAGCGCAAGAGTTTTATGGTCAGACTGCTTGTTTTTTCTAGCGGACGACTAAGGAAGACCGAACACCACTTCTAGGATCCGATCCTGACAGTTTCTTAGAAAACTTTAGCATAAAGCAGTCTATGAAGAGAGGTTTTTGTCTCACAGTAACCGTGCATGAAAGAATTCCACCTCTTTCATCATCCACCGTGTTCAACGTACTCAGGAATTACCTCTGAACGGCACGCACGGATGTACAGAAACAACAAAGAGCACTGGCTCAGTTCCTCCTCTTTTGTGCAGGACATACAACTTCTGTTGTCCTTTTTCCTTTTTGTTATGGTATTGCCAATACTGAATGAAAGAGCTTACTAATATATAAAAAGATTTGGATGGAAACACAATATCTACATTCTTGCAGTTTGTCATTTCTAAAAACCCCAAACCCCGCTTAGCCTTCTTAAATTGAAGTCTGCAGTTGTGCCCCAACCACAAAAACATGCCTACGCTATCATCTGGATCCCAGCAATTACAGTTTGTTTCTATGATCTTAACTCTATAAAATCTCCAAGCACTTATTTTGGACAAAGCATATTTCTGTGTTTTTAAATCTTTTTCAATGGCTTTCAATGGAGTGTGTTATTTCACACAAACAGGTTGGTATTTCAGAGAAGGTTAGAAATTAAGTATCTGTGAAGCTTGGTAGTGCCCCATTAGCTCTTTAAACAGTACATTGGTAAGAGATAGTCTTCAATTAATGCACGTATTAAATAAAGCAGAATTTATCACCACTGGAGAAGATACCTAATGTCTCTTCCAGCTAAAATAATCTCTGGAAATTATTTGTGGCACAAACTTTTCTGTTTCTTCTTAAGTTTACGTCTACATACCCACTTTTTGCCCTGAGGGAACTCATTGTCCGAGTAAAGACAGATATCCTTAAAAAGAGAGATTTCTTCTCCGTAAGCAAATAAGATCTGCATTTGATAGGCCTGTTGCCAGAAACAGGTAAGATTTCATTTTCTTAGTCTTGGCAGCGATCTTTTTAGAGGAAACGTGCATATGTTTTTCTTCAACAAGATTCTGGTATTATCTTTGCTTGCTCAAGGAAGTGCATGGATAAAATGAAGATCAATGAGCAAACTTTGAATAAATACTAAACTATGATTTTTTTACGCAGAGTTTATAAATATAAAAGTGAAATAAAGAGTGCAGACTTAGAAAATTTCACAAGTGACCCTGGACCATAAATGCATTTAACTCCACTGTTGAAAAATATATCAAATAGAGATGGATACTGTAGTGACCTCAAGTGTGGCTCCAGATCAGCATACAGCAGAGAAAGCACAACAATATTTTTTACTTTTTAAGGGAGAAACACCTGCCTCTGCTTCTTAAAAATAAGTTTAAGTCTGAATAAATTAAACAATAGAAATTTTCAGATGAGTTCTTAGCCTTGGACACTCACACTACATTTCCCTCGTCTGACAGGGGTTTAAGCAAAAGCCCTCTTTGCTCTGTACTAAAAAATGTCTGCATAACCTACGAGCCACAGGCATCCAGCACTGAGCGGAGGAATAAGTAGTACCTGGGTAAGATGGAAAACAAACCATTTATGAAAGGAATGATGAAGTTTTTCAGGCTGCACAGTTTATTCAACTGTAAAAATATTAGTCGGGGTATTACCAAGCTGGCGCTCAGAGCTCTTTTGGCCTCTGACCAGGATAAATGGTCCAAGCAGAGAAGCCGACTGCAGATCGGTCACATTTCCAGGAGGCACACGGGAAAGAAGCACGATTCAAGAGAGAAGCACGTGGGCCAAGAGGTTAATCCAGCACTTCCCGAGTTATACTTCTGCGCCCTGCTCCTTAGTGAACTTCTTTGCACTGTCTCGACTAGTCTGGATGCACCGTCCCAAGGGACGCCACCACCATCTGTAGCTGCCAACGTTAGCATGTCCCTCCTGACTACCTGTCATGCCCCCCTCATCAGGAGGTGCCTTCATTTGAGAAGGAGGGATGTAACTGGTGAGAAAAAATAACCTCGATAACAGCCAGCCGCAGGGCTCGAGTATATTGCCCCGTCTTTCACTGAAGAAATTTATTTCAGATAAAGTGGGGATAAGTTTCTTCAGATATTTTGACAGACTGGGTAAAGCCCTGTGTTCTAGAATATTTCTTTATGCATTAACTTTTTGTCCTGCTTGTGTCTGGCTGAACGCCTTTGTCACTACAAAGCCAATATTTTGCCACAATTAGCATAAATAATGCCTAAATAAATATTTTAAAATACCTTAACAAAATTATACCCTGAAAATATAAGAAAGCTGATACATCCCAAAACCTACGTGGATTTCTTTTGTTGATGGATGGACCGCAAATAGAATTGTAATTCCTCATGAGAAGTACAAAGGAAAGGACTTTGGAAGGAGTGTCTTTATTGAAATTCTTCTTGGCTTCCCTTATTAGTTCATCCGTTTACTCTCCAATCTCAAATATTTGTTTTCTTGTGCAGTTATAGTGTTAATGCTCTCCTTCACTGCACCACTGTTACTAGATGCATTATATTGTAACTTAGGGTGGTTTTTTTTTTCTCCAGCTGAAAGAAAAATTGGAATCCCCTCCATTCTCAAACTTTATAAGTTTCCTTTCTAGATCACTTTGATTATTCCATTTTTCAAACGCTATATTTTTAGCTTTCTAAAGGTGTTATAGTAGGATTTGACTATGGGAAAACTGCTTCATATCAGTCTTTCAGCTAGCCTGATCTCACAATATATGTCACACCTAGAGTCATACGGCCTTTTTCCAGGCTAGAGTTATATTTTGGCCTCAGTGACTATCAACACAAACAAATACCATACACACATATGGTAATTCTATTAGGCACATCATATTAGTGTTTCACAGGACATTCCTGTTATTTCTTTGTTTGAAGCCTTGTCTCCCACATAGCTGTGCATCTTGTTGGTATTATTCAGAAAGCTCATTTGAGAGACCCAAATGAAAATCTGTTTGCATTAAATGTCTCCACCAAATAGAAGCACACAGTATTTTGCTTAGTAAAGCATCTTAGGCATTAAATTATTGGTTGCTAAATATTAAACCTGAGAAGGGAAGTGGTCCTTTCCATATAGCTAAGGTTAGTTACTGAAAATTGCGCGTTTGAAAGGTGTCGTTCTATATTTATTCTAATTCAAATCCACTAAACCACAAACAAATGGTTTTTGTGGGTCTGGCTTCCAGAAAAAAAGAAAAAGCCTTAAAGCTTGCAATTACCTGAGTTTGCACCATCTGCTACACCGTATGTATGCACACCACCCTCCAAAGGGAGTCAGAGCAACTGGAGGAATAGGTACATGCCTGAAGTAGACTGGCACTCAAGGCTTGAGTTATTTCAAAATAACTATTCTTGTTGAAGAATATTGTTTAGGCTGGTGGGGAATTGAGACAAAGTTTATGATGTGGCAAAAAGTGATTCTGGGACACCAAATACACCAAATTGGGTGGGTCTGGGATAACCAAATTACATCAAATAAAACAAAATGATAGAGACATACAGGGAATCCCTTGGGCTCCTACTGTCAGAGTCCTCAACACACAGCAAGAAGGGTAAACCTTTGCATTAACTCATTTGATCTGGATCTAGTTTTTGGAAAAAATAACTTCTCAGTTTCTCCACAGATCCTGGATTTTTTACATAATTTAATAAGTTTGTTTCCCTTTACCTGATTACATGTGCTTGAAAAGCTATTTCACCAAGTTCACCAGTAACATTAGTCAAACCATGCAAAATTTAAAACAAGCAATGGCAGCTGCTTGCCAGTATTTTGTTAGCTTGGAAAGCTCAGGAAAAAAAAGCAGCGGCATAGAAACCAGGTCCATAGGGAGCATCAAATTTGTGTTTGAATAAATCAAGGGAACGGTCTCAATGACACAAAATGGCAGCAAAATATCCCACCGTGCCTCAGACGAGCTGGATGCTTGGATGATGTTGGAAACACCAGGAGGAGAAAAAAAAACTTTCTCTGTATCTATTAATCTACCTTATGCATGAAAACTAGAAAAAAATACTCAGAAGTTATTGATTAATGTCACTTTTTTCTTTAAAGAGACAAGTAAAATGTTTCTACATTCATGTGGAAATCTTACAGATAAAGCACAGACAATATTTACATGGCTAGGAACACTGTAGGTTTTTTTTTTTTTTTAATATAAACAGTGTGATTGAATATTTATCAAATATACACCCACAGGGTTTGAATATACAGTGAAGAGTTGAACTCAAGATGTTCCCTGTTTTGGCTATTTAGTCTGACTGATATTTTTCCTTCTCCATCAGTAAATCTGTTCTCTATCTAATAGACCATTACTGCAGTCTGACATACTTTGGGGTACCTATTTATATTTGGATTTACTTAAAAAAAAAAACTTGAGAAGAATAGCAGACTCAGAAAAAAGGTAATAGACTCTCTTATTTGAGAATATGCTATTCTGAAAGTTCGTGGAAGGATTAGAAGGCACACTGACATTACTGCTCACACACTGTATTTTCTTGAATAATTGCATGTTTAGTGCTCTAAAGCTTCTTTTGTTCAGACAAAATTCTTTATCTTCAGTTAGCTCATGAGTAGATCCCATAGAGATTTCCCCATAAAGCTCAATGCTGTTTGCATTCTCTTTTGAACTGAACTTTTAGCATCTGGCATATTAGCAACCACATTCAAAAACTGGAGTGAATAAAAGAATCTTGATCAACTGGGAAATCCTAGCATTTCAACACCTAAATTGTTCCATCCTGATACAGGTCTCTGGTAAATAGCTTCAGAAGGGAAAATTCTGAAGAAATTCAAGATAGAAATATTAGTATTTTCATACTATTTTTGTCAAGCTGAATATTTTAGTTCAGCTTGTAAAATATTTTTGTGTTAAAATGATTACTAAACTGTAAGTACTCTACCACTGTATCTGCAGTAGTACTACAGTTTGAGATCTTGCAAAAAAAATATATATATATGTACATTTATAGAAATAGTGTGAGATGCAGTCCTCCAGAGAACCCTGCATAAAATGATAAAGGCTTACAAAACAGTGCAGTGAGAGGGCAGGGCAGTTACATAGTAGGAGTGTTTTGAGAAAAAAAAACATCATTCAGAAATACACTTATATATATATATATATACACATTCTGATCTGGTTCAAGCAGATTTTAAGAGGTTGGATTATTTGAACTTCCCTCACCTAAATCAAGTAAGGGGAGACAGAAATCACACACTTACAGAAGAGGAACTTTGGAACTGCCTCGTTTACAGAAATTGCATCATTGACAGAAAATGACATAAATTTCCAAATATTTCTAGTTTAATCATCATATTAGACATGCGTCAGTCCTTAAGTGCAACGCCACTACACCATGTGCTGCTGTAAGGCCAAAGGCATGGGATTCATGGAAAGAGCATTGCGCTTGCCAGAGGGAATATATAGCTGTTCTTTAGGTAGTCATTTGTGGGTTTATGAAAGAACAAATGTTAAAAAGAGAAAGGCGTTCTCTTGCAAGGAGTGAGGGAGACAGATGATTACAATATAAAATTCAATATAATCATATATTTACTGCACAAAGACACCCACATGAATATGGAGCAGAAATATATACATCCATTTTGAGAGTTACAGCAGATGTTCACCTACTTGAAGTGCAAGCCAGCAGCCTTCTCCACCCCCCTACAGCCCTGCCAAGGAGAAGAAAAAAAGACATTTTTCCTGTATACAGACCTCAGTTCCCCAACTCTTCAACTCAACTTTGACTTATAGTCTAAAATGACCTAGAGGAGCTGAACACATTCCCAGGATCCAGGTAATTGATTTCCAGTTTCTGAACCATCACATTAAAAAAGCCTTGGGAATTGCCAAGCTGCATTATTACCCCTACTTTCCTTTCAAATGCGGCCCACAACATAAAAACCTGATGCTCTCTCCTTACTCCTTGAAGATTAGAGTATTTGCCTAGCATATCCCATGCGGTTTCCACAGTGTGCTCTGGAGAAGAGCAAGGGCTGGCTCCCAAAGGGGAGGGATTCAGGATCACTGGACTAGGGAGCCCGTAGAGCCCAAGTGTCTCCCTGCATCACTGCGCGGATGGTCTGCAATGCAGCAATGAAGATTTATAAATGTCCTCAGCATTTGTTGGGAGCTACCTCCGAGCACAGCACACTGGGCTGATTCAGCCAAAGCTCTCAGACTTCAGCTGGGAAAAGGAGTTGCCACAGGAAAACCCCTCATATTTTAAATATATATGTTGATATATAATACACATTTACAAGAGAGTGCCTCATAATTTGAAATATAGAAGTACTAAAAATGCAGGAGTCTGATTCTAACTCAAGTGAAAAAAAAATCTCACGTTGGCATCAGTGAGGCTATTCATCTGAGTGCTGCTAGTGCTAGAAATTGTCAGCAGTGTATTTTTATGACAGTCAGGGTAGGCCTTCGGAAACTGCATCTAAAACATGAACTCCCAAGTTTCGTGGGATATTTGGGTTTTAAGGCAGAGCCAAGAACAGTAAGAACCAATTCTAGGACCCTAAATGCTACTGAAACACTCAAATAAGAATACTCAGGCTTTTAACAACAAGTTATTTGGAAGAAATTAGGAAAAAGGAGACCTATTTTCCCCTCCTGTTTATACTGAGGTTCAGACTAGAAAAGACTAATCCATGTTGTATTTCTCTCTGGAGTGACAATGTAGTTCAGCAGAAGCAAACCCCAAAACTCATTAGTGCTTCTGAGCTGAGATTCTGCAAAGCACTTTAGCATCCCACGTAAAATAGCACAGATAAAGTTGGGCATTTGTGCAAGTGCCTTACAGACCATTTACTGTGTTCATTCAAAATGCACTACTGGTCTCTA
>JAUBNY010000066.1:333331-343813 GCA_032275445.1 Crypturellus soui | reverse complement strand
TTTTTCTAAAACACAATTTCAGAGCACTCACTAAATTGCTTTGAATGAAATCCTGCCTCGTTTTACTTGTTTTCACCACTACCGAACTAGGCAAGAATCTACCAATCTCAATCCCTTAATTTCTATCTTGTAGTCATCACCTTTCATTCCTCTTCATAGGACAGTAAAAGCCTATACAAGTCATCAAATTCAGACAATTATCCCTGCCTGCAAAATAGTTGCAATATCAGCTTGTGGCTCTGCAGTTTACTATGGTTTCACTTTATCCTTACATTTCAAATCCCAGTTTCCCTTGTCCTACCTTTTATTTTCTCTTACAAACATGATGGGAAAAGATGTGCAAATTCTAAAATACTTGCAAAAATACCACTTGATTAGTTATCTTGTACATTTTCTGGTGTAAATTATAATGAACTGAGGCAATTAATATACCACAGCTACAACAAGCATTTGCTTATTTCTCATTTAATAACGCTAAAGAGAGAAATAATGTTTTGATAATGATTCACCCACTGCTTGTTCACTGGCATTTTTGTTTGTCTAGAAAGCTACTAAGAGAAGAGGTTGTCCTTTGCCACTAATGTGACGAATGCCAAATGTCAGTGATATTGACACTTAAATTTTAAGAAGATGTGCCCAAAAATATGGAAGAAAATATACAAATTCCACCTGCTTCAGGATTAAAGCTCTGTTGCATAATGCACTATTAAAATCTTCTCTTGGTTATGTATGTTAGAGAATTCAAGTTTTTCATCAGTGGTCTTTTTTTCTGCCACCAATTTCTGCATATTTACAGGAGAGGCCGTATCCAGATACACAGAGCAGAAGTACAGTCAAATTACACAGGTTATGGCCTACTGACTGATTAGTGATGAAAACTTCATGCTACACTACACATATATACTCTTTTAACCACACATGTAAGTTCTTTTACAGCAAACCTAGAGCATTTTAAAGTATTTTTCTCCAAATACTCAGTTACAATTATATTTTAAAATTCCTATGACTACAAAAGAGAGAGCTCTAGTTCGATGAGTCTAATTTTGCAGACTTTGGAGGAAAAAGGTAACAGAAAACTGAGAAACTGCATTTACTGGTTGCTTTTAAAAACAGGCAATCTGTTTGATTTTGCATAGGAATGCTAGGCTTTAAGTTGTGGCATCTTAGGACTCATTAACTCAGTGTAATTTCCCCTTTTTAATGACAACAGTTTTCTAGTTCTAGCCCTCACTGCTTGTTTCTTGCTCTAACAGACCATTTCACAGCAATTCAACACCAGTCAAATATGGAATATTGCCCTTCTGGGCTTCAGGTCAACATAATTGGGAGATGAAGCTCCATTGCTGGCAGGGGAAAAAAAAGGAAAAAAAAAAAAAGGAACATTTTTGTGGCAGGTTAGTTTCAAAAAAATGTCAGCAGACGGAAACCGTTCAAAATTTTGGAAGGCTACAGGGATCTTGTGGGAGGTGGGTTGAAGACGCAAATGCAGGTGCAGTCGTCAAAGACGTTTGTTAAATGAAGCTTTTCACATGACGCCACGAGTCATCCTAGGAACACCAGCAGCCACATGCTAGCAGGCAGACAAAAAGACAGTTCCAGCTTAGATTTGTCATGCAGATAAACATATTTGCTGGAGAGGAGTCCACCTTTTTAGGCTTGTGTTACAGGACCCCGGGAATGCCAGAACTTTGAGGCAGAACTGGCCTTTCCTTAGTCATCAAAGAGGGCAACACAATTTGCCTAAGCGAGTCCCTGAGCGAGGCTTCAGCGGAGCCCACACGGGAACAAGGTAGCCTTTGAAAGACAGGAAATTCAAATTTGTTGAAAGAGGCAAGTTTACATTTTGTAAACAATCTCCTCCCTCAGTAACTGTAAAATAATATGAATGTTGGATTTAGATTGCTGACTTCCATGGTGTAGCAGGCTGCATGTTTATCACTCCCTGCTCATTCATCCTGGTAGATTGCAGAGCTGTGAAGAATCCTTGAGAGTTCTCACAGGTGGAGCTGCACAAGGCCCTTCTTCAGCATACCCCTATAGAAGCCTTGCATGGCATTTAATTTTTATTAATTTCTGGCACTTAACTTTTCCCTCAAAAATTCAACAAAATTTTGAAAATTCTGTGTTTGCATTAACTACTGGAATATGAATCCCATTATACACATTTAAGCTGATCAAATAAAATCAAGTTTTTAAGAAGTGCAGATGAACACATTTTTTAATGCTAGGGGCTTGGCATCTTAAGAGGAAGCACAACATTGCACATTCATTTTGAGGGGGATCTTTCAGAGACAAAATAATTCCTGCATTTCTTCTCACTGTCTTCTGCATAGAAAGAAGACACTGTTTTACAGGCCAGACCATTTGCCTTCGGGAAGAAACAGGGAAACTCCCTGTTGAAGGGACAGCAGCATTCCCATGCCTGCAGCCCATTCCTGTGGCTCCCACAGCTGGATTTTAAACAGAAAAAAGTGGGTAATGCAAACTTGTGGTCAGGTTTCAAAGTTAGCACACTGTGCTAGCTTGACATGTTTGAAATCACACTGTGCATTCTTTCATTCTATTTTTTAGTGCCGGCTCTGTCTAGGTGTCTGAAATATCATGAATATCTGCTATTACAACAATACTGCAACAATATTACAACAATACTATTACTCTCTCAATCACCAACATTTTTAGCACATTATCTCTATATTGTTTCCTCTTTCTCAAAATAATATTGGATTAAATTTCACAATGTGATTAACAGTGTGAGGGCAACTAATATTAAGTAAATTAGCAGCTTCATTTTGTAGGGCAATTTTGTGGATGTTTTAAATTGTTTTTTCTCCCCCAAAACAGAAAGTTCAGTAAATTAGAAGCATAGGGGAAATACCTGCTATCACAAGTGATGTTTCTAAATAACAAGATGAGAAAATATCAATTCTCATTATTTTTTATAATACAGAAACAGCTTCATCATCATATGACTTGAGACATATTCAGAACAGACAGCAACATATAAATTCCTTACAGGCTAAGGTAAACCATAGGGGAAACGATGCCTTGGAGACAAAACTGTTCAGAAAAATCAACCCCAATAGAGACGAACAAAGTGACAGACCCACAGGCAATTCCCAAGTTAGCAGCTCTGCTCCTTGTGAAGGCTGCCAAGAAACAGAATTTGCCCAGGTATTTCCAGCTGCCTCTTCGTCATGTCATTATTTTCATTCCTGTCAAAATGCATCTTTCTTGCAACACTGTCTGTCATTCACAAAACAGCAACTTTAGGCTCCAAAGGAACCCACTGCTTCGTAACAGTTGGATCTATTCTTGAAGAGAAAAAGATATACATATATATAGTTTGTGTGTGCATCTATAATATATATATAATATATGCATACCTATACACACACCACAATTGGATACACTTAAATACTTATGCACTTAAAAATGAAGCACCTGAGCAAATACTAGCAGGCTCAGAGCCGTAGCTGGCCTGCAGCTGTGGGAAGAAGAACACAAGCAGTATTTATATGGTGAAGATAGACTGCATGTTCTTATCTAGGAGAAAGTAAAAGACAAGATTGCTATATAACATCTGGAATACATTTTGAACTTTTGACATACTAAAAATAAAAACAGATGCATAAAATCCTATTGGCATAACATAGGCCAATTTTGAAAAGCCTATTGTCTGCAAATGCAATGATCCTTAAAGCTTACTTAAAGGAGGACTTAAGCATTCTGAGCAATGTAGGAAGGATAGCAAGGTAGCTGAAAACAGTACTTGGAATGAAATACCCTTTTCTCTCAATTTTTCAATCTCTCTGTCATATCTTATTATAAATGTAGAGCATTAGAAGACTAAACTATATAGTTTTGGGGAAATATCTGCAGTCATTATCTGGGATTCTATATGTGGATATAATACATTAATCTTTATCATAAGTTAAATATTGCCTTCTAGACTTCTTTTACTGTACCTATACAGTGTAGATGTTATATGCAGACATAAAGCTCGATTTTTCCAGACACTGAGAATCTATAGTTTGAATCTGGAAGTAACCTGACTCTAGCTTCTGGTGCTCCCACCTTGAAGGTATTACAGATAATCACAACAAAGAGGGGGGATTTTTTTGTATAAGCATAGTAAAATATATTACATTATCTCTCATATTAAAGAAAATCAGGCTATTAATAGTTAGAATAATTAGCAAAACATGGTTTTGAATAGATTATAACCTTAAATTCTGGACTTATTATATCTAGTGCAGATTCTTAGCTCATATAAACTTTACTTAATACTACGATAACTTCTGAATCAGTTCCTTCATACTTTGGTCTTAAATGCCAGGAACATATAAATTAATACAATAGCGGGACGAATAGTGTAAGGAAACTTAAATTTCTTTAACTGATAAGCCAAATGTGGACTTTCATATTTCCTCTTTTACAGTATTTCATGAATGAATAAATTAAGCTGGATTTTAACGTACAGTTTTACATTTGGTTTCTAAGAATCTTATTTCTTTATCTAGTTTATTGTTTTTATCTTTGGTAATTTCCCAACTCAAGTAGACTTCTATACTTTTTGTTTCATTCCAAACTGGCTACAAATGAATCTAATTATTTTATAGCTTGGGCAACTTGCCTGTCGGAGAGCAGCAAGTGGACACCAGCTAGTTGTTTATGTAACTTTTTAAAGTGTGCATTAACTAAAAAAGATGATAATTTGTATGGTATTGATTCAAATAAAAAAAAAACACTTCTGAAAAATAAAATAAAATAAAATAAAATAATAAAATGAAATACAGTTAAGGTAGAATTGAGAGTAGTAGAGACTACAGTAAAATTACTGAAGCATTGTGAGCATTTCTATGGTGTGCTTTAAAGTGCTAAGCCGAAATGAGTTTCAATATAATTGAAGAGTAATCGATATATTTATTATTTGATATAATGAATATTATGCACAGAAAAGCTGAAGCACAATTTCACAGTATCATCAAATGGGACACAACGTATGCAGAAATATCCTGCTAGTCCTTCATTTACACATTATTGAGTTGCTAATTCCTCCTCAGTTTGTGCTGACTTGAGATGTTAATATTCACATTATATTCCAGCAAACAGTGGAAGAAAGGGTTGTCTTTTACAAGCACCCACCTATTACGGATTCAACTAGTATTTTCAAGACCCTTGCCTTTTCAGCAAACACACACACGCACACACACACAGAAGTGTAAATAATGTGCTTTTGAGAGAGGAATTACAAAGGATCTGGGCTCTGCAGAAATCCAGGCCCATGGACAGGAAGCCCAAAGCATTTTGGCAGTTCTAGTGCAATCTTTGCTTCATTTTTCCCTGTTGCATGAAGTACTCAGTGCCTTCCAGGAGCTGCTATTAACACTACCCACCAGCCTCTTGGGACTGGTCCCAAAGACTTTGATGGGGCCTATCTGAAGGTTGCATCACATTTAGGAAGGACTTAATCAGCCCTAAAGAGAAGTTTGAAGACTGAAACAATCAAAAGGCACCAAATCAAATGGACAGCTTTACTATGTCTTAATTTTAAAACTATTGCACATAACTAACTCAACCACTTTCATCAAAAAGTTTTCTTCATTCTGTGGTAATACGGAATTATGACTTTTCTGAAGAATCATTGTACTGAACGATTATTCATGCCATTCACTTGTCATCAACTAGTACTATTCAAATGTAGGTTGAAATCTATTTGGAGGTGGATGAGGGGGCTATTCAAATTAGTCTGCAGCTACTCCCAGCTTCCATGGCTCTTAGCATTCCACAATCCAGTGAGTCCTTTGACAGGACATGTTACTGGAAGGAATATGAGTTTAATATACAGTTCTCTTTTTTTATTTATTTTTATCTGCACATCAAGTTTCTGTTCCTCAGGTAGGTAACCTGGCTGTTCTCTATGCCCTTCTCAATTCTCTCCCTGCTTTAACTTCCCGCAGCATGAAGGAAACAGTGAGGGTGGTAGCATTAGTGTTGCCTGAACCTAATAAACACACAGCAAGTGCGTGACACATGCAGGCCATTAGTCTGTGCCTGCACTGCCTCCTTGTGTATTAGCACAGCCACCAGTGCTCCCCCCAACAAGAAAATGCCCTGGAACTAGGCAAAACTGGGGCCGTTAGGGGCCTTTTATACTTCAACACCTGGGTTCTTGGTCAGTCACAGGTATTGCTTAAAAATGCCTGGTGGTATGTACATGCTGACTCATTTTTTCGGGAATAGAATAATTAAAGCAGAAGTGATCTCTGAAACTCTGATATTAGGATAAACATTTGGCATGAGAGTAATTGAGCCCAAATTGACCATTGTTCATTATCTCAGCACCATTCCAGCTGCCTGGCAGGAAAAGAAGTCTTGGATTCACTGTAAAAGCAAAGCAATGAAAGCACCAACCAGGTCCAAAATATTAAAGGCAAATATAAAATAAGTTGTTGTGTTGCAAAACCAGTATAGTCATCTACTAATGATAAATTCTAATGGTCTCTTGAATAGATTCAGAAATGGCACCAGCACATAGATTTTTGACAGTTCTGGCATCTAATGGAAATATTAAAAACATACATATACACAAAAACCCCACATGAATTCCTATTAATTCCTAAAAAAACCCACCAATTTTTACATCAAAAATTGACATCTCATTTCTATTTGTCTTGAATGAGGAAAATTCTGGCATTCTTTATAGGTCACTCATTCTTTAGATGTTACTTTCGATGACAACATAATCTTTTTCATTTTGGCATCAACTATAGTTACAGTTACCAAAGGTTATGAGCTGCCTAGATCCATAGCAAAAATGTATGCACATAGAAAAGGAGTGGTGGGCTGCTATATCAATTACACCGCACTCTGCTACAGAGTAACAGTAAGGGAACCTCAAAAAAAAAAAAAAAAAAGGATCTGGGCTGAAAAAAAAAATCAAAAACTGCATCAAAAACAAGCAGGTCTGGCAATGCTGCATAGTATTTGTACCTTCTGCACTTACAGAGAATTGAATAGAAATATTACTAACTGAAAAGCTGCTTTGTCATTTTAATATGCAATGAACTTTTTGTAGAAGAGCAGGCTATTTTGTTTGTTTGTTTGTTTTAAACGGCTCTCCTTCAGGGTAATTTATAAATCTGACAGAATTGTAACATCCTGAGGCAAACACATTCCCAGAACCCAGTCACAGCATCTTCCATTCACAAATCAATTGGTGCTTCTGTGGATCTGCAATCCACAAATTAATTTCCAACTATATGCCAATATTCTGTAGTTCCAAAGTCAGGCTGTCTGTATCAGTATCAAAAGAGTGCTATTGTCCATGCGCTTTGGAGGTACTGTATGGAAAGCAAGAAAGAAGGAACTTAATGGAGAATTAGAAATTGTCAGACTAAATGTAAAACAACAACAAAATGCAAAGTAAATGAAATATTGTGCTCTTTAACTGTGGTAAGATTTTACTTTAACATGATCAGTTATTTCCTACTCTGATGTGATAACACATGCAGCCTGGTAGAGCAGGCATGCTGAGGAATGGAGCACATGATTATGTTTAGTCTGGGCAGACAAAGCAGAATCAAGCCATAATCTAGGTTGGCTATCGCCTGTTTTTTTCCATAATCTTCATTTTGACTAATTAACGAAACTTATTGGAAAAAAAAAGAAAAAAGAAAATAATGCATTAGCCCCTCGTAACACCATTTGCTTTCCTCTCTCTTTGAGATACAGAGAATCCACCATGGGGTGAGTTCTTCTGGACTTCTTTTTCCACACAAAGTTGGGGACAGCAAGACTCTTGGATTTGACATAACCTTAAACCTAAACCTTACTTTCATTGCAGCAAAGTGATGAACACACACAGACACTTCAAGCCTTTATTTCCAGAGTTGTAATCCTAGGTGTAGTCTAATAACTTTTATAGTAATTCTGAACTAAGGCAATGGTATCAGAGCTGTTCTTATCTCAATCACTTGTGCAGAATCCAAAAAATATTCAGCATCCCCAAGGCCTCATCTACCAAACCATAACATCTAATCCCATCCCTAACCCCCAATTATATATGCCTATGTGTATTTATCAAAAAGAAAGCAGTCATGAATATTCCACCCAACTTCCTATTCCTGCAAGAGGTGCAGTGATGAGTATGGGTCTGGAAAATAGCATTTTTCTACTCTAAACTTACCCTTAACCACATCCCTAACTTGTCAATCCACTGACAGCAACAACCTGCCTCTTATTCCCCCAGCAATAACCCAGGCTCTTGGAGTCCTCTTTTGTACACTGTCACTTCATGACAAAATACACAATCTTATCTGAGGGAAAAGGTAGTAAACTGAAAATAAGATATTTTCCCTTGATAATACGAAACCGCTTTCTATTACCACATCCTGAAATATGCAATAATCAAGTCAGTTGCCTGTAAATTATGTTGTGTGGTCCTAACCTAAACCTTATCCCTCTTCTGTTGACAGCAACCTTCCTAACTCTTCAGGTCTATTAAAAATCTATGCTGAGGTGGGGGCTGGACACTTCCTAATCTTAATCTGAAAGATAGCGAGTTGTCACTGAAAGAGAACAAACGTCAACAGTTTGTAGCATCACTGGTCTCCTCTCTGCCCCTAAGAGGGTACAATATATTGGATTCTGGACAGGAAGTCTGATCTCAGGCTTATGCAGGAGAACAGTTGGTCTCAGGACATTAGAACAGTCCCTGCCTCATTTTATTTACATCTAGCCTAAAGATTCCCAAATCTCAATCTTAATTACAATTTCCATAGCTGTAACCATAACTGTTGCCTTATTAATAACTAGGGGAACAATTACTACAGGAAAAGTCATCGCCTTGTGTTCTTATCAGTTGAATCCCATTAAATCTTATTTCTGTAAGAAATAGATTCTACCTCATTCTACCCCTCTTGATGCTTGAGCTTCCAAAACCCCAGCCTTAACCTGTCTTCAACAGTACCACCACTCTTACCTAGGTCAACAACTCCACAGAGACTGACACACGAAAAGATAGTACAAGACTTGGGAACTTTCTGCCCAGTTGTAAACTCTGCAGTTTTTGCACAGTCCAGAACAAATTTATAATTGCATAAATTGTATAACCGTATTCCTAGAAAACAAGAAAATAGCAATCTCTAGCTTTCCACAGTATTGTTTCTGTGATTATTTGCAGGGGACCCTGTAGACTAGCACATTACTCAGGGATGCAGACACATTATATTACAAGTCCTAACCCCAACTTCAAGTGTAACAAAAGCCCTGTTCAGATCTAGAGAATGAATTCCAAATGTAAAATAGAATAGGACTCTTAGTTTATTTCTGGTATAGAAGTATCATTTTCCCTGGAGGAAGAAAACAACTAAGGGCTTTGGTTGCTAAGTATTCGAGCACAAAGCTTGCTGCCAAGATCTTTGCATTTATGAGAAATGAATTTACCACTTGATATCTTAGCCTACATGAAAATATAAGCAAGGCACTGGTTTCTGTAAATGCCTGTCTCTTCCCTATCTCCTTGTTTCTCACAGGTTCCAAGTGTAGCCAAATGGTTCCAGATTGTGACAGTTTAGATCCCAATTCTCAGCCTTAAACACATCTCTAATAAAAGTTTTACTTTTAGGAATGGTACCAGGATCTACAGCTCCACTAAAACGCTAACCATCGTAACACCTACCTCCTAGACAGTCTACTAGTCCCCATACACAGGGGACTTGTACACGTACAGATAAAACTCAAGGCACAGTTTTCTATCAATATTAGCATATTTCACAACTCCAAGAGTTGGAGTTAGAGCAACAATCTGGTTTCTTAAGACTTCAACATCCTCAGCCCTAACCTTAAGCCAGATTTTTGCCCTTTGCTTACTGTTAGGAGTGACATAAATGCCTGCAGTGGGAGGTATTAACAGGCACCAACTTGTATCAACCACCACCATCTCTGGACACTCCACAAAATCTCTTACTGAATACAACAATAACAACAGAAATATTCCTAAATCTTGACCAACCTCCATATATAAATTATATCTATATTATGTAGAGGCTCATATATAAATAATGGAGAGGCAGGGGCTAATCACTATAGTATAAAACTGTAATGAGTAATGGCTTTTTTGACCCAGGCGCCTCTCAGTTTCTGGGGGGAGTGCCAAGTCCACATCAGAATTCTTGATGCTTTTATTTACAAACCCTATCCTATTTTAACCTTATTTATTACTAGGAGATCAATCTTGGCAATAAAATACAATTTAAAATTTTGGATTCTATCCATCCTGCTTTTCTTCTCACTCCTGAGCTTTTACAGAATCTGCCATCAATCAGAGATGATGATACTTTAGATTCTATAATCCTAACCCTAAACTCCCCTTCAAACGGGCAGGGGAAAGGGTGTAGGGGGAAATTTGTGGGTCCAAAAGGGTCCTGTTGGATTATGTGTCTTTTCTGACCTTCTTTACAGCTTAAAATAATTATTATT
>JAUBNY010000066.1:297183-329217 GCA_032275445.1 Crypturellus soui | reverse complement strand
GGCGGCGCGGCCGGGGCCGGGGCCAGCGCGGAGGGCGGTGCTGCGGGCGGCGGGCGGCGGCGCGCGATTGGCTTCGTCGGTCGGGGCTGCCGGGGGTGGCCGCTGGGAGCCTCTCGCCCAGCCCTCTGACGGGATGAAGCCTTTAGGGGCATGCGGCGCTGCCGGCAGTGCGGTTAAAGCCCCTCGTCCGCCTTCAGTCTGAGGGCCGGGCAGCGGCGAGGCCGGGTCGCAGGGGCCCGCGCGAGGCCGGGCAGAGAGGGAAGAGCGAGGGAGCCCCCAGCCCGCCGCCCCCAGTCACCCCCGGGCATTTCACGTATGGCTCCGTAGGAGAAACCCTGGGAATACCGTGCACGGGACGGAGCTGGTGCGAGTCGAAGGCGCCCGGCTTTAAGTCGCACTCGCGGGCGCGCAGCATGGAGGTGCAGAGATGGTCCCCACGGTGGAAAACGAAAAGGTGGCTCCGGGACCCCGCCGTCACCCTGCTCATCGCAGCCGCCCTCCTCCTGCGGGCCGTGGAGGTCCGAGGCGGTAAGGAGCGCGCGGGGAGCGCCTGTGGAGCGGTTTTATGTGTTGTTTTATTGTCCCCCTTCCCTTCCAACACTGAGCTCGGCCCGAAGTCCTGAAGGGGGGCGAAGGGTTGAGCTGGGGCTGGAGAAGTTCCCCGGGGCAGGTGGCCGGTGCGGGCCCCGCTCCCTGGGTCCCCGGGCGCGCCTGGCTCTCCCGGCGGGGACCCTCGTGCCCTGCCGCGTTGGGCCCCGTCCCCGCGAGGTCACGCGTGGGAGCGCGGCGCCCTCCGCGTCCCCGCGGGCTCCCGTGGGGTGACAGCCGGGGCGAGCCGGCCCTGCAGACAAAGAACCCCATGGGCAGCGCAGCTTGCCTATAAACTCGTTCCTTCTGCGGGAAAGGCTCTCCAGAAGAAGCAAACTGCAGGCTCCCCCGTTTGAATCATTCCGAGCAGAACTTAGCGCTTCAGCTTTCCTGAAGCACCGTTTTCTTAGGAGCCGCAGGGAGCTGCGTGCCTAGGGCTTGCTCTGGTATTGAAGGCGGTGAGAGCCTTTCCATTGACTGCAGAGGGAGCAGAGTTTGACCTAATTTCCCTAATGGGGAACAAGGGAGGTACTTCTGAGTGGTCTTTTATGTGCTCTAATCTATCTTAAAGTGGTTCAGAGATAAAAATGGGACGTATTGACTCACGTTTGAAAGTAGGAGTGAAAAAGTACTGAGAAATGAAACAAAATAGCATCCTGAAGTGGGTACAAATCCACGAAAATGATGCAACTTTTGATTAGGGTAAAATATCACTATAAAATATAAATACCATATAAGCTCTGTTAAATCCAATATCTTTTGACTGGATTTTCATAAATTGCACCTACATAATGAAATTTACACAGTTTATTCATACAAAGTGCTAATCATGTAGTAATGAATTCATTTTAAGACAACAGGATCTGTTCCATTTAGAGAAACCTCAAAAAATTCCTAAAATTCTTGACTTTTTTTCAAGTTTCTTCTTTCAACCTTTAAAAAAAAAAAAAAAAAGTGCCTTTCATAGGACCAAGAAAGGGGGTGTGGAGGTTTTCTGATTGGGCTCCTGAGTTGTTTCTTCTTTAGACAGAAAAAGTTATAGAAGTAGAAACTGAATGGGAAAATTAGTGACTCATATTTGGTCAGCTCAGGGCCCACCAAATCTTAAGGAGCTCTTTATAGCAAAAATATTTGCTTTATGACTTGGCAAAAGTAAACAAAATTCATTATTTTAAAAGACATCCTTTGATTTTTTTTTTTTCATTTTTTAATTTTTTTCATTCTCCTTCCTCACCTTTAATACAAACTCTGTTAGCAATGTGTTTGGAATGAATAAACTCATTTACTCAAGGTGGCTTGGCTTCAAAACTATAAATTTTTGGTAACAGTCTGGCATCAATGCACTATTGTGATGCTGATTTGAATTTCACGGGTAAGTTTTTGTTTTTTTTAACTATTTATAGGCTTTTTCAAGGACATTGATATCTTACTCTTACTATGGATCCAAAATATTATTAGGTATCCTGAGTGAAAATGAGGTTAATGAAGCACCATATTGAAAATACATTTTGTATCTTTTGTGCAAGTGAATCTCTGTCTGGACAAGCGGATTAATTTCTAGTATATTGTGTGTGTTTTTTACAGTCATCTAAGGAAATACAAAGGATCCTTGTGTTTCCCCCAAACATCCTTGGGAACTAGTGGGAGTTCTAGGTGCAGAAGGAATGCGGAGCTGGGCCCGCTAGGAATGGCAACGCACCTAGTGCTGTTACTTGATAGTAGTGAGTTACACTGGAAAGATGCAAGGCTGCTTCTACAGTGAAACCTGCCTTAACATATCTAACTACTCAGCGTTTAAAAAAGACACTTTAAAATTAGGAATGTATATGAAAAACTGTTAGCTACAGAGAACTGTTATAATGTATACATGCAGCTTTAAGCTTGTAGCAATGTAAAACACTTTTGTCATACTTTTATTTTACAATAACATATTTTTGTACATTGATTTTTAGTAATAAAATGATGTTAAGCTTGAGAAATAGAAGAAATGTAACAGATTCTCAGATAAATATAGCCAAAGGAAGTAGAAGTGAGATTCAACATCAAAGGGAGATTTGATTAGATTGAGTAGCTTAGTGGTCCCAGCTGAAAAGCTTGTTTGAGTCCCAGGGATCAGCAGGTGAAATGGTCCTGTCTTTCCAGCATAGTGTGAAGGAGAGCTGTGTGTGTGTCTGCTATATAATTCAGTGTTTTTTTTTTTTATTGTTTCTAAAGCAAAGTAATTATTTCCACCTCAACAGACATCTGGCAAAGAAAATGACTGATATGTGTGGTAGGTTCTCTAGAGCATGAGTCTTGATATTTATTTTTTAAAGGAAATTTGGCAAGGATTCCAGAAAGGGCTGTTGAGGCTGAAAGGAGCTGTTTCTTTCTACTAGCTCTGCAGAAAAGATGAATACTTCCTGACTAATTTTTGTGTGTATCTTAACAAGTGTAACTTAAACACATGTTGGTTTTGGCTTTACTCTCTATCACCCATTATTTCAATGTTACTAGGAAACAAAAGTCTTTGTTATAAAATCTTTTCTGATGCTGTGGTGCTTTCTGATTGCTGGAAAAAATGGCAAAAGAAAAAGTTGCTGGTAAAGTTAGTGCCTGTGGTAGTTGTAAATGTAGCAAAGGAGTGGTCCTACTCAGTATGGCAATCATCTTGCCCAAAACTATTCCGTCTCCTCTAAATAAGGTCCTTAATTCCTGTGGGGTTGCAGTGTAATAAAAGAGGCATGACATTACTGCTGAAGTGAAGTTATACCTAAAACACATTGGAGCAATTATGTCTCTCCCAGATTTGTTTTTTACAGTGGTGAACAGTAGGGTTTCCATCTGCCAGCAAGATTAAGAAGTTGCTTTTCTTTCCTCAGTAAAGCTCTCTGCTTCTTTTCAGAAGAAATCTGCCTAGCTTTGGTAAATTTATTGTTATTCTGACTCTTTGTTGGTAATAGGGGAGAATAAATTAAGCAGAGTTTGGGAGAAATCTGTCATGTTCTAGGAATGTGAAGCTTCATGCAGTGTTAAAGATTTGTCTTGTGGATGGACCCAGTAGAGGAGAGTAGCTTTAAAGAAATTAGATGAATGCACATGCATTTTGTGAGGGCTTATGACTGTACTGCCCAGTATTAAATATCAAATTTACAGACTGTAAATGGAAGGATTAATTGTTGACCTTGTTATTATAATAGTAGTAGAAGCTGGCAGAACTTAAATTCTTTTCAGAACATTATCACACATAAGGGGTTGTAAAAACCTTTGTAAACTCAAGATCTGGGACTTCAGTGCATGTCAAAGTGTTAATGCATACAGTGTGTGAAATAGAAGTAACTTGGCAGAGCTGATCTTATGAGAACAAAGTGTTCACTACTAAGCTCAATTGAAAGAGGTATTATAAAATATGAATTAAAAAAAAAAAAAAACTTAAGACACTGATCCTGCCATGACTGGTATCACCGGCAGCTAAACTCTGTGTGTAATGAGTCAAATCACGGTTACCTTGTTAAACTTTCACTGCAGTCTAAGTTTTACTCATATACCTATATCTATCCACTTGGTTTATCTAATCAAAATAGTGATCTGGCAGTTTATCAAGCATTCATAGCAGAAAAAGCATTCAAGGCTCTACAACTTGATGTCTCCTAAAGTTGAATTACTGCTCATCCTATTCAATAGAATCTGAGGTTGATCCTATTGAACCCCCCTAATCAACCCCAAGAACTGGGGTTGATTTGCTTGTCTTGCTGTCAAAAAAATTGTGTTTTGTTTAACATCAATGCCAGTACAGTAACATTTTCACATTCCATAACTTAGATATAGACATAAATGATTTTTTAAAGAATAGGATTATTTTAAATGGCACTACTTGCAAATGTTTTCCTTAGCTGTATCTTTTTGTAAACCTAATTCTGTGCATAGAGCTAAATATGTAGAAATGTTTCACATCTGAAAGCTCTTTGAAACTGACTTAGGTATCTGTGATTAAATAGTTCTTTGTTTATCTACAAACCTTTGGTTTAAGTGGCCCCAACTCTCTCATATTTGACTGCTGAGGGCACACCTTTTCCTTTTCTGTAGCAATGACATTTTTAGCTTGTGTCTCTTCTTGCTATGGTAATAGAAACATGATACTCTAAGAATTTAATACTTGTTTTGCTGATTTTCACAGTTGGAAATACTGCCTCCACTCTTTGTCCAAAAGGAACTTTTTTGATGTTTAGCAGAGGCCTCAGCATAGTTAGACACTTGTGCTGCAGATCTGGTGCAATCTGCTTCTATGCAAAATAGGAGTAACTTCACAGAAGCTTTGAGACAGAGCTTAAAATATTGTAAACAGATGGGCCAATACAGCTCCACGGAAGATGATTAAGTGATCCAATATTTTATAGGTAACAAGTGAAGCATTTTATGGAGTCAGTATCAAGTCTTAAATGCTCAGTTGTAATCAGTGTTGCAGAGCAAGTAATAAAAGTACCAAGTGACTAAATGTTTGAAAATGCTCCGAACCTCATGTTTGCAACCCACAAAATGGAGTTCATATTATCCAGTTCTGTAAAATGCTTTGGTTAGTGCCAGTAAAACGTATTGGCAGCTTCATAATGCACGCTGCAGAACTGATGCTGGGATACTCGATCCCGGAAATCTGAATCCGCAGGAAAAAGCGCCTAAGGAAGAGCTGAGCTGGCCAGTAGGGCTGGAGGCTATTGCTGCTTGGTAGAGACCAGAACCTGTAGTAAGAGAGTAGCAAGGTCCATTCCCCCAGAGAACTGGGAGCTGAATCCAGCCTGTTGAACCTGACACGCTGCTCAGTTCACTGTTGGGATTTCTACTGCTGTAGTAATGCTTGACAGGGTCCTGTAATGCATCCTAAATGTCACAAAACTGATAGCCTGTAACATCCAAATTCTAACATTAAAGATTTCCTTGTTAATGGTTTGTGCCAATGCCAGAATTTATAGCTCTTTATGTTCTTGCAAGCTAGCTACTAAACGAAATTGCTGCTAATTGTTGATAGAAATTGAGCTAATCTGGGAAAAGGAATGGGAAGGGAAGGGGTTATCAGATTTCACAGTAGGAAAACTGCTGAAATTGCTTGACAAATGGTAGCTAGAATAAACACATGTAGAAGAACTTGACAAAATCCCTATTTAAGACTGATTTGCAAAGAAAACTTTCTTTCTGGACTAACAGCACTGTTCTAAGATGTCAGCAGCAGAAACTGAAGCTTAGCCACCTCTTCATGAGAATGTTCCTTGTTCTGAAAAATAATTTCAACTCTTATCTTTATTAAGCCTTTGGCCTCATATAAGTGTTACTTAGAAACCATTGCTATAGTAGTATTTAGTTCTGTCCACTTGCAGAGACAGAGAGCCCCTAGCCCATCTACAGTTATGAAGATTCAGAATTTTAAGGAAAGTCACTAACTGTAGGCTATTATGCCCTTAATAGGTACCATGGTTTCTAAAAAATCGTGGAACAGCCAGTTCTTTCTATATAAGTTTCTAAATATATACCTAGAAATCTAACTATGGGTATCCTTTTTGGAAAATCTTGTGCACAAATATAAAAAGTCCCTTCATCATTAGCCACCAAATATGCATATTTTAGCCTACCAGGCTCTAATAGCTTCTACTCTTTAAATAATCTGACACAGTAAAATAAAACCAGCCTAAGCTTTATAAACACTCCATTTAGCATTAATTCAACACTCCTAAGTTTGTTTCACAGTATTTCCAATGAAACAGACTTTACTGGAAGAATGAAGCATATTTTGATGGAAAATAAAGTAAAATAATAATGTCTTAGAAACATTAGTCTTATTCCTAAAAGTCTCGCATATTTTTTTTTTATTGGGGTAAACTAAGCTGTTTTCTACTCTAGGGTTGTCTCTTGTCAGTTGTGAGTTAGTGACCTTGTTTCAGGGTATTTCTGTGGTCACTTCTGATGAATTTTCACTTTCATATTAATCCAAAGAAAGTTATTACTGATGAATGGTGGTAACTTGGGAAGAAAATCAATAGTGTTTATTGTATTTGAAAAGGGTAATAGTGACATTAACTAAAGTTATTACAAGTAAAGCAAACAATGGCACATTGAGCTTTCTAAGACATACCAATGTAAAGTAAGAGAGAAAAGGGGGAATTCTTTCTTTGAATTTGTTACTATTTCTGTTTAAAATGTCTACTGCCGTGCTATCCAGGAGCATCTTAGAAGTGATAAGGTATTTCATGTCCAAAACTTAAATAACAACAGACTTCCCAATTTTGTGCTTTATTGGGCACTTGAGGAAAAGAGGCGGGGGAAGGAGAAAAACTTCCTCCAAATGAGTCATGCCCAGAACAGTTCTTGATAGGAATGAATTCTGGAGTCCAAGCTTGCTACAGCAGTCACCTTACTATCATCATGGTCTTACAGGGTTTTGTTTCAAGGCTTCACTTTCAAAAGTGCATGAGCTGGTTGTTTTCTTCTGTATCCTCTGTCTGCAATAGTCATCATTTGTCATTAATCAACCAGCACTTTTAACTCCTGCTAAAGCTTCTTGATGTTCATCTTGCAGAAAGAGAACAGATGCCAAGCTTGGGATTACCTACAGAATTGTTGAGGATTATATTAGCTTCAATATAAAGCTTGTGTGCAGCTTGCAGCAAGTTTCACCAGGAGAAAACTGTAGATAATGGGACTGCCCAGATAAGGACAATTTTCCCTTCTGATCTCCTTGGATAGCTCTTAAACTTGCTTCACAAAACTCTCCTTTGAATGACTAATATCTTTTCAATCTACATGTGTTGATGGTCACCAAGATGAACAGTGGTAGGATCACTTTAGGTGTTGAACCTCTTAAGCTCTGTTTAAGCTAGACATGAAATACAGAGTGGTATCCACAGTAATGGGGAATTGCATCCACTCATGGAGTTGATCTATAACCTACTTCTAAACAGAGCCTTTCATAGGAAGCTTTTTGTTTTGATGACTAAATACTCTGTATACATCAAAAAAGGCATTTCTGAGGAAGTGCTGCAGAAAACCTTCTGCAAAAATGCCTAGTATTAAAGTGTCTAGGTCAAACGTGACGCTAAATTTGTCTAATGATTTGTAACAGGAACAGACTAAAGTTATTAGCAAAAGGCTGTGACTGGAAACTTGTATTTATGCTAAGAAACAGTGGCTCAAGTGTTTCCTGTGCTTAAGTGCAAATTGATTGACATGTGCACATTAGCTGCCCAGAATGGCAGGGAACAGAGCTTCTTACGTAGTTGTATCAGTGAAGCTCTATTTGTATTGTGCTTAATGACCATAGCTAACACATTAATGGTTTTGCCTAGACTGATTTGGGAAAGTATGCAAATACTTGCTATTTTGAGGTTGTTTTTGTTGAATTCCCTCTGTCTCTCAATAGTATATTGATACACAAGACTCGTGGGTGACAGTTCTTCTCGTCATTTTCAAGGGAAAATTCATTTTAAGTTAAAATCCAGACACTTCTGGCCCAAGCATGCATTTTCCAAAAAAAATAATCTTGGCTCGTTCAAAATTGTTTCAAAAAGAGGATTGTTAAAGAAACTTAGGTTATGGGTTAGTTTCAGAAACTGATCATATGGGAAGAGATTATTTTGCTGGTTTCCATTTTGTTTTATTTCCTTTGGCTTTACAGCCAACAATCCATCTGCAGTAGTTGGCAGAGGTAGATAATATCTGTACACCTTGGATAGGCCCAAATATTTTGGTTTCACATAGCATCACTCGCTATGTTCAGCAAAGGCAACAAGGAGTGCTTTAGTGGTTTCTACGTAGGTGCTAAAGGTTTTTTTTTTTTTTAATAGTATCATCATTGCAATTAGTCAGTACTTAAACTGTAAATCTTAAAAGTTTCTGCTGTGAATCAGAACCTATTCATAACTGCAAAGTTGTTAAAAACAATTAACTTTGCAAGGTAATTCTAGCTAGAAAGATATTTATGTATGTATGAGTGTGTGTAGTAGGTCTGTATGCATATTTTACCCTTTTATCCCAATTAGTTGCCTCTGGTGTAGATGCAAAGACATTTCTGCACACATTAGATGGGTTGGTGTTCTGCACAGTTAGCTTTTGGAGGGTATATGGGTTTTATCACAAAGCAGAATTTCAATGGTGGCTGCTGGAGCATAAATAAGAAACTTCATTGCCTGTCATTGATCACTTAAGTTTGTAACAATCTTGGTTACAGATAGCGTATATGTAAACAAAGGAAATGTGATTAAGCACAATTCAGGTCATCTCCTCTTGCATTTAAAGCCCAATGCCAAGAACCAAGCCTAACCATACCAAAGCAAACTCACTTTCTTCTAATACACCTTCTCCTTGTTCTCGTAATGTGAATCGCTACCTAAGGGTCATCTGTTCATTTACAAAAAGCATTGGAATGGTAAAAAATCACTCTGAATTTTTAGGGTCCTCTCCTTGGAGAAGATGCTTTGGTGTCTCCTGGTAAATAAGGCATCGGCACAGCTTGTGCACCTAAAGGAGCCAGTTTCTGCAATGGTGCACAGCCTCTCATTCCCTTAATTTCCTAATCTGTGTTGCTGCTACCCTGAAACTTCCTCCTCAGGCAGTTTCTGCCAAGGGAAAGGAGAGGCACATCAGGTTAAAAATCAGGAGATCACATATATCAGGAGATCACATATATCAGGAAATTGAAGTGGGGAAAAAAAGGGATTCCCCTCATCCTTTATAGTAAGTGATGCTTATTTATGATGATCTAACATATCAAAACTAAGAATATGGCATTTTGTCATCTTCCTCCTAATTTCAGGAATAATCACGTTGATATTCAGTGCTTGTTAAGCATTATGCAACATAAAGGCACTAGAATTTGATTCATATGTGTAAAGTCACTATCAGTATTAATAGTGCTGATATATGTCAGATTTTATTTCCATTTACAGGCTATGGAAGGAAATGAAAACTCAGACATTTTTAATTGCAGTTATGCAATTAAAACATAGTACGGATATTTACAGAGTTTATTTCAACTTATAATTGCATTATCTTATTTAAAAGCTGTTGTAAGTATTAACCTACTAAATATAGTATGTTGCTGTAGCCTTTAAAATAAATAATCTATAGGAAGTCCAGATTTGGAAATAATAACAAAAACTGGAAATCAGTTTATATTTGAATTTCCTTGCTCTTCAAAGAAACAACAACAAAAAAATGCCCTCATGTAATTCACTCCTGATACTCTGTGCTGACCAGAGACTATAAAATTGTGATATAACATACAATTCACAATTACTTTAATACACTGACTTATAGGTACTCCTAATTTATGTGGCAAGACATAGATCAGAATCATATTATTGAACTCACAATATTTGATATTCTTAACTTTCAGCAGAGATAGTTGTATGTTTTAGTGTTTTTGTTTGTTTTGTTTTTCTTCCCCTTTTTAAAGTTCTTCTGCACAATTTCAGAATCGTTTAAAGTAGCTTAGAAGACTTTAAGTCTCTGTCATTCTGGCTCTCTCTGTCCCTGTTGTTTGCCCGTAATCCATGCAGGAGAAAGCTAAAAGGAGAAGATCAGATATGACTTAGGTGTTGCATTTGCTAGGTTCTCATTCATTCCAGTATAAATGTGAAAAGGTTCCTGAGTGTATAGATTTACCTCGGTCATACCTTGGTAATGAAGACCAGAATTTGGCTCTAAGTTTAAATATTAAGAGATAAAAGCTATTTCTGCTCTTGGGCTGTTAGACCATTAAATTTATCTTGTGGTTGTGGGTTTTATTTTTTATTTTTTGTTATATTTTTTTTTAAAGCAAGGCACTTATGCTGTAGCTAATGAATTAATACTTTGGCGTGTTGAAAGATACTATGGCACATGATTTCACCTTGCACAGTTCTGTCTTAAAAATGGTATTTGAAGAATAGTCTTCCTTGATCTTTCCTGATATCCAGGGGCTTTTAAACTCTTCTGCTCTGGATACTGCCGTACAGCTGATTACCTAAGGGAAATTTGTGGGTGTTTTTTCTAAATCCTTTGTTTTCTGAATCGAGAAGGTAAGCTGCTGGGCTTTGCACAAGGCTGTCCAGGGAGGAAAATGATCCCTTGCAATTGCCTATCCATGGACAAACAGCCCTGGAAACTTCCTGTTTGAATTTGGTCTGTTACTCAGGAGAAATTCATCTAAGTGAAGGATGTGTCCTGGCAAATGGGTTTTTCACTTCCAAAAAGTTGTTTGAAGGTTTTGGCTGTCTCACCCCTAGGAGGTGGCCTGCAAGCAGCAGTCCTGTGTGGCAATAAACATCTGCATGAAGAGGCCAAATTTCAGTAAATCTCTGGCAAGTCTTCTATGCAAACACAGCCTGCTTCTGGAAGCTGATGACTAAGTTTTGCCCACAGATTTAGCTGCATTCCCCAAGACTGGTGAACAGCTTTTGCATGATGATTATTTATTAGCTATTTCCTCACCTCCCCAGATCTTAGCACCAAAGCAGAAGAATGCAAAGCTATTGCATTATATATTTTGCATATAACTTGCTGTCATCTATATTTCTCTCCATGGAGAATTACTCGGAGAATTGGATTAGTGGGTAAAGTCATTCAGGTGAGCTAAATCATACGGACTGTGAGGAAGCTCTTGAGAAAGATGAAAATAAGATCTGAGAGGAGACTTCCATGCCTGCCACCTCCCAGCACAGATGCGCCACTCACTGCATCCTCATCTGGACACCTCATGAGACGCACGACTGACATAAATAATGACACAACCAAGAGTGTTGCAAAATCACATGTGACAATGAGGCACAGCTTCAGTCAGCCACTCCATTTTTAGGACTGGACCACTTTTTACCTAGCAGTCAAAGTGGTTACTTGAAATCTATTACCTGAATTAGGGAAGCAATTGCTGTTACTCATAGCTTGCATTTATTAAATCAGTCATACTGTTATTAGATATAAACTACTTGATTTGAAAAGTGCTCTATTCTATCACTGTTCTATTTCTTGACTTGAAATTTTCTAGGAGAAGAACTAGTGGAGAGCAAGGAAAAATCCCGTTGATGAGTGAATACTCATGAATAATCAGACAGGCAAGAAGTAGTTGTTACTCTAAAAATTAATAAAGAATTCTGTTACAAATTATGGAAAAGAACAAAGGGAAAAAGAATGTAGCAGTGGTTGATTTATACAGCCCTTGGAATTTGTACTGATATTTTCAGTGTCTGTTTCTATATTGCTCTCTCAGTTCAGATTATAATAACTACTGCAGAGATATCCATCAATTAACAGAAAACAGTATGGAAGATTCTTCAGGATGTTGGTATCTGTGGAAGCATATGGTGTAACTTTAGTATGAGTCGTCATATTTCTCTTGAAAATAGGTATGAAGTTTAGTCAGTACTTAACAGAAAGGTAGGGCTAATGTTTCAACAATATGCAGATTTTGAAAGGTTTGCTTTTAAGAGTGTGTAAATTAATTTACTTGATTCTGTAGGATATGTAGTTTTTCTTTAAATTTTGGAGTTAACTCAGGCTTATGTTATAGCATTGATTAGTTTTATTATTTTTAACAAATCTTGCCTCTTGGGTCTATATTTGATAACACGATCTGATGGCAAATAGAAGCAATGAGTTGAATAATGTAAAACCATTTTGAAAAAGGTCATTTAAACATGTTTTTATGAATATATTTTAAGATATAAAACATTCTGTGCGTCCTAGGCTGCCTTAGAAAATATCAGAATTGAAGTGTACATTTCTGGTGTTATTTGAAGTTAGTCTTAACCACAAAATTGACCACTTAGTATTTGGCAATGCCAGGGGATGAATAGGCTGGACTATTTAAATTTAATTTTGTTCACATGTGCTGCTGATAAAAAATTATTGTGGTATGTTCTCTGAGATGCTGCAGTGTGAGGAGAAATAGTAATGTTCGCAAGAACTGTAGAAATAGTAAGAAAATGAGTACAGAGGTTTCGGTCAGTGATTCTCACCAACTTATCACTTTGGCTGTGTTTTTTCTTTATTTGTCGTTGCTAAATACACAAATGATTGAATATTCACATGCAATGGTTTTTGACTCTGAAGCTTACATTTGCTAACTCCATAAAATGAATAATAACAGAAAATAAATTAGTTATAGTTAATGCCACAGTGCAGTTCAGAAGACGTGAAAAAGGACCCATCTATCAAGCAAATTTTTCTACTTTAACAGTGAAACTCTTCCAAAAGTTTGTGTTTCCAGATAACGTTTGCCAACATAAAGACTGCAGCATAGTCCCAGTGGGGAGATGCTCATTTAAAATTCTGTTTCCATTTAGAAAAATAAATTGGAGAAGCCAAGATTTGTAAGGCATGTATGAGAATGAACACCCTAAGATTTCCCAGGGAAAAGATAGCTAGTAGGCAAGTTGCATCATGTCACGGTCTCTATTGAGGTATTTATTCCTCTGTACTTCACCGTTTTGCCATGACAATGATTTATCTGTGAGAAGAAATGGCAGGAATGGCCATCTGTGTATGCTGGAGGAAGAGAGGCTTTGGGAGCACCTTAAAGCAGCTTTTCAGCTGTGCTCTTTGGAGCTGCACACTGGGAGGATGCAAGATGACAAGTGTCAGCTAAGATGGAAGGTCTTGCATACGAGTAAATGTTTTCAGCGCTGCAACCCCCAAGCATTGGGTCAAGTTGTCAGAGAGGCTCTGACACCTCCATGTGTGGAGATTTTCAAGACCAGTCCAGACAAAGCCCTATAAACCAACTATATGCTATAAGCAAAGAATATTGTATCTCTTTAGGGACCAACTAGCCCATCTCAGGTAAAGATCCGAAGAAAATCTCAATCCAGGCAAATACTAGATATATAGCCATGCTACTAGAAAATAGCCATCCTACTAACTCACTTCCTTTGGTCTTCTGTTAAGATAAATCCTCCTGTAGATCATCTTGTCAAACTAACTACGTCGATCGGTCTGTCTTCTATCTATATCCCGCTTTTCTGGTGTTACTGAAGGTGGAAGTAATTTCCCAAACTCGGACCAATTCTTTCACTCCTTACAGGCAAAATGGGTAAATTTTGTTTCCACTAATAGGATGAGGGAAGAAATTAGCCATTTTGACTGAGAAGACATTCACATGCAATCAGAATATGCTTTAATGTTAGGGGACAGATAAGACTGGCAGCAGATTATCAGTATCTGAAAATTCTGAAATTTTTGTGTGAGCTTTTTAAATCGGTTCTACTCCTTAAAAATCACTTGTTAAAAGAATGTGTGTTGCAAGTTTCACTAACCAAAATCCCCTGCATTTGGGAAACAGTGTTTTTCAATTGTGGTCAAGTTGTTCAAAAATTTGCTCATAGCTACTGCATTGGATGGGATGAAATCCTACATATTTGAAAAATGAATAATCCTGTTAACTCCCCTACACAAGAATATTGTTTTATCTGCAGTAAATCAAAACAGGATGCAGCTACTGTTATGGTTACACATATGCTTTTGCAATGAAATTAATTTCCTTTTAAAGGCTGAATACTTTAGAAATGCAAGACGAGTAACCCTTTTTGTTGTTATTTTTGTTGCTTTTTTCAGCTGAACCAGTTGATGTGCTAAAAGCATTAGAATTTCACAACTCGCCAGAAGGAGTATCAAGAACAGCAGGATTTTGCACAAATAGAAGGGATTCAAAAGGATCAGATGTCGCGTACAGAGTTTCAAAAACTGCACAGCTCAGTGCCCCAACCAAGCAGCTGTACCCAGGTGAGACTGTCAGAAAGCTGCTGGCATATATACTCTCTGGTATATTTTCTTGGTGCCTGTGTTTTTACACACAGTTTGGTGACTTGAATGGTTTTCTTCCTACTGGTTTTGGGAGGAGTCTACTTGAAAGCAGTTCTTCCTGGAGCAATGTTGCAGTGGTAGAAATGAATTGTAGTGGGTGACTGTAAAATCATTTCCAGAATATATGTATTTATAATTTTGTATGTTCACTTAACTCATCTGTTCACTTGCCTTGTGGTGGAAAATCAAAAACTGTTTTTGAATCACTGGCACGTTAAAAAGTTTAGAACTTAGAAAAGTTTAGAAAGTTTAGAGCAAGCACTTTCCATTAACCCAAAGTCTGAGAATCTAGACATTCCCAGGGAAGAGCTTAGGTTAACTTGCACTCGTGCTTGAGTGAAGCTGTAGTACTGTAGTAACATCAAGAGGAGATCTGTCAACTATAGCAAAATTTGCTCATTTGATTCTTGAGTGCCAGAACCAACAAGTATCTTATGTTGCTTGCTGACACCTAAATTTCTATAGCCTTTGACATGGTCCTGAATGTTTTCAGTTTCTGTATTACAAATGGGATAAGGCTGCTTGATTTCACAAATCTGTTGGAACTCTGTGTGCAAGGGAGAAAAAAGATTGCTTAGCTGCAGTGTAGAAGGAAACCGTCACAAAACTTTGAAATAGGAGCATGTCATATTGCTGTCTGCTTCCATAAGGAACCTAGAAACATTTTGGGGGAGATTTGAATTTTGTGAAAGAAGAAGAATCCTCTTCCCCACCACAAGAAGGAAGATAACAACAACAAAAAAAACCTTTAAGAATAACTCACAGAATCTTCTAAAAGATGTTTGGGTAACTATATAGATTTTACTTAGTGCTCTATAACAAAGGCTACAGAAAGTAGACCTGTAAATAGTTGAATTCAATAAATTAAATGGACAGCTTTGCTTTATCATTAAAAATCTTGACCAAAAACACATCAGTCAATGTTTCCCCTTACTGTACGGACCTTTGATCTCTTTAAAGTAAGATTTCGCTTGGCCTAAATTGGTTGACCTTTACTATTAAGTGAAATATTGTCCAACCACAAAGATACCTACTACAAAGTTATAAAGATAGTAGAGAGCACTTAAAATAGCATTGTATCAGATTATACAACAAATATAAGACTAAAGATTTCCCATTTTAGAATAGAGTAATATGTCCTTTTAAAGACAACATTTAAATGCATTTTGGTTTCATATCGAAGTTAACAAGTTAATGCCATTAACAGCTAGTCTTCAGAAGAAATTTCAGTTTTCCCACAATGCCTGTCTTAAAAACAGTCCTAGATTTTCTCCTATGGAAAAAAAAATCCTAGATCAGATTTAAACTTTGAATTATTTCATACATTTATTCATTAAAATAAAATTTATAATATTTTATTAATACTTTTTATTAAGATGTTTAAGAATGCTTTACCTGCACTCACGCATACAAAGTTGTGGTTATACACATGCAAAAAATTATATTTTTTTAAAAAGGTATATGTCAACGTTACAGCTAGATTCTAGTCCTCTATTGCTAACATTTCAAAACTTTGAGGCCATGCTGATGCAGGGTACATTCTGTGCAAGAATCTCAATTTTGCACTCATTATTAAGCCTAATAAACTTTTACTTCAAATGGAGTAATACTTGTTAACTGCAATTGTAAAGCATACTTGAATTGCTAAAAAATAATAAAAATTTCTTTTTTTTTCTGTTTTTTACATGAAAATACAACATATATAAAGTCATAGAACTTACAGTAAGAATTGTTTAAAAACTAGTTTGTAAATCTTTTGGGAAGTGAGACAAATAATGTAATATATTTATCTGCAGAAGAAAATAACAAAACAAACAAGTAGTTTGGATACAGATCCTCTGTACTTTCCTCTGTACTTTTTAGCAGAATCTAAATGTTAATAATATTTTAAATCTTCTTCCAAGTTTGTAACAGTATATGTTTTTTCAAACAGGTGGAGACTTTCCAGAAGACTTTTCAATATTAATGACAGTAAAACCTAAAAAGGGTATCCAGTCCTTCCTTCTGTCTGTCTACAATGAACAAGGAATTCAGCAAATAGGTGTTGAAGTTGGTAGATCCCCTGTCTTCCTGTTTGAAGACCAGAATGGAAAACCTGCCCCAGAAGACTATCCTCTCTTCAGAACAGTTAACATTGCCGATGGCAAGTAAGTGTCAGTGCCAAAAAAAAAAAAATCCACAAATTTAATGTAGAAAATAGTTCCCAAAGCCACTGTGCCTGTGACTATAGGGTCTTTACAGACAGATATCTTAAATACTAAAATCAATGAAGTGCAGAATTTCTAGCCAGGACTGCATTGCCACAAAATCAAGCAATTTTTGCAGCACAGTTGCATAGCTACAAAGACAGACCACCAACATTTCTTATTTGGAAGCGCTGTAAGGACTTCATACTCTGCCTTCAGGAAAGGGGAATAGTCCCAAACACAAATTACATTGAAATACAGATGTTATTTTTTTATGTGCTATCTTCCCTTTGTGGACATGCACTCATTGTCGGGGAATGCCATGCTGATGCTTTTCACATCTATTATTGCTGCTTTTAAAGGAATAATCATCCTTTTAAATATTTTATATTTATTTTGCTGCAATTCTGAAAGAACAGCCACAGTCTTCAGAGATACCCAGAATGAAATACTTAAGCAAAAGAAAACAACCTGGTAGGAAAGGGCAAATTGAGTTATAATGAAATAAAAACTTACTTATAAACATATAAAAGATAAAAAATGAAGAATTTAGTTGTCTTTTAGCCTTTGTGTTATCCCAAATTAAATTTTACCATGAAACCAAATAAACAGATGTGTTTCCCGAGGAGATGTAATAGAATAAAACAGGAGACTTTTTCATTGGCTTCCTCTAAATAGCCAAGCTTTGACATAGGCTTCAGAATTTTACCCAAAATGTTGAGATGATATGAAGAAATGAAGAAATCAAAATGAACGTAGTTGTGTGCAGCTTCCTACAATGAGACCATAGCAAATATAAATCAAGGGTAGTCGGTGCGGTCCACAGGCTGTGCTGTTTTCATGCTTTCAGTTTCTGCCTACTTGACTGTTGACCAACGATGTTCATCTGACTCAGCTGTTCTGTGATGGATGTAGGGCAAAAATCTTCCTCTGAAAATAAGATACATTAAAAAAAGTTTGAACCACCTAATATGCCTGGGGATGTATGGACAGTTTGCTTTTACAATGATAATGTTTAACACATTCCAGAGAAAACACAGAATTAGTGTTCTGGCTCAGTGATGCTGTTTAGCAGTCAGATTGCATTAGCTTTGAGGTGTTCCTTTTGATATACAGCTCTTTTTAACTATGATCACAGCTACCTCTGATTTAGACACTTAGTGCCAGAAAACGCCACCTAAAATCATTTGATTCCAACTTTCATTTTGCCTGTTACCAATATGACGCTATTTCTCTGATTCTTCTTGCCCTTGACTTGTTAACTCCATGTTAAATTATAAGATGTCTCTTTCTTGCTCTGAGATACTAAAATTGTCATTGCAGATAGCCTCACTAAATTGTGATCTGTCATGTAATAACCTGCCATAAAGCAGTTCAGCGAATTGTCCAATATTTCTTTATTTATTTGGTGAGTTATGCAGGCAGAGCTGTTGTTGCAGGAATACTGGCAAGCATTTCTAAGTATGCATGTTTGCATCAATGTTGGAACCGTTGTCCATTTTTGAAGAACCTGCGAGCATGGGAGTTATTGAAATAGGCAAGCAAAAGAATTTGGTAAAATTTTAGGGATTAATCTCGGAGTACAAATTGTAAAATGGAAATAGCAAAGAATTCAGCATCCAGACACTTGCATGAAATATTTTTGCCCAAGTAATTCCTTAAGTAATTTAGAAAACCATACACATTCATAAGAATAAAACCAGTTTAAAGCTTCAGAGAAGGCAAACTTGAACTTCATCTAATATAGGAATCTTACAGTGGCCTTTAGATCAAATTCCTTTGTGTTAAGGTACAGAGCTTACATAGTGAATAGCCAAAATATTGTTTATACAGTTATGTGTATGTGAAAGGAAAAAAAATGCAGATATTATTTTCATAATTTCATTATCTGAGACATTTGACTGCTTCCCCATCTGTAATAAACTGTCTTGTTATAAGCATATTGTCTTGTTTTTAAAATAGAAATTACAGCAGAAATATATCTCTCTTGATAGGTGGCATCGAGTAGCTATTAGCGTGGAAAAGAAAACTGTTACTATGATTGTTGACTGTAACAAAAAAACAACAAAACCCCTTGAAAGAAGTGACAAAACAATAGTGGATACCAATGGCATCACTGTATTTGGAACCAGGATTCTGGATGAAGAAGTTTTTGAGGTAAAAATCAACATTTAAATGAAGTGCATAAGGTTTGACTTGCAGAACCTGGTCGAATTGGCTGAAATGAAAGGGAAGTAGAAGAACTGCCTTTATTGTTGGAAAATGTGTGGGTTTTTTTTATGGCTTTTCGATTGTTGTAACTGGAAAGGACTTGCTTTTATTATCTTTCTGCCTGATACTGAGATATCTGAGATATTTAGAAGAATTAATTTGACTGAGATTGAATAGTATGTTACTAAATCATTTTAGTTTTGCCTCTGAATCAATTATAGCTATTTGTATAACAACATTTGAGAGAGAGAATAATCTGCAAAGGTGTGTGGTTATTTAGTGTTTTGTGTTTTGGATGTCCTCTTTTTTTTTTTTTTTTTTTTTTTTTCCCCCCCTGGTAATGTGAATCTCTTATATTGTTTATCCCACTTAAATAATCTTTCCAGTAACTGTAGCCTACTTTGGCAAGAAGGACATATATATGTTTCCATCATTTACTGGCCAAGTAAATATAGGAAGGGTGAATTGCCTCTGCAGAAGGATTTGACTGCCAGTCATGAGGCCTTTCTAGGTAGAATCCTTATGTCAACAATTGCTTTTACAAACTAGTAGTGAAACTTCTCTACATCTACATTAAGTTTCTTTTATCATATTGTTATACAGCAAGTAAAACTGTCAAAATTTAAATTGAACAATAAGAATAAAAATACAGGTCAGTAGTTAACTTATTTTGCACACAGAACATCTGGGTGCTATAAATACCTGGAAATGTATTTTTAGCTTTAAGCAACACATGCTCGAGAAATTGCATAGATATCAAGAGAGGAAAAATGAATTCTGAGTGTTGTACTGTGGCATCACTGTCTCGAATTTTCATGAACTTGACAAAACCTGAGCCTTCTAAACAGAGAAATTTTGGATACAATTTAACAGGTCAATAATTATAACACACATTTTGTGTATTCACAGCCTAATTTGTCTGTAGCCCCCAGTATAGTTTGCACATTGAATAGAAATTATTTTGCATCAGAAATTGAATTCTACCATTATATACCTTAGCTGGAGAGGGTGAGCAGTTTGGCCCACGTTTGGGGAAAACTCCTTGCCAGTTGCATCTGAGGTTCTTTTTGGAGTCAGCAACCAAGTCCCGTAGATTTTATATATGGCAACAAATTTCTGAAGTAGGTACAATATTGGTATATGTAAGTAAAAATAACTCAAAAATAAGTCAGCAAAAAAGGTCAATAAAAAGTATTATTATTATTATTATTATTATTATTTAGTGTCTTATTTCCATTAGAAGCTAGTCCCATAAGGCAGCAGGTTCTGCCTTGTTCTTACATGGCTTGAAACCATTCTAAAGCTTGTCCTGAAGCCAAGTGCTAAAGTACCTAAACTGCAGCCATTGTTTCTCTGTTTCTCTGTACAATTGTTTCTCTGTACAATTGCTAAATGAAAGAACAGTCTGAAACTTCAGGAGTGCTGAAATGACTGTACGTGGTTGTTGAAAATAAATGCAATCACTGATGCCTTGTACCGAAAGGGAAATCTACATGGTTTTATCACCTGCCTTCACTGCTGTGCTGGGGCAGAACAGAAGGGTGCTAGGGACCCCTCAGCTCTGAAGCTGTCATGATTATGATATTGCCTGTCCTCTGTATTGGCACTTCAGGTCCAGCTCAAACCCACTGAGAAGCAGCTATGAACTCAAAAGAAATAGCAAAGCTCTTTGAAATGCCGAGTTACAACCTGGATGTAAACGTTCAGCACTGAGAACAGCAACATTGGGGCCATTTGCAGCATCGCTGGAGGCTTCCGTGTTTCTTTAGTGGTTAGGTTTCCTTAGCGAGCCGATTGGAGCCCTTTACTTTTACTTCATGTAGGGGAATTGGTGACATTCTTGCCAGGCTTTTATTGCAATAGCTGGAAGGTTGGATTTTTGTCTGAAGTCTCTTACTCACAGGAGCTTCTTTTGGGGCTGGTTTCTGCTTTCTGTTTTACTGTAGAGCCACCGTAGCTATGTTTATTCATATGATCTCAGTTATTTGAATCTTTAACTAAAGTGCATGTGTTGAAAATAGGAAATTAGAATGTCCTTCAACACTTAAAAGGTGTATCATGTATGTTTTTAGTGATACGTGTCCCCTGAAGTCCAGCCAAGCAGAGTACAATATAGTGTTTTTGTTTGTTTTTTTTTTAATTCCTCTCATTTTTGCTATTAAAAAAAAAAATGATGGAATTCCTTTTGATTCATTCACAACGTGGTAGTAATATTTAGCTTTTACTGCTAAAGTTTCTGAAGTTTGGAGCTGTCCTCTGGAATTTCTCTGCTGCTTGAAAATCTCCTAAGTTTTATCTTAAACATCCTGCTTGACTCCTTTGTGGTAGCCCAAATGGATAGGAGATGGTACCATATGGCTGCTTGTTTGTGTTATATAGTGTGGAAAATGCTGTATCCCGAGACCACAACTGGCACAAAACAAACATATAATAACACAGTAAGCCTTACTGCATGTGCTGGAAATACCAGAGGTGGTCTTATTTATTCATGAAACTATATTTAAGTGTCTAAGACTTAAAGCTGTGTAGAACAAAGTTTTCTGTATGACACTTGATGCCTTTATTAACTGATATGCAGGAAGTACCTAAGACACTCTGGTGTGTAGTCGCTTGCTAGAATTTGTGAGCACAGAATATCAGAAAGGAAAATATTGTAAGACTGTTTTATCTTAGATAATAATGATGCTTTTTAGTTACAGCAACCAAAAGCAGCTATTGAGCACCCTTGTGTGTCCTCAAACCTAAAGGAAATGTAATATTTTGAAGTAATGGAACTCTAATAAAATAAATAAATCCAAGAATCTTAGTAGTTAGTGACCTAATTCTTGAAGATGTCAAGAAGGATTTCTTCTATTCCTGAACCTGATCAAAAAACATTGCATAACGCCACATAAAACAGTTGCATTGTTAAGGCAATTCACTTCCTTTAAAAACCGAAGTCAGCACTGTCAGAAACAGAAACAGTCAGAAACAGTGCTGACTTTGGCTTTTAAAGGAAGTGAATCCAATTGGATACATCCTAGTTCCTTTAAAAGCATATTTAAACCTCTGTGAAATTATCCTTTTATATATATATATATATATATATATATATATATATACACATATATATATATATCAGAATATATGTTATTATATGTCATTATCCTGAACTCCAGTCTTGCCCAGCACTGTGTTTAGTGGTCATGTGTTCTTTGTTATGCATTGAGGATCTGACCTTCAAAACCAAAACTTCTACAGGCCTCAAAACAATGCCCACTTTCGATTTATTAAACAACTGTTAAGCAATGCCTTGAAAACTGAGGTACATATGTGATGTCAGGTTACAAATGTCTCTCTGTGTACTCAATGTAAAATTAAGTTGCATGTACATTAACGTACTGTTTACTCAAGATTGCAAATGTGTGTCGTATCCAGAAGTCAGGTAGATCACCTGAGTGAAAGGAGGAAAAGGGCTAAATAGTTGTCCTAAGAAGAGTGGTAAGTGATTACGAAACTGCTAACCTGGAATATTCAACAAACATTATTTGGCAGCTTAACCTACTGGTGCTGAAGTTGAGAGGCTTTTTTTAAGAGTGGTTTGAAACATGTCCCTCTGAAACATGTTCCTCTGTAAATTTTTCTGAAGTACTTGTCTAATTTTTTTGAAGTTTTGTTTTTGTTTTGTATGAGGAACTCCGTATTAGGAGTTTCTCTCCTGATCATTCCTCAATGTAAGTGCTAATCTGGTAATTTTTTAATGAGCAATTATTATGAAAAATGGCATAATGTCACAAACAGGATATTTAGTTCAAGCAAGGGTTAAGATTATTGACTAGAAAAGATATGAGCATAAACATATATATATGTAAAGGAGGAAATTGGATGCTGGTACAGGGCGCCTAGTACAACAGTTTTGAAGTATGTTCACTGGAATACATCTGTAGCTTAAATATTTGATAAATAGCAGGGATCTTTTTATTCTTTGCCAGCTTTAAGGATTTGTCATTCCTCATTTAGTGCTCTTAGTGTGAACAATACAACAGGTATTTTATAATAAGTTATTACCTAACAAAGTCTTTATGCAGAGATTTTCCTATAGAGACTTTTCCCTTCAAATTGATACAATGCTCTTTTAAGCACTCTGCTGTAAATGAGCATAACAAGCGAAATCCTGATGTATGTAAAAACTTGATTCGAAGCCAAAGAAAGTTTAGACTGCACAGAGTTTACAAGACAACTTGGAGTAATTGTAGTTAATAAGAGATGGAGATTTTGCTATGAGGCATTAACCTGGTTTGTTAAGAGTCATTTGTGTACTCCCTAAGTACATAACACATGAGAGTGAGTCCTTGAAGATGGAGCAAGAACGCCTTGATAGCAGTATGGTTTAATCCATGGGCCCGTTTGGATGAATGAGCATCCCTCACGTGGCCAAAAGGCCGTTCATCGGTGCAGGTACCCATGATGAATATAGCAACTGTGGAGAGATAACAGTCTAGGCTCAGGTAATGAGCCTCTCTTCTTACAGATGGGATTTATTATCCCCTCATTTAATACTGTGCTGTACATGTCTAAATTTTAAAGAAGAAAAAATAAAGGAGTTTTAAAGATAGATGGCAGTTTAAAACATTTCTCTGTTTTACATCAAGAAAATAGAATGTCTTTCTTAGAACTTTAGACAGTTTAATGAATTTTTTGTCAAGGAACTATTTCTGCACAGTATTAAGCAGTGTTCATATATTATGTATGCTGTGTACACAGTGCATACATATCATGGTAACATCTCACAGCCAGAAATTGCAACAGACCTAAGAGTCATCACGTTTAGAAGGTTGCAGATTATGACTGGAAATACCAACCATTGCTTAATGAGGTTGAATGTATAGTAGTTTAAGTCTTTCAAAGAATCAGGAAGACATGTATTTCTATGGAAATTTTGACCTGTACAGCATTCTGCTTTCAGAATTTATTGCTTTTACAGGGCTTCAGTCTGGCAGGCTTTTAATGTCTTCCTTTTGCAATGGGCCTGGGTTATGGAATATTATATTAAAGCCCTCTGGAACTCTTCATCCCTCAAATCTTTGCAGGAAGACTAAATGAATTCTGCAGCAGGTTTTTCTGAATTCTATAGTAATAATATCCAGGCTGTCTAGACTTCTGTTCTTTGGAGTCTGCAGTTTTACTGTCTCATAACTAATTAGAGAAAGTTGGCACATAGACACAGTTTAGGGTTTCCTCAGATTTACTGAAGATTCCAGCCTGGAATCTTTAGGTCTAACTATCACAAGAAAATGGAACTTACCGGTGCTGTTCTCATGAGTTCATTTAGTGACTATAAGAAGTTAGATACTGTTAAAAAAAAAAAAAAAAAAAAAAAAAAAAAAAAAAAAAAAAAAAAAACAATAGTTTCATCTCCAATTCCTGCATATAATGTGATTGCTTTTACAGCCTTGAAAGAATTCACGCTTCTACTTTTTTAATACTGCTGCTAGGTAATATTAGAGAAGATGTCCTTTCTCAATGATGGAGAGTTTTATATGACAAATAGCGTAAAGAAACTGTACTAGGGTAGACCTATTATAATAGACTGTATTTAGTGAGCATTAGCATTTGTAAGATTACACAGTTAAAGGGCAAAGAGAATTTGCTTCCTTCTTTCTAGGAGACACATAATATCAAAGACTTTATGAAGTCAAAATTAAGGTAAAAGGAGCCATTCAAATTTATTGCATATAATGATAAAATAGTTTTTTCTATACATGAGGCCCGCGTGTATTCCCTTTCTTCTCATCTGCAAATGTCACACTTCTGCGAGATGTCCACAGAGGAAATTTCAAAGAAAAATTCACCACGCACTTCTAAATCCTAGCTGCACCATTCCTTGTTGCAGAACAGTTGCTTTGAGGGAACTAATTTTAATAGGAATTAAAACATCCGTAGATTTTAACTGTCTCTATTCTGTACTGAGATGGATTGCTCAACTAGGCATCATTTGGCATAGTGAGGTATGTGTTGGCTCTGATATCAACTCAGTATATTTTTCAGTGAAGCATTTGCAATCCATACTAAACTCTAGGACTTCCAATTCACCTATTTTAGTCACAAGAAGTATTTGTATGCTTAATTTTAGATAGCCTACATACTTTGTTTAATGTTCACCTTCGTCTGAGGGTAACAAAAGCAGAGACTTGGTTGTGAGCTTTATCTTTGATATTGAACTAGTGATAAACAGCTGCAAAACAATGTTTTAAATGCAGTAAATGTAATCCAGGACAAAAAAATCTTATAAGGCAGCACATTCTTCTTAATGGCTGAACAGATTTTCAGCACTTTTCAAAGACATAAATTGTACATACACTATATTATAAAGTGAAAAGTGGCTGGGGGCCATAGGAAATGACATGACATTGCAGACTGTCTGGTAGCTCAGGATAAAGTCTCTGCCTCTGCTCTCTGCTGTCACCACACTTATCCATTACACTGAATCCTGGTGGAAGACTGACTAACCAGAGAGATCAAATACAGGACTTGTAAAACGCATTATATATCATCTGTATGTCTTTCTATATGTTTGTGGATAACCAATTCCAATTCGGATTTAAACATGGTATTGGGAACACGTAGATCTCTTGATTACTTGCCTTATCCCCTTCCAGTCTTCTTCTTATACATCATATATTTCTATTTTTTTTCCAGCTTTCTTAAACAGCTAGTAGCTCTTTTCCTATTACCTACAGTGATTGCAGGTTGGTAGTTGATATGGTACCATCTAGATAACACCTGGTAGATTTATGCTCACATTAGATACTCACAGAAGGATCAGGCATTTTGATCTTTTTTTTTTTTTTTTGGAAAATAGTTTCATCAGCTAATTATATGACCTTATTGGATTTGTGTTTGTTAGAACTCTGTAAATGGAGTATGAGGAATTTGGAAGTTGTGTCTTGCTACATTGCATTATTTGGCATCTCCTCATTCTGTGGTAAAATAAGTGTTGATACATCGGTCCTGTTGCATGAAAGTTTGTTTCATTAAGCTGAGCTTGTTAGAATGGGTAACTATTATTTTCAGTGCATACATATGCATCTTGTTAAAATCCCTCATCTTCCCATTTCTTGGGACAAGCCCTGTTGAGGAGCCTTGGGAAGCTGCTTAAGTACTCTTAGCTCCAAAAGAGCAGTTCATCACAATTTAATGGGGATGGAAATAATTGAAATAGGCAGCTGCCTTTTTCTGCATACACTTGGGCTACTCTGTTCTTGTATTTTCATCTTAATTCTCTTCTTGCTCTCATAATTCTGTTCTGTGAAGCTTCTTTTTATATGCAAGTTTTATATGGGAATAACATTATTCACATATGCATATGTTTAGATACCTCAGTGTTGATTTAGAGCCTTTTAGATCTGTTAACAATCTGTGACTCAACCATAATCATTTAAAATTCTTGGGATTTGTGCAGGTAAATCTGTACGTGCCAAGCTTCATTACTCCAGGTTTTAAAGTTCTGCCAGCTTAAATACTTGTAATTTATTCACAAAGAACTTTACAGCACTCTAGTTCGGTCTCACAGTGAGGTGGTTACAATCAAAAAAATCTGTGAAAACTGAAGTAATTTGGTGAAAAAGTCTAAAGATCTGTGCAGTGTGATCAGTGACTACAGAAAAACTGAGTCACCTTTATGAAAGGGACAGTTGTGGATTTAATATATGTGGAATTTTTTGTGCCTTGTTGGTGACATGATGTGAAATGAAAGCTTTTCAGTAACTGGTGAAACAGCATTGTCAATACATCATGTACTCAAAGAAGCTATTTGACAAGCAAAGAAATAAAAATTGGAAAAAAATGAAGAAAAGTAATTTTAGGGGGGAATATTTTTATAGGAGATGTTGAAGGGAGGAGAATAGAGGAAACCTTTTATGTGAGACGCCAAATATGAAATGTGTTTCTCGGTGAACTCCCCTGCAGTAGCAGCAGCTCTGGGTGCCCCAGGTAAGCCCTGCAGGACGGCGGGCCCCGCTCTGCGCAGACCCGCGGCAGGCAGGCGGCAGCGCTGCGCACTGCAGTCAGTGGAGCAGGAGCAGCTTTAAGCAATTTGCAGCCACCTGAGCCAAGGGGCAGCAGCACGCCGAGTGCTTCTTGCGAGCACGCAGGCCAGCAAGAGCAGTGCCAAAATTCCAGGGCACCAGAGACTAGCACAAAGCAAGTGCCAAAATCCTGGCCGGCTTCCCCCTGCCTGGCTTCTCGTAGCCTACCAGACTAAACGGGCAGCAGTTTTGGGAGCAGTTCCCGCGTTGCAGCGATGGGCACGGGGTGTTGGTGCTGGTCCATATGGGCACCTCGGGGAGCAGTGTTTGTGAGAATGCAGCAGGCTGAGAGAGCTGGGATCCATCACAGCACTTAAGGCAAGGCAAAGTGGCCTCAGCTTGACAGGTGAGGACAGGGGCTCTTTCATCTTCCAACTGCTCATTTCTTCTTGCTCCTCTGCTTGGTCTTATCTTGGCTTTATCCTATATTAATCCGAGGCTCTTGTTATTCTGTGAAACAAAAGGAACAGAGATTGCTATAGCAAACAAATTTGTCGTGTACAGTCATTGTGTGCTGAGAGCAAAATACTTGGAATTTTATGTTAAATAAGTAGTAACTTTGTCTAGAGTTAGGGAAATTGCAGAGATTTGGGTCTCTTTGGGTCTCTTTTGTATTAGCTTGAGTCTTTCTTGCTTGTTCTCTGTGAGGTTCCTTCTTGAAAGAAAAAAACATTCAAAACTGCTGTTAACTATTTTAAAGTATCCCCCAATTTGCTAGTTCATTAAAAGCTACTGTTCTGAGAGGTTCAATGATAGTTTGGAAATACTGAAGTAATAGTGAATTTTGTCAGCTCCACATTTCCATGTCAATTATGGTATTTTCTCTTTAAAAAAAAAATAATAAAAAAAAAAACATACACAGGTATACTAACAAAGTGATGTCTTTGTCTCCCAGCACCTTTTTTGGTAAAAATAAAAAAAAATGTGCTAGTTTGAAAATGTAATAGAAACATCAGAGCCAAACACCCTTCTTTCAGGGGAAAATACGGGGAGAGACTGAACTTAATGGGCTTTGATCTAGAACATGGGCCAATTTTCAACAGTCTTATTTTTATGCTAGTGTAAGAAGCTTCTGTATAAAGAAAATTTATAGTGGAAATGTTGGCAGGATTTCACCTAAAAAAGCCAAAATGGTACCACTGTGTTAGGAAATACACTGGATACCAGACAGCTTTCCGTGGAAAATGATAAACATACAGAGTCTCTGTAGGGGACCTCAGCAGAGCCATTTTTATTATCCAGAAGAGTGAGTCTTTTCAGCATGATGTTTTTACATGTGATATGGGGAAATAGAGATGAAAATAATGTTTGTTAATGATTCAAACTTTAATTTCAATATGTTCTATGTTGTTATATTAATATATCTTGTACGTAATTATGCTTGATTCCAGTCACCGTGTCTCCAGCACGATCTTTATTTTTTTTCCCCCTCTTCTATGGGAGTGCAGATGTGATGTGAGCTGTCAGAATTACAGCTGATCACTTGCATGCTGAGCTGCATGCTGGTAGCTAGGAAGTGCCCCAAATTAAATCTTAGGAATTTAGACTGGTTCCCATTGAACAAGTAAACAAACAGCATGAAATGACAGAGCGGGAGTTGCACCTTCCCACCTTCTTGCTTCCAAAGCAGACAACGTGTTCCACCAGAATTGGGCAGCTAGTCCAGTTGATGTTGGCTGGCACCGTTGTGCCGCGAGGACAGCAGTTAGCATGTAATTCAACACCTTAACACTTTCTTTGAGTAGCCTAGTGAAGCCGTTATCCATAACAATGCTCAAAAATTGAATTACTTTAAAGAATTTTTTTAAACTGCATTTCTCATTTAGATGCGAGTGTATGAACATGCTTTTGATTCTTTAACCTCTATAATACATTCTGTTCATCCCAAAACACAGTCCATAGGCAACTGGGGATGGAGACGTGATCATATTCCTATGGACGTGCAGGTGATGTGAAGGCTATTGATGCCTGGAATCAGTGATTCCAGCTAGGCTGAGTCAATTCCTCATCAGTCTCAGGAATTATCCTATGGGTTATGATACCCATAGCCAAAAGCCAAATGTTAACGCTCTTTGAGAATGATGCTTTTGTAAAATGTCACCCTCACACTTTCATTTTCCACTCAGTTATAGTTAAAGTCTTGAAAACAGTGTTCCCATACATTCATTTGGTCATTCAAAACTTGTGGCCTATTTTCTAAGGGTGCAGTAACAGTTTGCTTTAGTTGTCCTTTCACTACTGCTTTCTTAAGGCATTCTAAGTTAAATTTCTTTTTTTCAAAAATACATATATAAGACTAATACTAATATGAGACATGTCCATTGGCTATATAAAAACACAGTCAATATGAGAGAATGTATCAGCCAGTCTCAATCGGCAATGATTCTGGGAGGTAAAGCAACACCAGGCAGTGTGAGCTGCTAAACTGGGACAAAGCAAATGTTAGCAAACTCCTTGTAAATACACATATGTATATACACACATATGTAATATGCACGGACTTGTGGAAGTCATTGCTCATAGTGACCATATGATTAAGTATCAACATGATTAAGTATTAGAATCATTATCAGAGGAGGTAGCTTCCACTTACAGATTCTCTCATTTTGATCTCAGCACTTTCTTAGTCCTTGTCCATTAAACTTTTCTATTAATTTTTGATTCAAGTAAACATTGTAAAGGTCTGTCCTGAAAATTAAAATGACTTAAAATGTCTTTAACATATTTATTTACCATTTCAAATTAAAGTTTAATGGATAAAACCAGTTATTTTCTACAGGGTTTTCTACATGAATTCCAGACATCGCAGAATTTTTACCCTTTACTTACTCCTTACTTGGATAATTTCTATGTAACAATTTCCAGACCTGACCTTCTGTAGTGAAATTTTTAAGCATAATTTAAAAAGCATAATTTGCCTGTGACGTGACCACCAAAAATCATTTTGAACTAAGTGTGAATGGAAAGTGCCATCTATAAATTAAGTATATATTATATAAAACCTCAAATATTAGTGTAATGTCTAGTACATGTTTTGTTTACCTATCCTTTTTTTTTTCTCCATGAAAACTCTGTCCTTGTGATGAGCTGCAGTAGACACCTTTGGTTTTGTTGTTCAATCTGCCTTTGCTTTCTTGCAGGGTGAAATCCAGCAGCTGTTGATTATAGGTGACCCCAGAGCTGCATATGACTATTGTGAACATTATAGCCCAGACTGTGATTCCCCAGTGCCCAATGCTGCTCAGGCTCAAGATCCTCAAGTTGACGAGGTGAGTAATCAGTCATGTAGTACTAGATTTATTGCACTGTGCTGGATACAAGTTACCCTGGGAGCACTTAATTACAGCTAAATGGCATACATTATTCCAGACTTGAAGGAAGAAGGTTGCAGGATTGCATTCCTTTGTGCTACCCACTTATTTATGACAAGCAGTTGAATGAGCCTATCACTACTGTATTTATATTCCAGCATGCTCAATAAAAGTGAAGCTATAATTCCTTAAAATAAAATGGTAGCTAGCTGAGTCTTTAGTTGTGCCTGTTTGCTGCTGTTTTGTATATATGTGATTTTGCTGAGTATCCGGAAATCCCACATTTGAAAGATACGGGAGCTTGAGTATACTGCAGTTGTTAAGTGCTGCTGGAAATGTCATGAATGCTGTGAGCTATATCCAGTGCACAAATGCATGCATACTGTATCAACATACATCTCTACAGACAGATCTGCTAGCAGGTAGGTATCAACAGGGACGAGACAGAGTTGGATTTTCTTTCCCAGAAATACCGAAAATGTTAGTACTCACAAAAACAATTTGTCACTGTGGGCAATTCTCACAGCTGTAAACTGAGTAATTTGCTAAAGGCAACTTGGGAACCTCAGATTAGGCCTCTGAGAATCAGTTGTTGTAGGTATTGTACATGTTCCAAATGCTTCTATCAAAATTGTATCCTATTTCTGGCATGGTAAAGTGGAAAGGCTTTTATAACTAGTCTTAATTGAGGTTGGTTCTGGACAGTTAGCATGCACTCAACTGCGAGTGATCTGACTGGTTATTGTCCCTCAAATACCCAAGACACCAACATTAAAAACTTGCAGAATCTAAACGCAGCAATTTTGAGGCAGGCTTTTTTCCTAAATACACGACAACTTTATTTGGTATTCCTGTTCTATCTGACTGAAAGCTATGTCATCATATGGCAAAGGGCCATGGGGCCCTCAAGGAGACTGCCACATCCATTGCATCAGTAGCTCAGCTCAAGATGTCTGAGGTCACCTCCACGTTACATTTACATTGCATTACAGTGCCCGAACCCAGTGTCTTTGTGAGCGTTGTCTAGAATCTTGTGTCTGTGTGGATCCCCCATGCACAAGTTCCAAAATAGATCAGGATGAAAGCACACAGTTGATATTCTATTGGAAGAAAATAAAAGACAACAAAAGAAAACTTTTTTTCCCTCATTATTAAATTTGAAATAAATTTGCTGCAGAACTTTCCTGGGCTTTGCTGCTATGTATTTTTGAGTTTGAGGGAAAGTTCGAATGAGCTAAAGCTTTTTCTATTTTGAAATGAGACCAAAGAGGAGTCACTCTAATGAACTGATCCTTATGGGGAAGTGTTAATAATTATCTCATGTTCTCTTTCTTGAACAAGATTATGTCTAAATACTTAAAATGTATTAACTAATGGGGTATAAGAGTCAGCTGGAATCAGATTGTAGGTTCAAGGCCTACTTACCTCTTTGGTACGTTCAGAGTGAGTACTTGTACTTAATTATTAGCAGTGACTACTGCTGAATTTTAAGACTTTAATTCAATGTTTCTAAAGGATGTAGGAAATTAATAAAATAAGTTCAGGGACTATATTTTTTTCATAATGAATGACTAGCTGAATCTCCCTCTGTCAAATTTTGTCTATACCGTGTCAACGCTGTTTGCTTGCAGCAGTTGAGAGCTAAAACTCTGTAGATAGAAAGAATAAGCCTCTCAACATAGTTATAAAACTTACGTGTGTGCACATATGTAGTTAGATACTTGTAGTATAGACTGTCCAGCTACATACTGCACAATTAAAGCAGTAAAGCACCAAACATTATCCTATTCATTGAGAAAGGCTGCCATGAAATTGAACAGTTGTGTGCTCTTCTCCTTGGATATCCTGAGCAGAGATCATTTAAAGCCTAAT
>JAUBNY010000066.1:279033-297083 GCA_032275445.1 Crypturellus soui | reverse complement strand
AATATAACATTTTAAAGTCATTGTTACTCATCCATTTACTGGCCTGGGTGGTTTTTGAATTATTCTGAACTGAAGCCTCCATTTCTTGATTGCTATCCATGAGCAGACACACATAGGTTTATAGGCATATTCCCAGTGAAGTTAATGAAGCTCTTTAACATGTTGCAAAATAGTCACCAGTGGAATGAATGAGTGGAATGAATATGAAATGGATTAACTGACTGATAAAACTGCCTGAACTGTGTTTTATGATATATGATTGCAAGATAAATTTAATAAGGTATTACAAGATAAAAATGTAACTACAGCCAGTATACATGGAAATCAGTGTTTTCTAATGAGTCTGACTGCATGTTTTGAAATTATGTATTTGTTAGTTATAAAGGATAGAATTTGTGTACTTAGACTTTTGTGAAGTTTCTGATTAATCAACACAAGATACTTGAATTTGAAAAAATAACATTATATGATAAAAAAAATTATATGGTAAAATGCATTATATGATAAAAGTAATGTACCTGATAAAATGATTCAAATCTGGCTGCCAAATTAGTGTAAATGGAATACCATCACTGAATGAACTTAACTCTTAAGAAGCTCCAGCTTCTTAAGAGTTAGTGCTAGCAATCCAGACATTAGTATAAAATGGATACTGTAATATTTTCTCTGGTCGTGATATTGTACACTAGTAAATAATAACAGACTACTCGAGATCTATATGTTAATGCAACTAAAACAAGTTAAATATAGCTTAAAGCTACCATGAAAAGATGACTGTTTAGAAAGATTGGTTTCCTGATTTGATTTCTCAAGTTTTCTCTCCATCTCTTGTGATCGAAAAAGGTAAGAGGCAGCCCTGGGCTAAAGGCTAAGCAGGATTGTGGCTTTCAGCATCAGTTTTAGCTTAAGACAGTGTAAGCTTAAAAAGTTTCTTGGCAATTGCCCCAGAAGACTCTGGATCTCGAAGGGGGACATAATTTGTATCTGAGCACGCTGTGGCAGGAAGCTGTGGCTGAGGAAGCTGTGGCAAAAAACATAATGCATGTATTTGTATGCAAACAAAGAAATAAGACTGCAGATGATATTTTGCTTCTCTGTATAGTGCTGATTGTGTGTGATGCTCCAGACTATGTTTTAATCTTGGTGTTTAGTCGCAAAAAAGCAAAAGATTCAGGTAAGAGCTACAGACCTTCTGTGACTTAGGGACTTAGAAAACTTGATAACTTTCACTTGTCTACCTTAAGAACAGAAAATTGAAAGATAGTTCCATTAGCATGTGTCAGTACCTTCACAAGAAGGATATATTGGCTGCATACAAATAGAGGGAGAAAAAAAAAAGATTAGAAGAAAAGTCAGGTAATTTCACATAGAAAACTGCTAAACCTTTTCTTAATGAAAGAGTAAGCTCTTAAAGTGGTGTATCTCTAAACAACTATTTTCAAACCAAGGATCAATGCCTTTCCAAAGGGTGTGCTTTGGCAAATGTCATTAATACTTTACCTGAGTACAGGCTATTGTACTCGATACAAGGATCACTGAAAGAAGACTTGGAGTCTGAAACTGTACGGGAGTTAGTCAAGGTGATTTAATAGTCCCTCCTGCCTTTACATCTCTGAACCTCTGAATTATTGCAGACCAGAACAAGAAACTGATACTTGACTTGGAGGAAAGAGGCAAATTAAGAGATTGCAGGGCCTCCTAATGTGTGTTACTAGCACTGACTGCAAAACCCAGAGGAAGTGGTTGGCTCTTGTCCATAAGAAAAAAAGGCATATTATAAATTAAGTTTGTAAAGTTGCACCTAGGAAGCTAAAGAGGATTCCTACTGATAACATAAACTTCTGTCATCTCCTGGCATGTTCTCAGCCTGGGAATGGAGTTATTCTGAAAAGCTGTAAGATATTTAGATCACTGAAAACATCTGGAGACAGAAAGTTTTGGCTAAGATGATGAAGGTTTAAAGGCAGGATCCACAGAAGTACTTGGTTTAACTGAGTGCAATCCATATCACGCTAGGCAGTGTTTTGCTTCTGCAAAGAGGCAAGCAGTCAAATGTAGAAAAAAATTTAAAATACCAAAGATATGTTGGCATTTCTTTCAATAGCAATAAGTCATAAGTAGATTTTTTAAGTAGTTTTTTTTTTTTTTTTTTTTGAGAGTACACATCATGCCATTGCAACATCAGGAGTTGTCTAAAATTTTGGATTCTTAAGAATTCAAGTCTTAAGAGCTTGACTCTTTGACTCTGCTCTTGTACGTAGATTTATTGGATAGTGATGGGATGTTCCCCATCCCATTCTCTTACCTACCCAAGGTCACCTCCTTCCTTTGTGCTGTTCAGCTAGAAGTTATCTAGAGACTTTAAGGTGGATAAGCTTTAGAGTTGGCTGCTGTATTTCCAGTTCTGTTTTAAGGGTATCAGTCACGTCTTGGATGGAGGTAACTGTTATAATCCATCTAAGCAAGGTCCATTAAATTGGATAACCTACCCTTTCCCTACTGGCTCTTTAAATCTGTTGAATTTGGCTGGTAGCCAGGACTGTCCAGCTTTCAGTGGGAGGTTCAGGCTAGACAGTTAAATAGAGATGTGCATGGGTGACTGGCCTGTGCCAAATGCTTTTATTCCTCTGTGTTTTGTCCCTGACTTCATCTGACCCAAGTGTCCGTCAGTCTGAAATTTGAAAATGGGTGAACTCTTGAGCAATAATAAATAGATTAACCATAACACCCACGCACTTTACTGTGCTATTTATTTTCTGTTGTTCATTTCTGCCTTCAAGACATGCTTTGATTTATCTGTGCATAAGCTGTCCCCATGCTTGGTTGTGAATAGCTTTGTATGAGTCTCCCGAACTTCTCAAGCGTAGAGTGATGACCTCAGCCGTTGTCATTGCACCAATGAATTTACTAAAATGGGATTTACTACAAAATCTCTGAGTCTGTATTAGCTTCTGGAGGAAAAAGAAGGGGCCTCTGACTACAGAAAATACTCAATCTGGAACAGGGTGAGAGAGCATCTCCCAGATGAGCCCAAACAAATTTACAGTACCGCTTAGAAAGTCTGATAGTTAATAGTATTGGTTGAATTTTCAAGCTAAAAGAGAGGATGAGTTAGTGGAGCATCTGGTTCTGTATATTCAGACACAGCAGGGTTTATGAAAATATTTTTTGGCAAATTGGCCATTTAACTGAGTAGTGTCTTTGTGAGAAAAAGGACTTTTTTATTTCAGAGGATGCTTTTTTTGTTTATTTTGTCTTGTTCATTTATTTATTTGTTTTGTATTTGGTTTTGAGATTAACTTTCAGGGTAATTTCAAAATAGCATCAGTTGTCCTTAGTGAGACTTGCTCACAAGATCTCATTACAAACAGAAATAAAACGTGTTCTCTAGCAGCATTGGTGACCTGCGCATCTCACTTGATAGCCTCAGTGATCAGTAAAATTGTTTCATGCTGAACTGAAGTTTCAAGGATTGAAAATGGATATCAAATTACATGGAAAAAAAATCAGTATTAATTTTCCTAAGGATGTCAGCCCTTGCACTTCTCTTATAAAGACTTTCTGAAATGTCTTGCTTCTGTCTTGTGTTCAAAATCCCTCCTGCTATAAATGGAAATGCATTAAACTCTCTTCCAGTTCAATCACATATGTTTGGCCAAAATTAGAAACAGAAATTAGAGCAGGGAAAGATCTACTCAATCATGTGCACCATCTTTCCTGATGTTGCACTCGAACCTATAGTATATTTTCTAGAGTGTCATCAGGTCTGGCTTTCAGTGGCTCCAGCTATCAGGCTTTCAAATCTTCTCTTGGAAGGTTCTTCTGCAACCTAATAAATTACACTGTCTGACTCCTGCTGGAGAAATTGCTCCCTGAAGGAACTCTGCTTCATTTATTTTGGACCTAGCCCAAGGAAAGTGGATTACTTGAAGAAATGAAATGTACATCTTTAATGAAATGAACTTGGAAGTAAAGATGCAAATGGCACCTACATATGTCGGCTGGGGGATTTTCAGGCACCCTTTCAGTTAATTTAGTGTCATTTCTTTCAGTTACTGGGCTGCTCAGAGAGTCTAGTTTTCTGAAGGGTACAGGAAATTAATTGTTTTCATGTTCAGTTTCAATCACACTGAGTACTGCAATTAGTTAACTTAGCAGGCTGTAAAAATAACAAGCTTCCTAGCTCTTTGTACATATAGAAAGAGCATTTTTCTTTAGGCAATTAACAAAGACCTTTCAGTATCTTGTTCTTATTTTTGCAACAGCTGCCTTTGGAAGTTGAAGGTTTTACTCCTGTCTCCTCTTATCTCCTTCCTTTTATTACTTTCATAAGTAATGTAAGGAATATATGATAGAAGAGACTTTTTTTGTAGTTATTTTTAAGTCTTCCAACTTAGTCTGCTCTGAGTGACATATGCTATCATTTATTTATATTACTTCATCTGATTTTTAGAAAGTTTTATTTTGTTTGGCCTCCTTTATTTTATTGCATTTGTAAAATATTACTGGACTGAGAATGGTTCAAAGTAGTCTTTGCCTCCTAGCTAGATTATTTAGCATAATTCTTAGGCAATAAAAAAATTGAGCTTATAACAGTTTGTTGATTTTAGGATATAGATTGCTACGTATCATTTTCTCCAGGTTCCTCCTAATTTGGAAAGGTAAAGTAAAAATTGCTAAAACCTACATCTCTGTAGGGGAGGGAGGAAGAAGATTTCTAAGTAATTTATAGATGGAGAGTAGAAGAATTCCTTTTCAAAGGAAGGCTCTCTCCAGAATATTTAAGTCATTCCAAGGTTGAAATATGCTTTGCATGCTGCTGATCTTTTGCTTCTGAAATTCATCTGATGAAGAAAACAGTTCATCTCTTTAATTGGAATTGCATGGTGATCTGGTAGTATAATATAATTGCTCTGGTAAAGAAAGCATGAGATCATCGTGGAAAGATTTTGTCCCATCTAGAAGCAGCAGGTTTTATTCTTCCTTTCATTTGTAAGAAAACAGTCATATGCAATATTCATTACAAGGTTGGCTGTGCTGTAACCATTGGTGGTCTTACAACAGAAAAAAGGAAAACAAAGGAAAATTGCATTGTTTGAAGTATGTGTTATTTGATGCCTGTTAGCAGAAATCCCTCACTAACTTCCAGCTGTTGTCCAGTGTGAAGTCCTAACTGAACTGAAAGTAGGATACATGCCGTGCTTTTCTTATTAATGTAAAATTATTGGGAAAGGTGAAAGTCGTATGCATTTTGCCATTACTATGAACACTGGGGAATTTCATCTCTCTCAGAGCTATTTGTAACCATCCCCTTATCCAGCAGGAGGACCTAGGGCTTTCTACTCGGAAATTGTAGCAACCAAAGCGTGGAGGTGCTCGTGCCAGGGTTTGCCGCGGCCCCAAACAGAGTGGGCTGTACCTATGCCCAAGTCATCTGATAAAGGTGACCTTGTAGTGCAGCTCAGAGGAGAAGGGTTAAGTGACATATATTTACTCCTGATGTGAGGTGCTAATGTCACAGCAGGTCACTGAAGCCCCCCTGTTTGCCCCTGCTCCTGGTGTTTGTAAATTTTATCCTCATTTAACTGACCAGTCCCTGACCAGTCTGAAAGAGGAATGATCTTTCTCAGGCTGAGTTGATAAAATCCTACCGTGAGTAAATGCTATCTCTAAAGTATCTCTTTGCACCACTTTAGGCTGTAGAGATGCATTCCTCCTTTTGGAAGGGTTGTGCCTTAGGAAATACCCTTGTAAAGTATTGCCAGGGATTTCGCTAGCTCAGCAGACCCTGTGCAGCAGAAAAATATATTCTCTCCATTTACTGGGTTGTGTGAAAGGGCAGGATTGCTGGTCTTCCAGAAAGAGTGGTCTGGAAAGAAGGGTTGCTAGAAAATTAGAAAGCTCTGGAGAGACAGGATTGCCAAGAGGAGGATCAGCAAGCCTAGGGCTGGAGTATATCCTTAGTTCTCTCTTCTCAGGAGGTACAAACTACTTCAATCATAAACTACAGGAATATAATTTCAGCACGATGGCCACGTGTCCTAACTTGCAGGTTTCAGAATTTCCCTGGTGCCCCTCTGATATGGTGTTCTAAAAACAGCAAACAAAACAAAGCAGAAAGGTCGGTGAGATGATGTGTGCTTGCTTGGCAGAGATCTTGTTCCAGCATGGAAACTGGCATTCCCGCTGCTCATCCATTCCTGCTCTTTTGATCTGTGTGCCTGCATATCATTGTAAACCAAACTGAGCACTGTATTTGTGGCACTATTTGGTGTATATGAAGAAAGTTTCATTTTCTTTAATAGAAACAAGTAAAGCACAGTTCTCAAAAATATTTTTCTGTGTTTTTTTTTTTTTATGCATGATCCCTCCACATATTGCTCTTGTACAACTGTTCTTTAGTTTTCATATACATCTGCCTTTCCAGACTATGCTTCTGGCAGATCTTATTATAAATATCAAGTTATTTACCATATTCTTTTTGTAATAGTGACATACCTGGAACAGATGTTTCTTTATTTTTTTTTCTTTTTTTTTTTTTTTCTCCCCCTTCCCAGTCAACATTTCTGTTTCTGGCCTCTGAAGGACTTTTTCTAACCCACTGTTATTACTTTATTAGCTATGTAGTTGGCACTGTTGAGCACAAGTATTCACCTTTCCTTGAGAAAGACAATAGTGCCAAGCTTGAAAAATTAGTTACAATACTGAGCAGTATTTGAATTATAAATAATTAAGGATGAATATTGGAATGAAGGCTTCCAGTTTCAGAATAATTTTACTATGTTTGTTAAAAAGCAATCAGTTTGACGGGAAGTTATTAAAAACAAGCTTCTAACAGTATATTTAAATTTAAATCCTCTTAAGAAAACAATAATTCTCCCCCAAATTATCCTCCAGCTATCCCTTAAGGTGTTGGAGAGGTAGTGCCTGTTATTTTGGTAGGAGTAAAAATTATGTTGCAGGGTGTTGGATTCATTTTGTTTGGCTTAGGAATCATTTAAGATGGGCAATTGTATCCCAGAGTGGCTAAATATGAAGAGTTAGGTTGCACTTAAGACAGATTTTTTTTGTTTGCTTTTTTTGTGTGTATCAGCATAGGCTTGTTGACAGAACGTAAACAGGTTTTATGCATTTAGACACACTTTAATTTCTAAACTTATATGACTTCCAATGCTATTCTGTTACTATTTCAAAGGGCTATTTTTACCCATATGTGATGTGGGGGTGGGGTTTTTGTTTGCTTGCATTTTGATTTTTGATTTACTACTCTTTATTGGTTTCTTTCTGTTATGGCCTCATAGAAATGTGTTGCTACCTTTTTTTGGTTGTCAGGGGCAAACTTCATTAGAAATAAGTTGCATAGTGTTGCATTTCGAGGATTGCAGACGTAAGACATGGTTTTGTACATGTACATATCTGTAAAAATGTATCATCAATTCTCATGAGGCTCTTGGACAATACCATTTGTATCATTAACTTCACTGGGAATAAGATTGAGTCTTCATTTACTGCACAACAGCACAATAATCAAATGCAACTTGTCAGACTTGACTCTAAAATGCTGCTGCCTTTGAATAGCGTAAGTAGAAACAAGTCATCTTGGCGATCCCTGCCAATGGCATTGCTGATGGAATCAAAGGCCAATTTAAATTATATTATAGGCAGACATGAAGGGATGATACACCTCAAAGAGAGGACACTGTCTCTCCTATCTTTAACTGATAATGTTCCATTACTTAAATTCGGGTTTTTGTCATGAATATGCCATAGAGACTTGGACAATTAACAAAAGAATGTCATTTTCTTTCCATGTGTTTAAAGAGCATTTGAGGTGAATGGCTAACCAAGTTATATGTGCAGAAGTAATCAAGAGAGCAATCAAATCAAAGACTTCTGACTTGCTAAGAAAAATCATATCTGCAGGAAAGATGATGATCAATACAAGAAGTGCATGTAATGAAAAAGCAAGTTAACTGGTGCTTATAGTAGGAAATGATATCATTGCAAAAGTTATAATTAGATTGAGGTATCAGAAGTGAGGTAACAGAAACCCATATTTAGGGATTTGCAGCGATTAAGACCTTTCAGTGTCTTCATATTTTCTGCTCAGTAAAAGATATTCAAGTGTAAGTGTGGTAATTCTACCAAAGGCCTTTGCCAGAGAAGAATTAAGGCAGTATTGGCTGCATGATATAATATACTTTTGAATATAGAGATTGATTTTTAATCCTATATACAGTTTCTGTTAAAATGTCAATCTGTTCTTGATGCTGATGATGTTTATGACATCTAAGAATCCTTCAAGTCATTTGGAATTATGAAGCAGTAATCCTGTCAGCCGTCTAATTAAACAAATAGGTATTTCCTTCCTTTTACAGGCTGTGATGTTAGCTTGTAGCAGGAGAAAGGATATTTTGCAAGAGGCTGTCCCTCATGGGGCCCATCAGAACATATCTTGCTGAAAAGGGACTCTTGCAATTATGCCAATAAAGCATAGAAGTTGCTTAGAACATGGAGCTGTTGGAGAGAACAAGGAGATGGAGAACAGTCCCTACTATTGGGAAGTCTCCATCAACGAAGAGCATAGCCGTGGCTATTTGTGACTTGTGGCTTCTTACCTGAATTTTATTTACCTTATTCATGTTGGACATTGATATCTCTCTAGGTCTTCTAGGCAGAAGAAGGCACACAGGTAAAAAAGTATAGATAGAGATATGTATTACTTAGAGTTAATCCGTATATCATTTCAGAAAGGTCAGTCAGAGAACTTATTAGTCCAAATTATAGCTGATTCTTCCATGCAGTCCAATAAGAGTGTGTTTTTTCCTGGCACTAGTACTTGCTTTTTTATTACTTTTGTATTGGACTATTAAAAAAAAAGTATTATTTTTTTTCCATAAATGAATAACTGTACTGAATTGTTTATGCTACCTTATTTACTTAAGCTTTACTCCTAAGTAAAGGTTAAGATGCTTTCCAATTTTGCTAATATAGTTTGCTGCCACTAACATGAGAATGCCTGATATTTTTCCATTTGCAATGTAGTATACACCAGAAGATTTTATTGAATATGACTATGAGTATGGGGATGCAGATTATAAAGAGACTGACTCTGTAACAGAGGGACCCCCACTGTTCGAGGAGACAGTAGCACAAACAGAGGTAACGGTCTGGTCTGTTTGTTGTGTGGTGTCCAGCTGTCCCCTACCATGTGGTTTGTCATTTTATGTCTTCTGCATATAAGCTTAAATAATTCCTTTCTTTACTCTATAGCTGTAATACTTTTACTTAGAGATGGAAGGCCTCCCAGCTGACAGCATTCATCTTGCATTTGCTTAGCTTCCTTTCATTCGTGCTTTCTTTCTGCGTTTTCTTTTCATTTTATTTATGTTTTTTCCCATTCCATCTTTCACCACGTTTGCAGAAAAAGAAAGCCAAGGCCATAAAGAAGAAGAGGACAGTGGCCGCTAGCTCAAAGGACAAACCCCAAAAGGCCACAACAAAAAAATCTGAAAAATTTGCATCCAGGAAGAAGAAAAGTTATCAAGCAGCAACAAAAGGCAAACTAGGGGTAAAGGTAGCAAAGAAATAATCAAGATCTTTCCCAGACCAAGACTGGAAGATCTCTGATCATGAGAAAAAAATAGACCTAACCCCACCAGATCAATACATGTCTGGCTAATACCATAACCTGAATAAAGTGATAGCTCCTGAGTGTTTTTCCTACGTGGCTTTTTCTTTTTTGTTTTAATAATGTGCTTTTTCTTTAATATTAGGCAAATGTTGTGGATGAATTCCAAGAATACAGCATAGCTGACCCTGACTACGGGTACCAGACAGAGGCTCCCTCCAGAACGACTGAAGCAAACGAGGTAACGATGATGCTGAGAAAAGGATAGGTGAAAATACTTGCTGATCAAAATAGTTCTCTATAACTAACAAAACAAAAATATCTTATTAAATGAAGAATGTCTCTGAAAATATACATATCTATAACCACAGTTAATGTGATTCTATGCTTTCCCAGCCAATTTGAGAACTAAATATTTTCTTGGGCAAAACTCCCACTAATTCTGTAGAGATCTGCTGAAATTTTAGACGGCAAATTAGAATTTGTAATTCTGGAAATTCTCCAGTAATACATGTCATGGGAATGCAGGGCTGTTGCATCCAGTGTGGATGTGAATGGATCTATGACTAGTATAAATGGATTAAATACTAGGCATAGTCTTCCTCCTCCAAGAGGAAGAGAAATCTCTTGAATACTTCCCGTCGCTTTCAAGATTCAGCATAAAAATGAGCTTAAAAGCAAGGAATGGCTTCTACCTAGTTGATCTTCAACACCAATTTCTCACTGCTGCTCTTTGGCTTGAAACCAGGCAGAAGGAGTTGGCTATCCTTCTCCTGAGGAACAGCTCCTGTACACCTCCAACTCGATCATTTTTCCCAAATGTATGTTCATTGAACTTATGTGCATTGAACTCTATTTGAAATGTACTCTCCTGAATCCTTAGAAGTTCATTCTTTAAGATTCAGTAGTGAATCAGAACTAGAAGAAAAAGTAACTACCTGGTAACTTAAGCATATTAGTTGTTTACAACAGCTAACTTTGACATTCAGCCAGGTGATTTTTTTTAATTTATTTTTTTGCTTCATGCAAAATAGCAGCACACTGACATTGAGTTGGAAGCCATCCTTTCCTTTTAACAGTTATTCAGCCAACAAAAACAAATTATTTGCTTCTCACTGAAATTCTATTCAAATGAAACACTGTATTTTCAACTCTTCAAAAGCCACATTATTAGAAATCCACAGTGACAAGCCTGAGCATTACTTTTTGGTAACATTACTACAGCCTAAAGCCAGTGTTGATTAATATGTCTGCATATTAATTAATACAAGATAGTGGCTGATTATGGGAAATATATATATTTTTTCTTTTTCCTTTCACACATTCCTTTCAAAATGAAGATATGCTGCTTAAAAGATGTACAAATCTCACCCCTCTACACATGAAAGGAATCCTGAAGAATCCTAAAAGGCCATGAGGTCTTTTAGACTATCTTTGGAATTAGAAAATAATTGTTCAACAGCTCATTTGACCTAAAAAGGATAATGAAAAAGAGGAAAAGAATCCCAATCTTTTTCCTCCTATGCATCTTGGAAAGTAAAGGTAAATTAAGAGATACTCTAGTTGTTCTAGTGTAAGGTGTGATGAAGACAGTTACATTCTGCCTCTTAGTCAATCACAGATTAATTGTGCGATAGTATGTTTGTTATGAAATAAATCCAAATTATCTCCTAAGTGAGAGCAGCACTGCATAAAGTCAAAATTTTAGAGTTGGCTCGGATATGTATTTGCCCTACCTGTAAGGCAAAAGTCATAGCCCTGTAGATAGTGGAATTAGGCAACATTAGGTCCTCCAACTTAATTGCAATATATTTCAGTATCATGGTTGATTCTTATATTATTAATGACCTTGGCTATGAATTAGCTTCTTTTTTTAAGAGACTTTAAAAATATTTTTAAGGTTGCATTCATTTCCTTTATCTGATCACAGAATATCCACCTCATATTGGTAATATTGAAGTTCTGATTTTTTTCAGAACTGTTCTTCCAAGAGAGCTGTGTAATACCAAATGGATTTTTTTTTTCACAAATGACTTTGTACATCTCACATACAAGCACAAAACCTGCTGTAAGTTGATTGCTTGGTTTGACACTTTGCATAATTGAGCATGAAAGCTGCAAGCAATACTTAGTGTTCAGAGATGTTCACATTCATCTTTTATGTGTTTTGCAGATGGAATTTTGACTCAGCCAAGAATATATATAATGCTGTAAAAGACATGAACTGTAGCTTTTTGAGTGATATATGAGCTGTAATGTCATTAAAATGGAAAAAAAGAAGTTGAAACATATAGCTTGGCATTATTATTTATTGACACCAGATAGTGAAGATGGCTGGCCCAAATTAAAGTGATGCTTGTGCTTCCTGTACATGGTTATTGCAAACAGATCTCAGTGCATTTTTTGCTCATTTGAGTGTGTGTGTTGATTCATGGACACTTGACATTAGAAGTGTGAAACCAAGCAAGGAAACTTAGCTGTATTTGGCACTGAGGTAATATTAAGCAAGCAGCATACAGTGCTAGATATATTGTGTTCAGTGTTTTGGGAAACTAAAGAAAAATGTCTGAAAGCATTATTTCTTTTACTACTTGTGTACATATGATGATCTTTTAATTGCTCTGAAAGGCTGGACTTCCATTCTTTCAGACTCTAATTAAAAGATAATATGCTGTAGTTCTGCTCTTCTCTTTTCTTTTTGACAAGTCACCGTAGTTGATTGGCGTATGCTTACGTTGCTTTACTAACAATAACCCACATATTCCTCCTATTCCCAAATCTTTGCTACTGATATGAATAGCAAAATCCTGTTGAAGAAGTGTTTGCTGAAGAATACATAACTGGAGAGGATTATGATAAAAAAACTGAGGAAACTGAATATGGAAGCAGAGGAGTAAACCTCAGTGAATCTGATCTTCTGGTAGATGGCGATTTAGGCGAATATGATTTTTATGAATATAAAGAATATGAAGAGAAGCCAACTGGTTCCACTAATGAGGAGTTTGGTCCAGGTGTTCCTGCAGAGACTGATATCACAGAAACAAGTGTAAGTTGGTTGCAGGCATAATGCAGTATTAAACTAATTTAATTTAGCAATTGTTAGGTACAGACCCTGATCTAGAAGGCATTTTGCGTTTTAGAAATGTTCTGTCTGCTTTTGATAGGCTTTGGATCAAGCCCATCCTCTTGTCTTAAGTTATCCTGAGCTATCCTGAGCCAATTTTATTAATAATTTTTTTTCTCTCATGTTGAGTAGTGTAAAGGAGAGTTGAAGATGGGAGGGAGAAAAGGAGAAGGGGAACTCCAAGAACAAATGATAATAAGAGCACAGTTTTAAAAATGTTTTTAGACTAGAGCTAAAGCTGGAAAAAATCTAAGTTATAATTATTGGATGCAATTGCAAGAACTGTAATAACCTGTAATATTTTTGTATGATTACCCTAAAAAAAGCTGAAATGTGTATGCGTATCTAGAAAGTTATGGTGTGTGCTGCCTTCCAGAGGGAAAACTCATGAGTGGGAGATGAAGGTCTGAGCTCATTCACGCAAGGAAGCTTAGACAAGGTGATAGGTTTATGACCTTACCGGAGTGATATAGCAGCTCTGCATATAAAGGCAGATAGGATGACACGGTGGATCCTGTGAATCATGCACTTTTTCTGTGTTTTATAGCTCTCTTCTCCCTCTGACTTAATCGTAGGCTGAACAGCAAGGCTTTAGTTTTCCCTTGGTCGTGCCAAGAGCCTCATTCACCAGGCTATGGAAGCTGCAAAGAAAAGTAATACTACTAAGGCTGGAAGAAGAATTGATTGGATTTCTAATAGGGAAGGCTATGAATGTGTGAGAAAGGAGGCTTTCTTTTGCAGGAACTGCTGACTCTAGTTTTTATTTTTTCCTCATAAACTCAAAATTTCAGTTAGCACAGGATCCAAGAAACAGACAGCCTTGAAACTCGTACATCTATATTGCATTTATCCCTCCTTTCTAAAGCCTATTGGGGTGATAGTATTTTTTTTAATGATTTCTATCTATGCAATGTGATACAGGTGTACTTTTCTGCTAGCTCAGATGGGGACACTGTGGCAGAGTGACACAGAAAAGGTCAGATTCTGCAAAGCAAAGTATCCGTAAGGCACCCTTTGTGCTGGCCTTAAGCAAATGACTCTGTCGACTCTATTCTCAAGTATAAATTTCACCTTAAAATCCCTCGCAACAAAAACTGAAGTTGTCAGGAGGCTCAGATGAGAAACAGGTTCTTGGCTCTAATCTTTGCCAGCTTTATTATTGCGATTCCCATGTGCTGAACCCATGACACTAGCATTTCCCTTAAATATATGGATGTATTTAGAACAAGTAAAGTTCTTGTTTTTGATAATAAAGGCAGGCTGAAATGTATACAGGGTTATCCTTGTTGGGCTTGAACAGAATCTTGCCTTTAATTAGTTTAATTAGTAAATTGTTTAAACTTAAGGCAGAAAAATTAATCTTTGTTTCTCCTGAAAAGCCTGATTTTTAGTGCAAAAAAAATAGGACAATTGGAAATATTAAGATTTCAATATTTCAGACAAACAATATGCCTAGACCGCCATTAAGCTTTCATAATATGGAATAAGATAATCTACTGATCAGAAAGCATCAGTACCTGTCACCAATCAAGTCTTGATCTTAACACACTTGAATACAGTGCTGCTTCTTGAAGTAGTTATAGGAAATGCAAATAGTGATCAGTATAGAGCAGTGACTGTTAAAGTTTTAATGGTTCCACAAGTGTGAATATATGACACACACTGCTTTTCAAAATTTGGGTAAGCACATTTACAATTTTTCTGTACTACTAGCAGAATTTTGTGCAGAAATTAGTGTTAGGACATGAGACATGAGAACAGATTAGATGATTTCAGGTGAACCTGCATAAAAACAGTTACTCAGCTCATTCAACTAGTAGAATTCATAGCTGTGTTACAATGCATTAAAGTTTTGATATCTTTATAATACTTGTGGGATTTCGAGACAGATAATGTTTCCAAAAAATGGAGAGTTAATCTCTCTTTACATCTTTATTGATGAATATAGTAAAACACAGTTATCTATAGCCCTTGCTACTTGTCTTACAAGTTCTATCACATTGTTATGCTTCTGAGTTGCTGCAGATTTTTGCCATTAGCATTTGCTAGTGACCTGATATTTAGACACTTCTATTATCTTAATCCTGAACCCAAACTTTCCCATAGAGCTGATCCTATAAGAAATGTACAGCCAATGCTAACTCACGTTATTAGGCAAAGCTGGCTGTCCACGTAATATAACTAAATGATTATGCCTTTTCCAAGGCATTAAGTGATTACATGTTGTGGACGTCTAATTGTATTCAGTTGGAAGCATGGAGAATATTGTCCATATGGAGCCAAAGGATCTTTCTTTCCAGGTTATTTTAGGCTTGTTCAACTCGAGAAGTCATGAAGAGTCCTTGTTTATTATTGTGTCATAAGCCAAGAATATGTTTATTTGAAGAAGAAATGAACTTCATAATTTATACACAAAAAATTTTAGAACTGAAGTCCAGAGTCCTAGTACAAACCATGGAACAGGCCTTAGTGCAAACTCTTGAATCTCACTGGAAAACTCGTTTTACATCTACAAATCTTACAAAATCCACCAATTTGAAAAATATTCCTCTTTTTCTCATTTTTCTATTCCTCATATATTATTAAATATTTTGAATCCATCTGGTTTGTACCTATGATGTATTTTTCATAGTACAGATCTTTTCCAGCTTTAGCTTTCAGTTACGGGTTGTTGCAGTTCTTTAGTGCACCAAATCCTTAGACTTTCTGCTTATTTTATTTTGTGGGGGGATGCTTTTCTCCTCGCCAGGTCCTTGGACATGGGGCTTATGGAGAGAAAGGACAAAAGGGAGAACCAGCTGTGATTGAACCTGTAAGTACAGATGTGTGTGAGTGTTTTCTTAAGTACTGCGCAACTTTCATATATACAACATTGTTGAAGGTCAATGTGAAGCCATGTCATTCGTAGTAGGGTAATAGCACCTAATATATGTGATCTGTGAAGCAGTCATCTGCAGCATGGGCTGTGTAAATTGATAGCAAACTGGAAGTAGAACGTCAGAGGGGAAAAAACTTAGGCTGAAGCCTAATAAAATAGTGTGAACATAGCTATCTACATATTGATTCTATGGGTTCTATGATTCATGAAATCCCTTTTAGTTCTGTATTCCTGTCCCAAGGATTAGCATGTAAGGTACTGATCACCAAAGAAAAAGGACTACGATAATGAAAAAGCTGTAAGTTAAGCCAATGACCTGTGATTTTTTTTTTTTTTTTTTCTGGTAAATGATCTATGATGCCTCCAACAAAATTTCTCATAAAAGGATCCAAAAGTAGTCTTAAACCTGCATTTCTGAGCTAAATTTTAAGTGTCTTTGTTGTAATAAAGTTCTTTTCTTGAAAAATAAAACCATTTGGAGAAATTCAACAAAATTCTGTACCACAGTATTAGACTGTGTGGACAGAGGATCCCCAGAATGTTAACTTTAATTGGTCAACCAAAAGATATTATTTATATACATATGTATGTCTATACAGCACTAGTTATATATGTTTAACTAGTGTGTGTGTGTATATATATATATAGAGAGAGAGAGAGAGAGAGCGAGAGTATATATAAGCTATATATAAAGTTTTATCTTTATTATTTCATTAAGCTTCTGCCAAGAGAAGATAACTGACTTACCTTTTTTTTTTTTTTTTTTCCTCCCAGGGTATGCTCATTGAAGGACCACCGGGACCAAGAGGACCTGCTGTATGTAGACTGAATATACATTCGCTTTATTTTCATTTGATTTATCCACTGTATTTGTATTTATATTTGTATTTATTTGTATATATTTGTACTTATGAATTAACATAATTAGTCTTATCATAGCTCCTGGAGGTATATTGAACCTCAACTTTTAGGATGAGAGTAAAAACGGTCAGCTCCAGCATATTCAGTGACAGTGTGCTGGAAACCCAGTGCCTATGAAAACCCTTGTAAAGAAAAGAAAATCATTATAATAATTGCTTTTCTCCACATATGTCCTTAACATAACTTTTGAGAGAAAAAAAATAGTTCAAAAACATATTGCCAGCAGTTGTTCAACATAATAATTTATCATTACTTTTCCATAGGGTCTTACAGGTCCCCCAGGTTTACAAGGTCCTGTTGGTCCTCCAGGTGACCCTGGTGAAAGGGTAAGTAAATATACAGGTTTTGCTGAGTATTCAAAATATGTCTTACATTAAATGTAAGAGTTGGAAAGATCTTGTTCTTAGATATAGATGCTTTGTTGAAGAGATTTCAGTTGAACTGAGGCTGATCTACTCACTTGAGAATTTGCACAAATACATGATTAGAAGCAGGAATATGTACTGTAAATACAGGAAAAAAAATAAGTTATTGTTTGTCTCTATTTTTCTGAAAGCTTTGGTGTGAATGATTTGAAAATGAAATGAAGTAATTACAACCATCCAAGTAAAAAGTTTTCATCTGCATTTGAGTAAGTTTCTGGAAAAAAGCATGGCCTCAAGATGCAGAAAGTAAAAAGGGCATTGCTCTACAGAAATAAAATATTCACAGAAATAATTTAACTTACTCGAAGTTTAAAGAGGGTCAGCAATGTGAGATTTCTGTAACAAGTGAAGTAAACACAGGATCATAGTGCAAATCTTAGATTAGATTATTTTGTAGTGACTAGAGCCTCTGTAATTAGGTACCTCTTACATATATGTGTGTGTGTATATATATATATATATATGTATATATATGTATAAATAAGATAATTGAAAATAGCTCTTTTCCCCATTTCTGAAGGTTCTCAAAACTTGCATCTTTATTTGTCTCAATTATGACTGACATTCCCACATTATTTAAAAGACTATTAAATCTCCAAGTGCACCATAATAATACTGGTGTAAGTGTGTGGGTGACTATAGATTTATCTTGTATAGCCACCCCTTTGCTCTCATCTGTCTCTCTCTTCCCTCATCCCTTTGTTTTCATAGGGTCCACCCGGCCGCCCTGGTCTCCCTGGTGCAGATGGCTTAGCAGGTCCCCCAGGTACCATGTTAATGTTGCCGGTGAGTAGGATTATGATTCAGGGTAGTATGTCTCCAAAAAGAGGAGAGTGTTTCAAAAAATGCATCTGATTTTGTCTGTGCAATGAGAAGAGGTTCTTGTATGGTATAATCGTTTGAAGATGATTTGGTATTATTTTTCCTCAGACAAAATGTAGGCTTTAGCTTCTGTTTGACTGACAGATTGGAACATACATGCATTACAGATTGCAATCATAAATGACTAATTCACTTACTGAAATGCCCCTTATATTTTCAACTGTACAATACATTGTAAATAAGCAGTTT
>JAUBNY010000066.1:204423-215736 GCA_032275445.1 Crypturellus soui | reverse complement strand
AGAAGCATTTGAGAAATACATATTTCCCTTGACACAAACAGAAACAAAAATCTTGTGCTTGATATGCCCCCACAAAGGGATATAACTCTAAAATTAATGGAATTTACTTCAAATCATTTGCTTCTCTTAGGCAGAAATAATCTTAGTGGAGTACTGATTGTAGAACCTGAATGAGTAGTGTAGAAGTAAAACCATGCCATAACTGTTACTGAAGTCAGAGAGTAAATAATTGCCTTATACATAGATATGACATTCATATTTCTACATATGTATGTGTGTGTGTATAACCTCTACAATTAACACTTATTATTCTTTTCCTGAAACTTGCTCTTTGCACATACTGTTTGCACCTCTTCTGGTACCGTGTAGCATCTTAGGTAGTTTGCCTTCATTGATTTCCCTGACAAACATTAAAAACATTAGAAGGAAAAGACATCATCAAATACTCATTTTCATATCTATCCTTACAGCACATGCAGTCAATAACAATTTACACAAATAATCCTTTTGCTTAACTGCTTAACCACTGATCTGGGTAGGCCCTTCAGCTGTGTCTCCTGCTGTTTGGCATCTTTTCTTTGTTAGTGTCAATTAGCTGTCTAGATGGCAGCCACCTGAGTGTATGTGTCTCACCCCAAACTTAGAATTTAGACCAAGTGCAAAACTTAGCTATATTGTTCTAAACTGGTGTGCATATTGCCTGCTTTCAATAAAGAAAAAAATAGATGTGAATACTGTGGCAGAGGCAGCTTCAAAAATGTGAGATGCTGCTGTTTGGTTGGTTAGTTCCAACGCAAAGTTACAATGCTAAATAATTAGGAAAAAGAAAAATAAAAAAGGAGAACCATTTTTTGAAGGATATTCTTTCCATTCTGGCTACAGGATCCTACAGCCTAGGCAGGGTGCCCATAGCACTTGGAAATTATGCTGATTTCCTGCCTTTCCTTGATTAAAAATACATAGAACAGCTAATAATATAATGGCAAACTATGTTCCTATCCTGACAAACTGATGAAACACAATAATGGCTTTTTTTGCTGAAAAACGTATTTTGACAGATGACAGATGGCTGTAAACAACCTTTTTAAGTTACTGTAAGGAAGTCCTGTAATACAGAACAGACAAAAATGTTATATTCCTGCAACAAAATTCAGAGAGAAGTTTATTTCTGCATTCCTCTGTGTGTGTGTTCTTGTCTTGGCAAGTTCCATGTAAAAACTAGCAAGTAAGTCTTCCAAACCAAAGTGAAACGATCGTAAAAATCACCGCAGTAGCGGAGAGGAAATCCCAGCATTAACTTCAAGCTATTGCTGCTGAGCTCTTTCATGTCAGTTAAAAGTTGCCAGACGCTCCGGCAGCTCAAGTGTAGGAAGGTGAGATAAATATCAATTAGCAGGTGCTCCTCGTAGGAGCAGCATCTGCCCCTGGCAGCAACCAGCGCCGGTGGGAAACGCTGCTCCTGGAGCCGCCTTGCACTTGCAGCGGCCTTGGCGCGGTCAGGCAATGGTTTCCCCCGCTTTCTTGTAGCAATCACCATTCATTGTATTTGTAATTTAGTGATCACAGTGTTTCTAGCTCTGCCAATTCATGCTGCAGCTGCGTGCCCGGATTCTGCATTTCTCAGATACAAACTGCCACGCTCAGCCTTCCCAGCTCCTTAGGCGGGGCAGATTATAACTTGTGTGGGAGCTTGAGGAAAGGAAATTTTCAAGCAGTAAAGACAATGGATGTGTAGATTAATATATGATAGGAAAAAATACTGTTTCTAAACTATTTCTGAGTGTTTTTATATACCTGCTAATCATTTTTCTTGTTACCACTGCAAACTGTAATCAACCAGTTAGTCAAAGGGATTTATGTATCAGGGCTTGCCAGTGGGAATGGCAGTGATGCAAACTCTTCTCATTTTAAAGAGTTATTAATTGGATCTCGCTGTCCAGAACTTTGCAGTTTGTCTGCATTTTTAGTATATAAAGCTAAGTACCTCACCGCTTAGACCTCTTAAAAATGCTAAAGAGAACAACATGTTGATGCCCACAACAAATGGCCAGAGACCACTGTGGGTAATTCAGTTCCGTTTGCCGTATCTTTGATGGAAAAGCTTTACTATCTCTACTGCCCAAAAGGTTTATATGACAGTGCAGATGTTCAGTTCCCCCTGGAGAGAGCTTAATTTCAAAAGCTAATGAATCATCTTTTACCTAAATACTTACTCCTTGAATGCAAATCTCCAGGAATTCACTAAAACTGGTGGAGTTGCTCAAGGTATGTGCCAATATTTGTGGACAGCCAAATGTATTAGACTGTAAAAACTTTGGGCTAAATACAGCTCTAGTCTAAAAAGTTATTTCCTATTCAAACTGAGAGCTAAAGTCCTGAGCTTAGGTAGATGCTGGACTGAAAGGATAGTGTGCACATCTGGCAAATTAAGAATGTGGTTTAGTGCTTTACTTCTAGAGGCCTGCATTTATTTTATCTGTTGTTATGAGAAGAAAGGCAGTAAATATAAGTCATTAATATTTTTCTTGCTGTTGGTCCCTAGAACATTTTTTTTATTTCTGCATTACAAACTGTATTTTGTGTTCGTGAACAGATGAGTCCCACATAGCCAGTTCTATAAATTCAAAAAAAAATCAGCTCCTATTTCATCATGGTCATTTGTTCTTTCTTTTTGCTTTAAGCCGCTCACTGGTTGGCAAGAAATAATAATAAAGACATTTCCCAGGCTAAAAATTAGCCTTGTATGAAAACAGTTAGTCCTTTATCTTGAGTGCATCTTTTCTAAACTAAATATATCTAGGAGAACCATTTCAGAACACTAAATTCTGGGTTCTGCTTCTGTTCATAACTGAAGCTGTAAGTATTAATTCCCTGTACTGAAAATGAACCCTTTATTTTTGGAGGAGAAAGATGTATTATTTTTTAATACAGTGAAACCTTATGAAAATGGGGAAAAAAAGCGTGGGACAGCAGCAGTACATAACCACAGAGCTGCTGGATTACTGCAGCTTCTCTGTGAGCTTTACCTCAACCTTACCCCATCCCTGCGTCCTCCTGCAGTGCTGCACTGTGTCTCAGGCAAAGAGAGAGTTTTAGAACAGAAGCAAGAAACCTGCTACCAGCAGCTGGGTGCAGTCAGGGCCTTTATTTCATTCCTTGCAACCTTCAGTCATATGAATTTTATTTTTTTGCCCTTTGATATTTACTAGATAACAGCAGGGCACGTATCAACTTTGGGCTTAGTGCATCCATCCCTTAGGGGATAAAGATACATATTCCATTCTGTGCACTCCATAATGGCAGACCCATATGGAATCTGTGGAAAAACTCAGGGGAGCAGGAACAGGCCAGTGCAAGTATTTTTAAAACTAGGTATTAGGTGCTGCATATTTTTTTAGCTATTCTAAAAGCTCAGAAGATTTTATAAGGGGAGAAAGAGTTGATATGACTGAGATTTTTATCCTCTTAATAAGCCATCAGAAATAAATGTAGTTTTCTTTTGTTACTATGTACTACTCATTAACACAGTGGAAGTTTTTAAGAGGCCTCAGATTTCTTTCATTTTTGCAATGTTTTAGTAAAATGAGATCATGAGCTGGCTCTCCATCTTTTACAGGGACCTCCTGGAGCCACTGGTGCTGAAGGCAGACAAGGTGAAAAGGGTGCAAAGGTAATTCATTCCGGAACGTTTTCTAGGGGCATGGAAATGTAAACTATATACGAATAAGTAAGTTGTGCATGAGTGTGAAGCTCATCAAGGTAATCACAGATAAGCTGTAAAATGCAAATTAAGAGCCAGAGTTAGTAGAGAAGTCATGAGATTGATCTTCTCAGTGCTATGGCACGGTAAGTCTGGTTTCTGTTTCAAGGGAGGAAACGAGATAAAGAGATCTCACCTCAGGGGTAGTGTGGCAGTTTGTGACACGTTGCATGGTGGCCTCTCACCACTGCAGACACAACTTACCCACCACTGCAGAAAGGCATGGTGAGCATGGTCTGCTGGCACCACATAATTTTGGTCAGAAAACAGTCCTGAGGAGACACCCGTTTCAGACTAGCTTTTGGGAAATGGTGTGAGGAAACGCTTTGCTTGTAACGTCCCTACAATACCCACTTGAATCAGCACCTTCCTCTGACCTCTTGACATGCTTTCTAGGGTGAACCTGGTGCAGAAGGTGCTCCTGGAAAAACGGGCCCAGTTGGTCCTCAGGGACCTGCAGGAAAACCTGGTCCAGAGGGTCTCCGAGGCATTCCTGGCCCTGTGGTGAGTAAACTGGGCATATAATAATAAGGTAAATGTTGTATTTCTTGTATATATATTGCTATAAAGCAAACTTAATCATATGTTTTCTCTAGGGAGAACAAGGTCTACCTGGAGCAGCAGGTCAGGACGGCCCTCCTGGACCCTTGGTGAGTGACAAAAAACACCCCTTACAATATACCATTAGCTTTAAACATCTTTAATGCATTAAAACTCCTGTGCATAATAGAGGAAAACAAATGTACCAGTCAGTTCTTAGCACCACATCACTGTTCTGTGCTGTTAGAATCCGATAGGCAGGACTTGCTCCGTTCCCTGCTCTGCTTCCATAGGCAGCTGTGCTGAATGCTGCTGACTTGTAGCAGGTAAAACGTGGAACAAGGCAGTGGAAAACTAAGTCCTTGAAATCCTCTTAGCAGAATTAAAAATAAAAAGAATGAAGCTTACTATCAAAAAATCTTGTTCAGTCTCCACATCAGAAAATCTTAACGCATTAATTCTTTTTGTTTTTATAGAAGTGGTAAATTTTGTACGTCCATTGATGTTAATGTTATAATGTCTGTCACATAGGAGATACTCCTAGGAAAAAAGTTTACCAAAGAGATCTCATATTTCTTGCTCTTCATACTCAGTAGAATTCATATATATTATGGCAGCTGAGTGATACACTGGGAATAAAAATCTTTGATACAAAACATGGACAGTTATAGTTTGATGGGGGAAAAAAATAAAACTACCTCCTTAGGTAGCCTTAAAGTAGTTTTCTGCACTTCTGTTATGCATCTGAAACCCAAAACCTTCCCAAAGAAGATAGCTACCATTCCAGTAAGAAACCAGAGTCTGAACAGCAGCTATGAGATTTCCAGATTAGGCTTTGCCAGCACATAAAATGAGAGAAAATGGGGAATTTTTATGCACCACACGGTGGAACTGTGACCTGGCATGTGGGTTTATCCAACGTCTGCTGATGTGTATATAGGGGAGGTATTACAGTAGTATCTACATATAATCTTGCACTTAGATGATGAGCAGATAACACACTGGGGAAGCATTATATAGCCCTTAGGTGCCCTTCATTTTAACATTTGAATTTTGTCGAAAGTCTCTCATGGGCAACAAGTTCTTTGTAAAGAAGAGACTGAGTAACAGCGAGGAGGTGCGAAGAGTAGGAATAGTGTTAAGTGCATTATGAAAATTTCTTCTGTCCAAAGAGTCTATGATTTCAGTAAACCAGGCAAAAGGTGGCACTACCATAATGGTTTAAATAATGTACCCAAATTTACTAATAAATGCATGGTGGGCAAGTTATAGGGCCTTGCAATCTCATCTCCTGGGTTACAGTACTGAGCTGATGTCTAAAAGCCAAGCAACAATTATTCAGGAATAATCATCAGCCCTTTTCCACATATCAGTCGCTAGAAGCCTCCAAATGCAATATCAAAAAGTCCCTTCCAAAATTTGGAAACTTAAATATTTAAATCAAACCTGAAGCTGTGGGTATTAATGAATTACATACAAGCACAGAGGCTGCCTGTTGACTAGTCAGCTCAACTGGAACACTTTTAGATGCTTTACAGCAACTTGAACTTTATTTTTGATTTCAAGTATGCAAAGTTTATATGTAAAAGTGGCCGAGGTTAGGCTTCCCTCCTTATCTTTCGCCCTCCCTTATAGACTGCTATCTGGAGAGGAGTGTGAAAGCAGATTTGCAGTGGAGCACAACACACTGCAGGTGAAAACCCCTGATTCTGTATTCCTGAAGCCTCTGTATCCCAGTAATTTTTTTTTTCATGAATTATGTATTTGCCTAGGCTTTTGCATCTAATGATATTCCAAAGTAGAGATGGCAAGGATATGCACTGAATAATATTCTGTACATGAAGTGCTATGGGACTTCTGAATCTGTGCCAGGGTGAAAAGGTCCCTTATTACTGCTATCCATATCATACCTTCACAGATGTCCTCCGCCAGCAGGAGCCCAGTAGTGATGAGACACGGACTTAGTCATGCTCAGGGGGAGATTAATGGCCTCTGAAAGCTGAGTGCCATTTTCTCTGCTTGCCTATATGCACTGATAGTCTGAATTTTTCCCCTTATGCTGTGCAAATTACAGAAAACCAATGCTGCCATTTTTATGAACCTCAGAAGATTCTTAGATCCCTCAAAATTCTTCCAAAATTTTATATCAGGATTAAATTAAAAAAAAAAAAAAAAAAAAAAGCCTAGATTTTTAAAAGCTTCATAGAAGTTCTTTTTCTGTTACGTGTTCAGCTATACTTTTGACTATTGGAAGAATCCATTGGCTGACCTTAGGATGCAAATAAGGATAGTAAAAACACTATCAAGGAAGAGAAGTTTGTTTCAAATTCAAATTGCATTGCACAAGAGTATAAATTGCTGTTTCATGTGGTTGTATCCAACCAACCTTTGCCCTGTCCGGCTCAATTCAGTCCTCTGATAGTTAGGACTAAAGTACCTTTATCCAGTGTGCAGCCTTGGAACTACAGAATGGTCTGGTTTGGCCTGTCTAAACTGATGTAGGAAAAATAAGGAAGATATCCGGTACATCAAGCAGAAGACAGGATGCCAGGAGGCTTTCAGACATTGGGAAAAGACATTTTAGGGATGATCTATCTCGTTAGTTGAAGCGAAGCGGGGCATGCAGTTCTTCCTTCCAAGCATTCCACCCTAGCAAAGGCTTTCAGAATCCTGAACAACACTAGATTTTGCAGTGTCGTGGAAGAAAGCTTCAAGAATGGTCCTAGATTGGACTGCTTTTAGAGACAGGAAAATATTAAGGCCCACCAAGCAAGTCAAGGCTAAGATTTCTGAAGTGCGGCTTACAGCTCTGAACAACCTTTATGGCAAGATGAGTTCAAACTACGTGTCAGAAATTCTGGACTTTTGAAGAACTCTCAAAATACATTATGCTGCGAATATTTTGCTCACTTTCATCATAGGATATTTCTGCAAGTGCCCTCCGTACAGCTCTATCTGCTTGCACGATTGGGAAGTTCCTGATCCGTGCCCTGGCATATTGGTGGAAGCGTTTACAGTCTAGAAAATACCAGCAGTGGTTAGTTTTGGAGTGTGGCTAATTTAATGGCACATTTACCTCCTCATTGCCACTTAACGCCCCTAGCCCCATAAATCTGAGGTAAATAAAATCACTGATGTCTACTGGATTACAAGCATGCATAATGACTGTTTACAGAACCAAATGCCATGGAGCAGGTCCTATATTTTCCTGTGGTTTCCTGCAGATTGTGAATTACAGCTGAATAACATTGCACTTCACATTTTTATTCAGCCTTTCCTGTTTGCCATTAATCAGCCTGTCGAGCTGAAAGAAGCAGCATTAGTGTTATTTAGGGACCCACTGTACACAAAATTTAGAAAAAAAAAGCACATCTTACCCTATTTTATAAAGTAACACATGGATTTATACTGTGCTGCATAAATATGGCTTGTAACTACAAATAACAAACTGTAAGGTATCATTTTGGGTATCAATTTAACAACACCTCTGGAAGGCAGGGGAGTTACCCCGGATCACACTTGAGAAGTGAAGATCTAGAGAGACAAAAGTAACAGCTAAAAAATAATTTTTGAATGTCCAGATACTGACCCAAGTGATGCCAAATTGGGCATCTGAGCTGGTTTTCAAGGCTCCCAGGCTTGTATGTGTAAGGGGACCTAACACACCTCAATCCCATTAAGGAACCTTGCAATTTTGAGTGGAAAAGACCTGAGTATTTTCAGAAACTTGGATTTAAATGCATTATTAATCATCATACAAGAATTCCAGGAAATCAAAGAAACTCTAATCTCAAGTAGTGAAGTTTTGAGTAGTGAAATAAATATGAAGTAATTCTCCGACAAAGCAGTTACGATAACTCATTTACAGTTTGCAAAAATCTTACTGAACTTTAGTAAGCTGTAAGAAAACAAATTAAGGGACTATTTCCCACTATTTGATAAAGGAATGGGCTAAAATAAGCATCTTAATAATATTCATGCTGCTGTCTTATAACTGAATAGGTACAATAATTACAGTGGAAGTAATAATTGAAAGCATACAGTGTAACCACAAGCTAATAAACAAAAATTAAATAATTTGTTTATATATCACATGCTTCACTGGATGCCTTCAGTGCTATTTAAGAATTTTAATTGACCCTTCTTCATAGATTTTTAATCATAAAGCCCTTTATAGTTTTCTAATTATAAAGTAATCTAAATGCTTCAGTAGCAGCATTATGCCTTTTTAAACACTCGTGTAAGTGTTATCTCATACACCATCAGTCAGAACTGTCAACCGCTGAATGCCTTTAATATTTCAGGAAAATATCAGTTGTGCAATATGTTAAAACTTCATATTTTATTATTGTTTCTCATTATTCATTTAGGGTCCACCTGGCTTGCCTGGCTTGAAAGGAGATCCAGGTTCCAAAGGAGAGAAGGTATGTGAGAATATCGCCCTTTTGTGCCTGGGTAATTTTGATCCAGTCCAAAAGTCTGTATAAAATCACCAGTTTAAAAAAAATAGTTTTCATATCAGATAGCAACACAACTTATGGTACTTGTCAATTAGCTCCCTGCAGCACTAATATTAACTGTGAAGTTTTCAGCCACATCTTATATTCTAGAGGCACGCAGGAAGATAAGGATTATTGTCCAAGTAGTATCTACTGATGCTGAGCATGTAGGTGATTTTTCTTCCAATGAAGGCTCTAGAGAAACAGATGTAAAGAGAATCTTGTTTTACAAAATAAAATTGGAGCTTTTTATTTTTAAACAACAGATCAGCTGCAATGCTTTCTTTTGCAGTAATGGACTGAAAGATCTGAGGATTTTGTATTGTAATCCCCAAAATATATTGTTTGGATATCACTGAAGAACTGTAAAGAGAAATGGTATGAAGATGATCCTATCTTGTGAATTACAATCTTTGTTTATATGAACTTAAATATATTTTCTTCTGTGCTCTTTAGGGACATCCTGGCTTGATTGGGCTGATTGGACCTCCAGGAGAACAGGGAGAAAAGGGTGACAGGGGTCTTCCTGGCCCACAGGGATCTCCGGGAGCCAAGGGTGATGCAGTGAGTACAACAAACTTCTGTTCATAACTGCAGTAATGTCCAAACAAAGGGGGTATATTCCAGTCTTTCTTGAGGCAGACATATAAAGTTACTATAAACAGGAACAGCCAGTCTCCTGCTAGAGCTCAAAGCTTTCCTAGGCATTGTGCAAACACAGCTGAAGTCAAACAGCTTGAAACTCGATCATAGCATGCTTCAGAAGGGGAAGGGAAGCACTTGCATGCAAGTTAGGGATAATGAAAAATCAGTAGCACCAATCTCTTCACGTGTATTAATTGTACTAACACAAGCGGCTTTTCTCCTACTTACTAAGTCACGGTTTTGACTCCGTGCAAGAAGTGAGGCTTCTGAATAGATCTGAAGAGCCACAGGGTTATGGCTATAAATGCTGGAAAGTTAACAACTGCACGCAACTCAAACTGTCAGATAATATTTTAAATATAAAAGCTGTTTATGGCCTTCATTAGATGCATGTTTTTTCTTCAGTCCTAGTGATGCAGTATGCAGAATATCCTGCATAATATGTATGAATACTGTGCTTATTCTTTCTTAGGGAATTTCTGGTCCTGCTGGTCCACTCGGCCCCCCTGGTCCTCCTGGTTTACCTGTAAGTAGTTTCATCTCGTTGTACTGTTCAAAACACTCCTGTCTTGGGTGCATTATACACCAACTATATTTGTATGTTCTTGCCCTTAGGGTCCCCAAGGTCCAAAAGGTTCCAAAGGATCCAGTGTGAGTAATTCTCCTCCATATTTTTGTTATTTTATTTCTTTGCATGTTATTTTTTAACACAGTGTCAAAACACCATGTTATGTATGTTTTACATAGTAAACATGGCATTTCTTTCATTGCCTTATAGGGTCCTGCTGGTCAAAAGGGCGACAGTGGTTTACCTGGTCCACCTGGTCCTCCGGTAAGTAATAACTCTTACCTTGACATTGTACTGACAAAATAATCCTGTTTTCATTGGGGTTGCAAGCAGCATTTGTGAACTTGAACATAATAAAAAAAAAGTAATTGTTGGACATATCATTTGTCAGAAAATAGGTATCCACCAGGCAAAGAAATACTTTGTCGCCTCTGAAAAATTCACGAGAAATAAAAAATGAAATAAAAACTTGCAATAATGATTTAATATGTCTCACTGAAGAACTGCGAATGGAATGATTTTGGTTTCTCACTGTGAATATTCTTCTGTTTCTATTATTTCTTTTTCATATTATAACAATCTAAAATGAAAACAGTCAAAATGCAAAATGAAGTGTTTCAATTTCTTGAAAAGAAATATTGCTTTATAGACCTCAAATGAAATTTTAAAGTTTCATATAGGAAACACACACAGTTTTTATTTGTTATAGGCTGCACCTCTGCTACAGGGACCTGCCAGGGATAAAGAAGGAGCTGCAGTTCAGTCCTGCACACCTGGACAGGGCAGCCTGCTCCTCCCTAAATGGCCACGAGGTGCAAAGAGCTTAGGGCAGAGCATTAGTTTGGCCTCCTACATTCTGCTGTTTTGTAACTAAAGCAAGCGTGCATATATCAGAAGAAAGTAAGGGAAGTAAAGAAATACTGGGCTTGAAGAAAGCCTATTCAACCTCCAAGTCATTGCCAGGTCCTGTGCAATTCTGCAGCTGGAAAACTAAATGGAAAGGTAACTAGATGTGCTGCTTTCCACGCAGGGTCCTCCAGGCGAGGTCATCCAGCCGCTGCCCATCCAGTCACCCAAAAAGACAAGAAGATCTCCCGACTACATGTTATCCGATGTCGGGGATAACATTCTGGATTATTCCGATGGCATGGAGGAGATCTTTGGCTCCCTGAATACTCTGAAGCAAGACATTGAGCACATGAAGTACCCGATGGGCACGCAGAACAACCCAGCGCGAACTTGCAAAGACCTGCAGCTCTGCCACCCCGACTTCCCCGACGGTACGTTCCTGTTGCGTGACA
>JAUBNY010000066.1:114371-125309 GCA_032275445.1 Crypturellus soui | reverse complement strand
GTAACTTAGCATTATTTGTTCTCTGTTCCTGCATTAGATTTTGAATCACAGATGTATTTCTTTCCTGAGGAATTTCAAAAAAAGGGACAGGCAATACATAAGCGTAGGAAATGGGAACGCAGCAGATCAAAGCAACGTGACTAAGCATTGGTCCTCACCATGTATTTTACTAGTAACAACATTTTTGTTTCAATAATTTTATTTTAAAAATAAATACCACAAAGGTTTTACTTCTCACATCCTTCCTCCTCAGCAATGCAGCTTTCTCACATACCACTTACACACGTGAACTCCTGCTGCCAGGGCAGGAGAGCACCGAGGAGCTGCACACAGCTAAGGGTCTCATCTAATTTGTAAAAGCTGTTCTTGGACTCCAAGGGCTTCTCCCAAGATTTCAGGGCTCCAGATGAAATGCCAACTTGAAAGTGCAACCTATCTTTTAGTTCAGCTTACTCAAAACACTAATATTGCTGATATTTCCACAAAGTCTGCAACCAGAAGACAACACCCTATTCACAGCTGTTTCTGGCTCACTCTATATCTTGGTATGTGATCCATACATATAGAGCACACCCCCACTGCACACACAAGGCATAGAGCCTGCCCACACCTGCAGTAGGAATAGGAATAATAATGCAGATGGAAACACCACACACTCTTACCAATCCCTACGGAAGAGCCCACCTAAGGCTCCAGCTGGGAAACGGAGCCTTCTCCTAACCACAGCTCAGCAGAGCAACGAACCCAAGAGGCTAAATTGCTCTTAGTCCATTTCTATAAAAACAGAGGAAAAACTTCTTAATAAACCAAGACTTTATCCCTTTCTCTGAATAAACAAACCTAACTATTCACCACTCTCAGTATGCGAGGGAACTCCCTGGATTTTATTCCCATTTTCATCAATTTCTTACTTGATGAGTTTTCCTTAAAGCTGCCCCCTCAGTCACAGACACAACGGCATGCACAGGCTCTCCTCAGGCTCACCAGGTCTCATTTCAGACCAGAAGGAAAAGTTCTTTCCATTTTTTCCTTCATTTTTCACTTTACTCTAATCAAAGGGCACCAATTGAGTGAATCTAATTAAAACAAAAGATGTTGGGTCTGGATTTTGGTAGCACAGAAAGCAAAAGCCTGTTTATTTTATGTGCCTCAGAAACAGCTTTCTCCTTCACAAGCAATACCACTGATTGATGCTATTCAGGCAAACGCCTAGGAACATTTTGTTCCATAACTACTGTGGGCTCGAGCACAGCAGCTCTGGAAGGGAAGTCTATTTTAAAGTCCAAGCTCCTGCGTGCCCCTGGGTGCAGGCTCAGCTGTGACTAAGGGACATGTCAGGCTTATTATCCTTACCAGATGCAGGGGCTCCAGATGAACTATTGAGCTCATTAGAGCACACAAAGCCAGGGAGAGCATCCAGCAGCCATAGCAACAAATTACTGGGATCCGGGCAAACTAGCTAACTATAAATTGAAGTGGAAAAAAATGTAAGCATAAGACATATAGTAATCATGGGCAGCAAACCCAGAAGTCAAACAAACAGCTCGATTCTTGATGGATCTGCCAAGAGGGAATACACCAAATTATGCCTGTTGTTAAGAATTAGACAAAACCACCTGCAATAAGCCAGTCCAACAGCCATGGATCTGATTAAAGTTCTGGCTGAGAAAACCCTTCCTACAGCTAGAGGAACCTATTTCTCTAAGCACCCTTCCCTGCTGCTCATGCCATTGGGCCTCCTTTCCCTGAGGTCTGCTGCATTTCTGCCTCTTTAGCAGAACTCCAAGGCTCCAGAAGTCCTGTTGGCCTCACTGCTACTTTTGAATACATATAACATCACAGAAGTTATTTGCTCCAGAAATCTCAGTCTCTCTGCACGCTCCATATTTTTCATTCCTGTGTTAGACTTTGCAATCCACTGCTATAGATGACAAATGAAAACATGGCTCATGAATTTAATTAGAAAAATAGAACACAGTCCAACTGTTAATACAAAATATGACTAAGTGGATCACAGCAGTATTCTGTTCCTTCAGTTCTTCACATGTTCAGTTCCCATACATTACCTTTAAAGACATCAGCTTCTTTCACCCATAAAGATGAAATAACTCTACTCAAAGTACCAAATTTCACATTGAATTATCATGATATTTTTAGCTACTCCAGATACATAATTTGCTGGAGGGAAAATTCTGCAGGTTAAGAGAACTCTGTCCACAATTGTGAAGGGTCATCTTCAATGCATAATCCAGCAGCTCTCTTTTTGCAAAAGTTGTCAAAAAAGGGCACATGAAAAAATAAACATTATTACAAAACAGTAACGTCTGAGTTTAAGTACAGAGATCATTCGATATTTTAAATCCTAGAGTTAGATTCCTGAACATAGGAAAATACGAAGAACAAAAATGACAGGTAGATATTTAGAGTCTCCAAAAGAAAGGATAAAGACTAAAATCAATTCTTCAAAGAATTATTTTATTTAAAAATACCCTACCATATTCTAAAAGAGGTCAGAAATGTATTGCAGATGTCTCATGTTTTCAGGAAAGTATCTTAGCAGGGAAGCTCTTTATGAATTATCTCCCTTTGAAAAGACTTGAAAGGCCAGCCTGCAAATTGTTGGCATAAGGATGTCAGCTCAAAAGGAAAAAAAAAAAAAAAAAAAAAAAAAACCACACACAGAAAGACTAATCCATTTTATAGCCCATTGGATATATTTCCACAAGATTCTCTTTCACAGCTGTAAGATATCAAAACAGACAGACCTTTGAAATTCTTCTTTACAGAGCATTCCCAACAGCCACTATGGCACTTAAAGACTAAGGTATAATTTAAAATGGCTAAGTGAAAGTTGCAAAATTAGGCATTCATTAAATTACAATTATTTACATTTTGACAGCGCATAACAGTTTTTACTTGGCTACAAAGATGTTTTGCATGTTTTTTTAGTCTGAAATGGCTAAATCCCAGTGGAATTACTAGGGCTTGACAGTCCTACATAAAGCTGAAATAATGGAGTTTGGCATCTGATTGCTCCTTAATCCTCCTCCATCAATACTCCCTCAATAAATGAGAATGCCAGGCTAAAATGATCGCGAGCCTCAGACATCTGTCATTTATAACGAAACAAAAAAACTGGTATGGTTATTACATTGTATGTTCCATCACAAAACCACAAAACTGCAAGCGTAATTACTTCAGCACATCCAATTTGTTTCATTTGGAAAGAGAAAATTCACCCACTCGTAGCTTTCAAGAAAGACTCAGTCAACTCAGGAGAAAGTTACTTACCCTCTTATAGGGAAGGGAACAAACCATGGTTTCCAGTCTAGCACTGGCAATGAAGAACAGCAATGAGAATGTCTCTGAAAGCTTCTAGAAAGAGAAGTTACAGCACCCAACTGCTCCCTCTTACCCCCACGGCTAACTGCCCCCTTAAGTGTCATTTCTGCACCCTTGGGTGTGTTCACAGTCTACCAGAATTTCAATAAAAATAGTGAGAAATCATTGGTATCTCCCTGAGTAATCTCAGACCACCTAAGTTAATAGCTCTGTCTACTAATATGTCCTGCCTATGCCCTAAAGCTACAGCAAAATATTACCAGAGCTGCCCTCAATCACAAGGGAAACATCAAACTCTAAAACTGATTAACAAGCTAATTTATATAAACAGCTCCACCTTTTCTTCTACATTCCCCAACAATTTGCAAGAATTTCCCTAAATACTTTAAAGATACTTTTGTTCCTCTTAAATCCATTATCAAGACTCTGCTGTCCTGGGAAGTCTCCCAAAAGCTTGACATAGGCCGAGAAGTAATCTGTCTTTCTAACCAGCATTATTTACAGGCTTTCTTTACGCTGTTTGCTGGACCTATCTGCCATCTTATGTTTCACATTTAATTCATAAGGACCTGGGGCAAGGATCGTATATTAACTGTGTACAGCATCTAGCACAAGAGGGTTGTGATTTATGCCTGTAATGACAAATTAAATAAACAGCCTGTCTTCCCCTAGGAGTCTCAAACACTGGGTTGCAGGATACCTGTAAAATAAGTACTGGAAAGGAATAAAGTAACCTGGCTATGAAGAACAAAGAGTAATTTCTTTTTTTTTTTTTTCCCCCAAGTTAAGAACACTCTTTTTAATTGTGCTGATTTTAAGTATTTTTCTTTTCCAGGAAACTTTTAATTGCTGCCCCCTGCCTACAAACATGAGCGAACCACTCATGTACACACAGACTGGGTATTCACCTTCATAAACCTCTGCAGAGAGTATTATGTATTTAAGTGTAGAGATAAAAGACTTGTTTTTATAAGTAACAATATGGTGGTTTTGATGTAGAGCAGGTATATTTTGTCACTCCAGCTTTTTAAATCTGTTTATTCCCTTCAACTCTGCAGAATACTGCAAAGAGATTAAAAGAAATAGTTTGGATGAAACTGCTGGGAATCTGTTGCACTCTGTCCCTTGTAGATTCAGAGTGAACAGCATTAGCCTTCGGCTCAGGCACTAGGAGTCTTGGAAATCAGCCCACTGGATGTTTAAAAGTTTCAGTTTTCTTGATTTGAAGATATATAAGGTCCTTGTCACTATATCATGATGGATAACACAACCCAAAGTGCCTTCCCTGCAATCTTTTGCTTCAAATCCATCTTAGCCAGTGAAAAGCTCCTACCAAGGCCTGAAGAGGCTGTTCTTAAAAGAAAGAGAAAATAAAAGGGGGAGAGGGAGAAAAGAAAGTGAACTGTTTCACAGCAAGCAAGAGGCAAAATCAACCTGGCCTGTCCTAATCAGTCCCCTAAAGCAATCCTTGGATTTTAAATGACTACGTACAGAAGGTAGGTCAAATAGGACTTGAAAAGCTACCTTATTATTATTAATCCATCACAGACCTCAAAATGAATTGACATGTGTTCTGGCACACCCTGTCACTTAGCACAGTCCAGGGGCTTCGTCTTTGTTCTTCTGGAAGACACTTTTTTGAGGTGACAGTTTTTCAATCCTGTGATTAATGGACACGAGTTATTCATGCAGGCAGACCTGCTGGCCTCTGTGTTCAGAGTGCTTTTCAGGTTCACTTGGAAGAAGAAAAGCCATCGATGGCATACTTAAAAGCTATATATATATAGCGTGACACATAGGCTCAAATCAGGATCCTCAGAACTCCAACAAAATGGTACTGAGAACCAAGACATTTTCTTCTGGAACTGGTAAGGTCATGAATCTCATGCATCTGAGCACACAACTTTTCAAAGTTTCAGCATTTCCCCCAGAGGTTTCTTATCTTCACTAAACGATGACGAGAACTGTCTGCATCCTCCAAAAATCCAAATCTACATATTGTATTTGCAGCAAAATCTACTGTGGTTGCAAATGGATGCAAAAAGAGAGCATTTCCAACACCTTATATATGACAAGTTCTTACTGCCATTTCAGCACAAACACAATGAGTTTTATTTGCAATGACACTTAGGCTATACACAGAAAAACAGGCAACCTGCTCCTATGAACTGGGAATTTGCCTGAAAGCATGACTTCAGGGAGAAAGATTTCCTTAGTTGATATGGAGAGAAAAATCAAAAACAACAACCACCAGCCCTATTATTTTTCTATCATTTAATCTCAAATTAAAACGTCTCTCCCTCTCAGACTGTCTGACAACGTGGACTTGTCCTGTTTAACCCAAGTAGCACTTGATTAATGAAAGAATAAGCAAACATAGAGCAGTAAACCTGTAATATTATAATTCTCCAAGAAGGAGGAAATGTAAGAGACAGAACATCAAAAAGACGTTCCCTCAAGGTCAAAAAGATTTTCCCTCAGACACAGGCTTCCTTTACCAACTGGACAGCAATCCAGTTGATAAACAACAGAGATGGATAGAAATTTCCTATTACAGTCTGCCTTTTAATATTCCTATGAAATGTGACTTAAGGTTATTTTCAGAAGAAACAAAATTTTTGCACAATTAGACACATCAACATAGAAAAGAAAAAAATTCCAGCACACACTTCAGCACACACTTAAAAGGTTTCAACATTAAGAATCAGCAGAAAAGTACTGTTACCTGAAAGGAATACAAAAAAGCATTTTTCATGTTAGGGACAGTGCTTCCCAACAGCAGAGACTTTGGTTTCCTGAAGAATGTACTGTTCTCCATGGCCTCATATGAGCCCTTGGGAGAGAGAAGGAATCAAGTCAAAAGAACCAACATGATCCTTGTTAACTCTTCGTTTAATCTCTGTTAATTCTGTTCCATAAGACTTAAAGGTAGAGTTTCTCAGGAAACAAAATTACGTCTGCTAAAAATAAATAAATTCTCTCATTCATCCTATGTTTGTTTATGTAATTATACATCTGCAATACCAAAAATGATTTGTCTCAACAGACACAAGAGGTAGCTGAAAGCACAGGCCTGGCTAGGACCCCAGTCAAGGATTACGGGAGCTCCCGTCCAACTGGGACGCACCGCGGCAGGCAGGAGGCCTCTGGCTCCAGGGATACAGCACCTAGTGCTGCAGGGCATCATCAGGAAGAGCACAGGACAAGTTTGTGTTGTGATTCTCAGGACGTGGAGCATCATGGCACCTCACACACAGCCCTGCAGAGAATTCATTCTTGCCTGAGAGTCACTCGGTTCTCTCTGCAGCTGTTCTCCTGTCTAGACATGTCAACTATCGCCATAGGTTGTGTTCAAATTGCACTTACGGGGCAAAAATTCCCTTACAGTGGGATCCCCACAACTGCATGATGAGCTAGCAACAGCATTTTGCACTTACCTTCTCTTCTTCACTCCCTGCTCATCTCTGTGCAGTCACACTACTTAAGCCATCGCAATCACAGCCTGTATCCAGCCACGCTAGTGTCATCATGGGCACGAGAAAATCCATCCTGCCAGAGCCAACAGATCTTGACACAGCAGAGCTGGCACAGCGAACAAACACATCCCTACTTCCTCACGTACGTACTGAGACCACGACCGCCTTGGACCCAAATATAGAGAATGGATTTTTTAATTAAACCAAATTCTGAACAATGAAGGATATATATGAGTATATACTGAGTAACAGAGTAGGGAAGAGTAAAGGAAAAATCAGTAATTAACAGCCGCAGTAGACATGATCAAGGGGGGTCATGTTGTCACGCGGCCTGCTGGTGCTCGTGTTCCTGGGCATTACAGACACTGCTACTCACGAGCCTGACTCTCTTCTATAATTATTAAATCACTTATTTGCTTTTGTTCTTTACATTTATGCCGTGAGACTCCTGCCGTGAATCAGGACTAAGCTCTCCTTTGTTTCCTTGTCTAAACGCAAAGCAAGATACTTCCCTGAAGAGCTGCGTTTGCATTTTAAATGCTTCTAGAAGGTTCCTTGGATAAGGTAGCAGCACTAATTATGGTGCACTATTAGAATACTGGCAGGAAGGTGCTTAGTTTAATAACAGCATGCCACAAGAATGCGTTTAAGGCAGAAACAGTACCATTCTAGAAACACAATTGGTTCATTTTACTGAGCACATTCTATATACAAACAGGACTGCATCTCCTCTTTGGCAACACTTCCCTTGCAGGAGGTCATCCGAGAAGGCTCCTGTAGAGAGCCAGATAGTTGCACGTTGCTCCCATGAATGCCGCGCGCCGCTCAGGTTCTCTCCGATAACCGTTCACCAGACTGCCAGGAGCTACATCAGGCAACGCTGTTGGGGGAAGAGCCACTAGCACAGAGCACAACAAAAGAAATGAGATATTTACAGCAGGCAGCTTCAAAGCAGCTAAGGTAACGTGCATGTTAACCCCGAACTTACACATGGGCAAGTGAAGTAAGAAAAGATGGGCAAACTAGCAGGAGGACAGAGCTCCTAACCATGGGAAAGCCACAACTGTTACAGACACACTGTTTCCCCAACCTATTCAGGAAAGTACCAGACCTATCAGATAATAGCAGAGGATTACAGTTTTTTTAAAAATAAATTACTTAATATCTAATTTCCAATTGCTGGACCTAAATAACAGGCTAAATTATATTATTTTTGCAAAGAGGTGATTAAGAGAAAAATTCCAATCACTGAAAATAAAGCTCAGTTCCTAGCCAAGCTATGAAGTCCATAGAATTACACTGATTTACATCATCTAACAGCATTACACATCGCTTCTTATTTTGCCCTTTGAAATGGACCTTCGTGAGGAGTGTTGCATTCATGCTTGTAAAGTCTCCACAGGCAAGGCTACTTGGGAACCTAGCAGCAAACTTCTCATGATAGAGATTTAACTTTTGATCTCTTCCAGCGTGCAGGACAGGTCCAGGACTTTAGTAAGTGTTTCAATATTGACAGCATTTCTTCTAACACTTCAATGCGCTCTCCATTTTATTTTCCTAGTGTTTCAGCCAGTTCCCTTTCCATTACCTTAGAGCAAAAGTGTTGGACTTGAGATCAATAGTTTTTGATACTGTTGCAGTAAAGTGTCATACAGGAGAGAAATGCTTACGATGTACAGATTTCATTAAGGTAGCTACTAAGGAGGGTTTGTATCTTCCCATGACCCAAACAGTAGGAAGCACAGAATTACATTAATAAGTTCAAAAAACCTTGGGAAAAATCTGCTCTAAGAAGAAGCAATATTCAAGAGACACAGGTGTGAATGGCCTCAAGGAGGTTCTAGTCTATGGGATTGTAACATAAAGGAGGCAGTGAAATATTTTAAAATGCTATCTATAGAGGAAAGAGCAGCAAGCTATTGCTCATGGCTGCTCAGCAGTGATTTACAGCTTAAAAAATACAATCTTTAGAAGAAACCCAATTTATGAGTTCCACATTCTGGAATCAGAACTCTTCATCTACTTCTCATACATCCCACAATAAAAAAAAAATAAAATTGCTCAGTCACTAAAAAGACACCTAAAGCCATATAGCACCTGGTAGTGGTAGAAACATGGTGCTTTGTTATCACAGCATAAGGTATCATTCAGGCTATAAAGTTCTACTGCGCTGTCAAATACATAGAATATGAATGAATAAGAAGCTTTAAAGTTTTTTTCTAAAATAAAGAAAAAAAAAAAGTGCTTCTTCACTCCCACTCGGCTATTTATTGTATGTTAAAAGATATTCAGATATTTTACTAAAGAGGCAATCTCCATATGGAAGATTCCCTTCCCTTCCTCAGGAAGGAAACAGGTGACTCAAGGATAAGTGCCTAGTTACTGGGTACTTTCTCTCTGGGCAGTCTCTTATACCTGTCTAGTACATTTGTAATATTCAAGTATTTCCTAATGATGTTCCTTATACATATGTAAGACCCAGTGCAAAACCAAGCGCAGCTAATCTTTCCCACAGAGCTATGTAAAAAATTGCCTTGCCATTGTACTATCAGTGAGGCTAATGGAGCACAAAAGCAGGCTGGCTCTCTGCTTCCACAAGCGAATGCATCATCTGGACATCGACAGTCGCCTCATCTGACATTCCTGCTGCCTTCTGACATCTCCAGTAGCTAATATGAAAAGGGCAAAGAGTGGTTTTATGTAAAAGAAGAATAAAATTACCTCCCTTGACTTACTAGGCAGTCTAGGGAGTAGTTCACAGTGTGTTGTTCATCTGCCACCTCTAATCCCTGCACAGGACTCTGTCTATCGCTGTCTCCTTTGCTATTCTGCTGCCTTTCAGAAATAGTTAGGTAAGTAACGACCTCCAGATATTACAATACCTGCCTGTTCACGGCCAGCTGCCTACCTGGCAGTAGCTCTACATTTCTGCCCGGTGACATACCGAATGCTCACTCCATCCCCATTGCCCTCTTTTTCCATCAGAGTATATATGCATCTCTCACTAAGGCTTCACAACAAAAAGACCTAATGTACTTTTTCTCATCAATCTGATCAACCATTTCACAATTACCTTTTGTGAGCTGGTACCTTTTTGTTCTGAAGCCAATCATAAATTTACACAAAAATGTGAACAGTTCAGATATATGTATTCTGCTTGCTACCTTATCATAAATCATGCAAAATTTTCTATTACTTTGTGCTGTGTTAAATAGATTCACTGCATCTCAGCGTAAAAGCAAGATTAACATTATGTCTGGTAACCATGAAATTATTCTACGGTGTCCTAAAGAATAGGGTTTTTCTTGAATAGCAGATTGTGGCAGTTAAAGTGTGAGATAACCTGATGAAGGCTGCTTCCTTGTTCCTCACACGGTGCCATTTTCCCCATTACAATCCTGAGGGTCACACCACTAAAATCTCCTTCGGAAACCCATCCTGCACCATCTGACCCATTTTGTACATGGCCGTACAAATCGAGGAAACTGAGCACCCCAGCAGCCAATATAAATCACTATTGCTACTACCAGGAACTAATGAGGTTACATTTCATTTAACTAAAATTGGTCTGAACACTGTTGACACATTTAAGAAAAAAAAAGAATGGGAAGGCCACTGGAAGTCAGTGGTGTAACATCTGATTTATTTCAATATAGTGCTCAGTATAATTTAATATTATAAGCTATCATAAATCCTCCTTGTAGTACAAACAGTCCTGAGCAGCAGCAAATAGCTAGAAGAGCAAAGAAGGTACTTCCATCCACTTCGGAGACACTAGAACCTCCTGCTGGAAATGGTTTGGGAAAATAGTGGTAAGATTGGTAAGGAAATACCATGAAAATGATGTGGCTTTTAAGAGCTGCAGAAACAACCCAGCAGGGATAACAGCAGACACCAAGAGCTGGAAACAGAGGTTCAGCTGATTGTTTTGAGTCTGATCTCAAATACACAGCTCCATCTCTATTAAGAAATTGCATTTTACTTCTCTTACAGTCTTTAGTCATCCAAAAGTAGCAATTAGGAAAGTGGGTTCTTGTCTGAATGTGTCTTTGCAATATTGTGAAAAGCTGACATACAATCACTCATGCATCTACTGATAAAGTTGGAGGCTTTTAACCAG
>JAUBNY010000066.1:67314-78136 GCA_032275445.1 Crypturellus soui | reverse complement strand
CAGGTAGGTGCGGGGCGGAGGCGCGCGCGGGGCGGCGGCGCGGGGCGCCCGCAGGCCGAGCCGGGCTCCGCGGCGGCCGGTGCCATTGTGGCGGTGCCCTTCGGGTACCGCAGGGAGCAGCCCGTCTGACAGCTCCTGGCACATACAGGAATTAGTCGTAGCAATTAATCGCGTATTGCAAGGAAAAAAAAAACGCATTTCCAACGAGACGGAAAGGACGTTCTTCTCCACAAACACCAAGCTGGAACTTAGAAAGCAACGCGGTGCTCGAAATCGCCTCGTTCGCAGCAGCAGGTGATGTGGGAGTAATAAATGACGTGGCTGGTGAGTTCTGTGGCCGCGTTCGTGCGCAGGGGCTGTCGGCGAGCGCCGGCCATGGCCGCGCTCCGGAACCCGCGTGCGGGCAGCGCCCGGCCCGGCGCCACCGCGGGCTCCCCCGCGCCGCTTCGGCCCCCTTGGCTCGGTTTCCCTCTGGCGTTGAGCGTAGTGAGGGCTAGAGCGGCCGAAGGGAGCGCCTGAAAGCAGGAAGGGCCAGATTTGTATCGCTGTGTCTACACGGAGAAGAGAAAACCACTGGGGTCTTGCTGGCAGCGTTTCCTTTTTATTCAGGTGGCAGATATGCCCCAAAATAACAGTGGTGAAAACTCTGTTGTATGTGTCTCCTGCTGGCCAGCACTGAAAAGCAGGAACGAAATGGTATAAATTAACTTCTCAGACTTTGCTTCTAGGTTTTGGCTTTTTTTTGTGCGTGTGTGGCTACGGCATAATGTTCTGAGGGTATAAAAATGTCTTTCCTCACTGTATGTGAAATGAGTAGAATAAGTCAAATCACTTATTTTAGTATGGCTATGGTAATAAATAATATCACTATAAGTGATATCACTACAGGGATAGTAAATGTTCACTGCGGGCTGTTTTCACTTGGTGAAGGGACCTTGGGCTGGAAAGCTGAAAGATCAAGTGGTGACTCAGGTCCTTGGTTGAGACACTGCACCAGGTTAAGTGCAGAAGAAGATGCCATGCGGCAGATGATGGTTAGTTTTTAGGGTATGGAAACAAGATGTCCTATCTCTGTAGTACATGAGAGATGGAGAATGTACACAGGTGTCTTCAGCAAATAACTGCAAGCTGTGATTGGCAGTAGTGCTCGGTTATTTAGGTTACCTTGTGCTAAATGGAAACACGCTAATTTCCTGCCTTGCAGGTTGTGAAATGTCCGTATCACAGGAGATACAGAATAGGAGACAAGGCGATGGGAATTTTTTTTTTCTTTTCCAGAAAATACTGTGTAATATGCTGAGGACTCTCCTTGACAGTGACCAACTTCGTAGCTTATCGAAATAAATCACACTAGACATTGCAGAGGAAAGGCATCCTATTCATGGCCTTGTTGGTTAATATCTGATTTATTTTACTGATCAATTACTTTAAAACAGTGCCTACAAATAAGCATTTGGTCTAGTGACAGGTCATCAGTGCCCCTAGGGCTACTCTGCACAGGCACTGTTATTATGACAGGGCTTCTATGTTAAATTTACTAGCATGTCTGATTGTAAGGTGTTTAAGTAGCGCCATCTTATGGTATGATATATAATCAAGAATATGTATTTTTTTTCTTAAATTTCAATTATAGTAATTTACTGTCCCTGCTGTTGTACTTTTTTTTTTCCTTTTGCTAACATGATACAGAACCTTGACTGCCTTTGGAAATTCTTTTTTAACAAATGAAGACAGCTCACTAGAGGTTTGGGTTTTTTTCTTGCTTGTTTGTTTAATACTTCTAGTGTTAATTGCAGAATATCTGTTTAAAAATATTTAAAGGTCATACCTGTTCATTCGATTTGTTTTGTATTTATATAGAAAAAATACATTATCATGAAAATTATATATTACTGTGTTTCAGTGAAGTTTTCAGTAGAGCGATTAGCTATTCAGCTGGAAGCCAGCTCCAGGGAAAGGACATGAAATATTAAGTCTTCCCTTTATCCTACACTCAAATGCAGTACCTTGAAAGAAGAAACTGTTAAAAATTAGGATATTCATCAGAGTTGCTGCTAGATGGCATCTCTGTGCTGCTTTGCTACAAGCTGTGAGTTTTCTGTAGTGACCTTCACAGTATGTAAAGTAGAGACTGTTTTTAATAGGGATCCCTTCCACAAGTCATTGTTTGATCCCTATAACTAAATAACCACTGGGGCAAGGGGGTGATGGAGTGCTGATCCACATAAACAACAAGCACAGCAGCTTCTAAACACTGCTTTCTCTTTGCGTGGTGCCTTTTAAGGCTGGTTTTGAAAATTAGGATGGATTTCATAAAATATGTACAATTTTCAGTACAGTTACATGAACTTTATGCTGTAAACATCCACAATGGCTTGCTATCCTAGATGGGATGGCTTTTTATTCTTTGAAATTTGATTTAAAGAAATTTTCAAAAGAAAAACTGACAGGTCCCTAACAGGAGATATGTACAGCACCATTAAGGGCATTAACAGAAACCAATTGTTAATTATATTCATTGCTTGAGATACTTTTTGAGAATATTAACATTAAAAAGAAAGAAAACTGGAAACCATTTGGCTACCTTCGAGTAGCTACTTTATCTTCCATTCTGACTTTATGAGTGACTATGTTCCTACATTTCAAAAACTACTAATTTATCTTTGCACATAATCAGACTACACAGCCAGCCACTCTTTACTTTTGCCCAAAGCCTTCCAGAACTTGTTGATAAGAAATGACTGTATTCAGGCTACTTTACAGTACAAGTCAATTCATCCCTTTTATGAGATTTTTGTAGCAAGGATATTACACACAAACAAGGTTAACATTTTTATTGGAAATAATGACTCGTAGTATTATAAGACTCAAAAAAAATGCAGTGAAACGGAGTGAAAATTCAATAGCCACATGGAAATTAATTTACCCTGTTTTCTACATTATTAGTAGTTAGTTGATATGAAAATCTTGTATTAATTATTTAACCTGCAGGACTTAAGAGTGCTCTAAATCATTAACTGCTGAACATGATCATCTGCTCGGTGTCTGGTCTTATTTCAGAGCGAAATGATTCAAACCCAGTGAAGAAGAGCGCAGGTCTGTCCCCGCTCCCAGCTGGAATTCCATCTGCATTTCCATTTCTCTAGCAACTTCAGGGAATGGGTAGGACCCAGGGACCCTTACTGACACTGCCACAGCTCTCTATAGGAACAAACATGCTGCCTTACTGCCTTGTCGTCCCCTAAGCGGTGACTGAAAAACAAAGATACTTATCATATTTCCTCTTCATCCACACACAATAAAACACCTTCACTATACCTTATGTAAAAGAAAGATCTTTTCTTTTTCACTTTGAGTAGTATATATGAGGATGTTGGAAGAGACTAGGAGACTACATGCATGGAAATGGCTTTTCTCAGGGCACGATGAAGCTGAGAGAGGTGAGGCCTTTGAGGGGCAGGTGTGAGTATAGAGCCAGTATCCTGGAGCAAGGGGAAAACCTGCCTTACTTGAGCAGTTCTTCACAATTTCTTTCTTTTAAGACTACACGCCATAAACACATAAGAAAGAACTAATTAGGGAGTTCCAGATTGTGTTTGTTTTTCAAATGTTCTTACACCAAGACGTGTAACACGTCACATCTATGCACTTTACACATTCCCGCTCGCTCTTTAGACTCTTAGTCCCCCAAGCCACTAAAAGCAGGAGTACAGCAGCAGTACATAGTACCCTGATTGGTATTTTGAGTGCTCTACAGTTAGAAAAATATTAAGGAATTAAACAGTTTGATGCATTCCCAGATTTTCTGAAAGAAGACCACTGAGTTCAAATTATACTTATTTAATGTAAGGATAGAGTAGAGATTATATCACACATGGCCAACTAATAAATGTGCAACATGGTATGCCTGCAGAACAGAACAATTCAGCTGATCTAACCTCATTTTTTAAAAGAGGGTCTTTCACAAACAAACAATAGCTCTAGAACCATCCCCAGTAGCTTCTTTACTGGCTTTTTTTTTTTCCTCATATAATAAAACAATCTTTGTGACTTCACAAGAAGATTTCTTAGGAACTGTCAGAGTACACAGCATCAATCTTCACATACTTAGCTTTGGCATTAATCATGTTTTTTGGTGAGTTTGTTTAAAAAAGAAGAGGAAAAAAGATATCTTAGCCATTCAGTCAGCTGGGTAAATTTCCTAACATCAGACAGAAATGTATTTTATAGAGGATACAACTTCTTTTACTTAAACACTAAATGATCTTGACCACAGAAGGTAAATTCTTCTGTTACCATACTTGCGCTGTAACATATTGACTGTCAATCCAAATTCTTAAAAAATTATGTTCCCCAGCAATCTCCCTCAAATTAACTGCTAGTTGTCCCAGGTCCAGCATCCTCCCCTATCCTTGGCTGGCTCTTCTCCTTTGCACGACTCCTTAGACCTTTAACTGGCCATTCTAATGCACTAAATCCCCAGAAAAGCACCCTGTTGCTCTTGGCAATCCTTGATTAGTCCCAACTTCTTGAGCCATTCTACAGATACCTGGGAGGGGGCTTGTAGGTCAATACATGATACTCATTCTGTTTGGAGAACGGCACAAATTTGTAAAATACCCAGTGACTATGGAATGAGAGTTTGGCAGGGAAACTTTTAAAGTCTTACAGACAAGACCTCACTTATCTTAGTGCGCTATGAACTACCATATGGGTAATGGTATGAAAAATTTAGACTCAAGTGTAGATATCTGCACTCTCATTTTTCAGAAAAAGTATACAACAGGCTTAAGTTTATAATGAGGTATCAGATAAATCTTATTTGGAGTCATAACAGGCACTTGCCTAAAGTAAATACAGAGATGCATGCCAGAAAGGATAACAAAGGAGAGCTTTCCAAAGCAGAAAGCTGGGAACTTTTCATGTTTTCTGAGTAATTCGTATTTGGAGACATCAACTACAATACTGAGCTTGGTGCCTTATTGCAGATAAGTCAGATAAGCTCAGACATCATATCCCACAAGGCTAAAACTTTATTAAATATGAAAACCCAGTAGTATTGGGTAACATAGAAATTATTCTATCAATAATATTATGTAAATTATGAAAAATGAATGACAGACTGATAGTTAACAAAAGCAAAATTGCTAAAGTTCCTGAAACTGCACAAATTGTACTGAAATTCTCAATAATTTGAGAACTTCTTTGGTATTCATAGAAACAATTTCTACAAAATAGATTTGAGCTGGAAATTTACATCTGCCACCTCAGCCTTGCCAAGAAATTATTTTAAAATATGAGTTTCATTGCTTAAAGGATGTTCAAAATTGTCATTGATTGCTTGATGGTAAAATTACATTTCCCATGGGACCAAATAATTTAATAGATTATTTTCTTTTGAATTATCCTTCCTAATATACTGTTGATTTACTTTTTTAAATCAGCAGCTATTCTTCAGATTCACAAAAGCCTTGCTCAAGATGATGGGTACGGTATTATATTTATTCAGTCTGGACATGAGTTTTTATTCTGGTAGCTGATCTGTATGGAACAGCACTCACTTAACGTGCTCGCAGGAATGGATTTACCACACAGGGGTAAGAGGCTCCCTGCTACTCTGGGTGCATTCCCAGATGTGTTCTGGGGCTCTGGCTTCCCAAGCTGGTGCACTGCTGATTCAGCACAAAGGAACAGTGAAATCAGCCTGCAGCCCTTGTGGAGCTTCAGGATACAGTACTCCTGCTCTGCTTGGAAGGGCATATACCCACATGCTGGAACTGTTACTCTGATCAGGGTCAGTTAACTACGATGTTTCATGGCAGGTACTGCAAAGAATAAAAAAAGAAAAAAAAAAGAGAGAGAGAAAAGAAAAAAAGAGTACTCAAAGGTACCCATTTCTTTATATATCAGTTGCTTTAGGGAAGCTGTCTTTTAAGACAGCTGCTCTTACAAAGCATTGACTGTAGCAGAAGGAACTGATTACTAGCATAGCTGCAACCATCAATATAAATATGAACTTCAGAAATGTCTTAAATCATCTGCTACATTATTTTCAATTCTAAAATAATGTCCAGTCATACACAGTTCACATTTGGAGATCAGGCGCTTCACTTTAGAACCTGGGTGTTTTCTGACCACCTCATCTCTGAATATCAGAACCTCTAAAAATCAGCAGCATCCTGTTGAGAAGAGAAAATCTACTGCAAGTGAATGGACTGTGTTGCAGTGATGGCTTCTGATGGGAACAAGGATGGCAAGATGAGGAGTTAGCAGAATTGGCTGCACACTTTTGGCACAGTGTGCCAAAAATTAGAAAGAATTGGCCTAGGAAGGGAAGATAACAGGAAATGCAAGAGATGCGCAGCATGAAACTAAAATAAAGAGTTATACTGGGAACACACTGGAAACACTGAACACTAAAGTATCTGGGAAAAAAAAAACATGATAATATCTTGATGCTTCCTTGTCTTTCATAAAGGTACTTACCTATTAATAAAAGAGCACGTCAAAAATATGACTAATAATATGCAAGTGCATTGAGATTAGGATTTAGTTCATTAAAATGCAGTTTCCTGAGGAGCAAAGAGGTTAGAGCTCCTTGGCTCTACCTGCATCTGCCTTCCATCGAGGACAAAAGCTTAAAATCTCAGAAGAGGTAATGGGCACAAGAGTAAAGCTTGGTTCCTTTCTCACATGCACCATCCGTCACACCAAAACTATGATGAAAAGTGATTTAATGTCTTTGATTGCTAATGCAGTGCCCTTGGTAGATAAGAGCAGAACCAGGAAAAATATCTTCCTGAGAAGTGCTCATTCCAAGTTTTAAATAAATGTAGCTTTAAAATATTTCCAGCCCTTTTGTAAGTAGGAAAATTTGATGACAAAATTGAATGTTAGAGTGAACACTGTAAAACATTTTTGAAAATGAATTTGTAATTTCAACCTGTAGAGGATAAATGCCTATTCATTTAGTTAGTACCAGTATATTGTAAGATTTACCAGTCCAATAGAAGCTGCTCAAACTTCAGCATTCAGATGTGTGAATTCTTCATAAATAGCTGCAGATCAGGAACCGTTTATAGAAATGTTTCTAAAAATAGTACTTTGACTGCAGACTGATTCTAGTAAAAGAGGAAGCTAATTTTATTAAACTGTGTAGATCAAATTATCTGCTTAACCTTCCTTTGGAGTATAGGGCAGTCTATTTAACTATGTTAGTATTGGGGCTCTCAGTATCTCAGAAGAATATGAGCAGCCCACCTCATTACACTGCTACACTTTTCTTCCTCACTGTTCTCACACTCAGCTCCAGTCCCTACTGTTTTTTTATGCAACAAAAACACCCACACGTTACCTCAAGTGGATGTGGAACCAGATAGGCCTCTTTCTGCTCCATTAAGTGGGTTGAAATCAAAACTCCTGAGTATTGGTTAAGTAACACTTACAAAGCAAAGCCTAGTTTACTGATTACTGGGGAGGGGAAATCTGTGCTAAAAAAAAATGTTTTTACGTACAATAAGGAGAAGCAGGAGAGAAAGCAGGGAAGGATTCTCTGCCTCCTGGAGCAGATTCAAACAGTGAAAGAACTGGATTAGTCATGGGAACCTTGCAGAAAATACCAAGTAACATTCAATATTGGAGAACATTCAATATTGGAGAGTAAAGGGGGAGTAGAAGATTAAGAGAAGATTTTTTTCTTTCAAAATAAGGAGTGTGTAAGAAAGCAAACAAAGCAAGGAATAGTCTCCTGTATATTTGAGACAAATTCCTACACGATATGAATTACAGCTGTCCTTACGGTTCTGTCCTTCTCCTTAAGCAGTCTCAGGCAATTAAAAAAAAAAGAAAAAGAAAAAGCTCTTTCCTAGCAGCTTTATATTATTACATGCACAATCATTTACTAGATTAAGTTATTTATATCTTGAAATAATGCCCGCAATTGCATACATACACTTTCAAGGACAAGTGCGAAAAGCAGCTGCTTGGATTTTAAAACAGTTTCTCTATTTTATTTGCCTTTTTTCCACTGTAAACATATAAATCTTTTAAAGATAGATAGATGTCCATAAGCTTAAACAGCAAGATGGATGCGCGTGAATAGAAGGAAACAAAGTTTTAGTCGTTATCATCATAAATGAAAATACCAAAAGTATTTTAAGCTGAAAAGGTATTTTTTATGCTGCTACAAAGATGGGAGATAGTATTTCTTACTCTTAAGATTTTCTAACATTCTAGTCATATTGTAGTAAGTCTTAAGGAAATAATCACAGAATGGCTGAGGTTGGAAGGGACCTCCAGAGATCATCCAGTCCAACCCCCTGCTCAAGCAGGGACACCCTAATATGGATAATATGGACCTCTTTCACCAATATTAAAAAAAAATGTAATCCATAGTTAGACTTTCATTTCCTTCACTATTCATGAACATAATAGATTTTCAATAGCATTGATATAAGTATAATTTTTAAGTTACAATCTTGAGTGTTTGCAGAAACCCATATTCTTAAATACAGTGAGGTGTTAAGCCAGAAATACTTGTGCAGTCAGGACAGAGCAATAAGCACATATGACTAACCTGGCCAGCCAGAATTAACCATGTCAGCTGGAATATGAGATGCTTTCAGGGATGGATAAACTCTAATACAAAGCTCTAATAAAATTAAGCTCTACACTGACACTATAGCTTGCACCAGACAAAGACACGTCAGGTTGATGGCAGTTACTTTGTAGTTAGATGACGAACCCGCATCAGATACTTTTTTCTGCAAACAGCCTGGCAAGCTGCAAGAGGCACTTTGCACAACTTCATGAGACTTAACAGCATTTTAGTAACACAAAAATGTTACTAAAGCTTCTCAATGTAATGCCCATGTTCATCTGTGGAAAAAAAAAATCATGCTGTAGGCTGACTATAAATAAATAATTAGGAACGGATACAGCATATGGGTTTGCTTTGAACTCTGCTATTCAGTAAATCTTTCATCGTGTTCCTGGGAGCTGCCCTGTCGTCCTCTTCTCCTCCTGCCCGTCGCTTTTCCTCTAGAGGAAATCACGCAGAGGCAGAAGAAGCACCCAGTAACTTGGGGTTGGGAGAGAATAAACAGAGTGAACAACACGACTCTTATTTTGGGGTCCACAAGGGATGCGGAAAAAAAGTTTCCATGCCATAAACTGTACCCAGAATAGGGATGTTTGTGAGTTAGTTTGACGCACAATTATTAGCTCACCTAAGCCAACATTTCTGCTGAAGGATCAATATAAATGCAAATGGTAACTGCACTGCAGCAGTTAAAGAGCAAAGACTTAGAATTGACTTATGACCGAAAAACATCAGATAGGCATCTGATCCTGAGGGATCCCTGCCCAGGGGAGGCAGGGGCCTGAGCTGGTGTACGGTTTTTATTTATTCATACTGCGAAGTTATACTGACATTGTATCAGAAAAATAGAAACATACTGCACTCAAAGTGTGTCCCTGGGGGAAAAAATGCTCTTATTTTCCTATTTCAGAACACTTTGCCTTTTATAGCCTGGGGAAAAGGGGGAAAAAAAATTTGGAAAGTTTCTCAAACTTTAGGTTTCTTAGATTTTTATGTTCTGCCATTTCCAAAGATTCAAGAGAGGAAAAATAAAAAATAAACTGATGCTGAGAAGTGTAAAATCAATGTAGGAGCTACAGGAAAGAGAAAACAGGAATAAAAGTTCATCTCCGCACCGGACAGAATGATCCTGCCTTAAGTGGAGGATGCGGCCAGCGCAGACAGGGGGGATGCTCAGGCATTTCCACGGAGCAGAGCAGAACCGCCCGAGGAGGCCAGGACCCAGCACCGCTCTGAGGAGGGGAGCTCCGGCCACTCCAGCCAGGCGCGTGTGCGAGTAACACAGGGTCAGCTCAGCTCCTGCCTCTGCCTCCCCCTCGAGATGCTCCAGCCCTTGCGCATTGCTGGCAACATCCAGGACCAAGGTTACAGCCGCGAGCTAGTCTCACTCTAGTGCTGAAGAGTGGAATTCCCGCCTGTTATCTCGCTTCAGCCAGAGAAGTTTTTAACAGAGGAAGTCACGCTGCTATTTATTCCCTGCTCCTCATTAACTAAATAAATATTTTTATTGTGGTGAGACCTCGATATTGGAATAAAACAGCATACTCCAGCAAACACTTATTATTACAGCAACAATAGTCTGTTATGGCAGGTAACTTGGAGCTGACCAATACGTACAGAAAAGCTTCCCCACAGACAGAATTGTTGGGGCTTGGCCAGAACACATCCCCCTGAGCCTTCGCAGTCTGTTTGGCCAGGGAACCCCTGAGCCACAGCAGTGTCCAGGGACAAAGTTCAGAGTCCCTCAAGCCAACCCCAACAAGGTGCTCTCCGAAGCGCTGCCACCTCCTGAGCCGCTCCCCATGGGCTCCCAGGTACCTCAGACACAGCCGGGTTCTGTGCTTAGTAGTCCATGACACCAGTGACGATGACCATGAGGCAATCTCAGAGTTGCATTTCCTACACAAGAAACCCTATGGAGCTACACTGATTTATACTGGCTGGGGATTTTGTCATCATTTTTCTATTAGTTACACACAGATGCTGTTTCATTATCTCCTATATCAGGAGTGGGAGTCTACAAATACAACACTGCTAGTTTAGAGTCCTTGACAGTTTTTTTTCTCAGCAATATGGTTCAAGACTTACGAGAACAGTGCAATGGCAGCGTGTGAAAATAGATTAATATGGTTTTTTTTTTCCTCTTTCAAACACAGTGGGGGACAACACAATTCCTCTTAACGTGAAGCTTGCAATAAAATACATTTGGTGAACAGACAGTGT
>JAUBNY010000066.1:39514-59624 GCA_032275445.1 Crypturellus soui | reverse complement strand
CCAAAATACAGAAACAGAAATCCTATCCAGTGTCTCTACTAGTGACTACATTGACTTACATTGCGCTAATGAGTCCTGTTCACTTTCTGAAGGAAAAAAAAAAATGCTTATTGACAAAAATGCTCCACGAGTTAGTTTGGGGGTTCGCACTGCAGGGAGAGCCGCTTTGGAAACTTCATTTCAAACCTCTGGAGCCGAATACTTGCCCGAGTTGTTTGGACAGACACCTGCAGCCTGACCCAGTGCTTAAGGGCTTCTACAGGGAGGTTTCTGCTGGTTTTGGCACCCTCCTGGTCACACCATTAGGCAGGAACTCTATAGAGCACAATTAAACTACTCGTTTTGAATAGCAGCTATTGAAGTTTTCCTTTCTGCACAGCAGCACTGCTCTGCTTCCCCCAAACACAGCCAACCTGGCTGCACACAATCTTGAGGCATTGGCTGGTAAATAATAAAGTCTCCTTCTATTTTAGAAAAGAGCTTCTAGAATCTGCATGAGATCACTGAGAGAAATAAAGGATACTGAACCAAAAGGGATGGTTCCACTAAGCTCTTTTTCTCCCACTAGACCCATCATTATATTGTACATAAGAGGAAATGAAACTGTGAAGTTTTCCCAAGAACCCAACAGAAATGTTTTTGAAAATTAAAATGGCAGGAAATCAACTGAAAACCAAGATTTCGTTTCATTTGAGCTGGTCCTTCCGTGCCCCGTGTTTCTTTGCAATTCCAGCTGTTGTGTTGGCTGCAGACTCTCTTGAAGACACGTTGTGTGGCCTTCACCTAGTTCCAGACAATTCCCCCCGTGAATTAAACCCACTGCAGACACATTATTTGCTACTCTTGACACTCGGGGACTGTCAGCGAACGAACACAAGAGGATACGCGGGAAGGAAACACGGGAATGCTCTCTAAGACCAGCTCTTGGCCAAGGGACTTGGAGGTGCCCGAAGGCAGGAAGGTGACCAGGGAGGGTGCCAAGTCCTCCGCAGGGAGAGCGTGGTCCAACAGCACCGATGACGCCAGGGCTTCTGCTGAACACGAACGCAGGGGCAGGTGATGGAAGGGCAAAGGTGCTCTTGCTCCGTCCCCGCTCAGCTCTGTGAGTTTTAATGGAACTCAGATTCCGAAAACTTGCTTTATGTTATATAAATAGTAATGCTCAGGAACATCCCTAATACAGCGCACACATTTCTGAAACCAATTTACTGAGTCATCTCTAGAACACATCAAATGAATAAAAAAGGAAAGGCACGACGGAAGGAAAAGAGCACTGTAATAAGTGAAGCTTTGACTTGTATGCATGAGCTTACTTTCAAAGCAGACCTCCCAAGTTTGTACTTTGGCAGGTCTAAGATTCCTGCCTATACAGTGCTTCAAAAGAAGCTATTTAAGGCACCCGAGCCACAAGGGTGTCATTGCTTTGATCTCCAGCTGCACAAAATGCAGGCTTTTAGGCTTCACACTGGAGTGAATATGTTCCCCTACCAAATCAAGTTGGGACTGTAGCATTTACCCATGAGCATGTTTTTGAATTCTAAGGAATATCTGGGACTGTGCACATTACGTTAGCTGACATCAAGGTTAAGGGACCGCTGCAGATCTTTGTTATTTCCTTTTCCTCCCCATCACTGGCCCTTTTTCCCCAGCGAGGCAGCACGTAAGCAGTTTTAATGCATTTATGTGTGCGTGTTCACACGCCGCCGACTCTCCGGGAATTTATTTTATTGAGATTCATCACACTGAGGTTAATTACTTGTTATAACATGGATGTTATTACACATCAGTTGTGATAATATAATGTTGAGCTACCTTCTCATTTATATTAGACTTCACTTAATCCTTCAGAAAGTCTAAGAGGGTCACAAGGCAAAAATAAATATCAGGGATCCATTCTGTGTAATTACAGTAAGTAAGGACATTTGTACAACAATCTTGACAATAATTGCAAAGGTAATAGTTAAATATCAGAGTGCTGGTATAAAGCAACTCTACTGAAAACACTGGAATTATTACAAATCTGTGCACTGCTACACAAGATCAAAATGCTGCTTCTATTCTCCTCTCCATACATCTTACCATTCGCTGACTTTGAATATGAAAACAGGAAGTTACCAGGCTAGTGAAAACTGGAGTGGATTTTTTTTTAAAGAATAATGTTCATATATTAGAACCACTGTTGCCTTCTAGTCTTTTCTAGCTTTTGTTCATAAAGTCATTTCTTAGCAGCCTATCATGAACTAGAAACATGGAATTGTAAATTTTTGCTTTTAACAACATCAGAAGATTTTCTTTCATCTTTCTGACTAGACAAGAATAACTCAGTTATTCTTTGGTTTCTGTAAGATCTTTGTATTTATATTTCAGGCATATTCCTCACTGCAGTTTTCTAACATTTCTCCACCTTTTTGAACACAGATGCCACCTAATGCTGTTTAAGAAATTAAAAGAACCCAGGAATGAGGGGGACATTTCCCGCTAAGCTGTCTTTAAGTGAAATACCGTGAATCAGCAAGTGTTACTTCAGCAGGCAAGCTAAAAAAGTTCTCACATACCCTAACGACAGCTCCAGGGTAAGAATGAACTGGTCGGCACCCGCCAGGTACAATCCTGTTGCCCCCAAAGAAGAGCAGGGTCCTTTGTCCAACACACAAATGCCTAAAAGATGGATAAAGGACAAACATCAGGGATCATTTCTGTGCACTTCTGGAGGTCTTTTCTTGTCTTTAGAACTTGTCTTTAGCCTTTGGTAAAGGTTAAAAAGCTCACGAGGCAGAGAAGCAGTATGTTCTGTTGTGGATTTCTAATCCACAGTCTAACATTTAAGGGAAGCAAGCAAAGATATAAAGAGCTGCAGCTCAATGTGTATTAAAAATATATACCATGACTCCCAAAGCAATATGTTGGAGCTGGGAAATTCAGGTACTTATTAAACTTCTAAAAGAAGAGAAGAAGAATAGAGATGATAAAGATGATAGAAGATGATAAAACTTGGGAATGACAGACTTGTTTCTATCTTAGTCAGGACTAGAGAGGATATGGAAGAACCTCAGCATTTGGAGTAAATTAATGCCTTAATGGCACTTCTTCATCCAGAATAAAGTGCCTCACAGTACCTAGATGGTCTCTTTAAGCAGAATAATTTCAAAGATTATTTCCATCTCCCTCCCCTCGGCCCCCCACCCCAAAAAAAAAAGTCTTGGAAAAGTGACTTGGCAAATGTTCAAGCAAACCTGTTGAACACACACCTCCGGCCCAGTAAGTCTAACAGTTTGCTCTGCAGAATTGGTATACAACTTATATGGCAATGTAGTTTTCAAGGGCACTTTTCAGTGAATTGAATCTTTTTAAAACTATTTTCCAGCGCATATTAATGTGTAATTTCAGGAAAATATTTTTAGTATTTGGAAGTACAGAATTTCTCCGCTATGACTGTTTTTTTTTTTTTTGGCAAAAAATTCCCTTATAAGATTATACTTTATCTCTCTCTTTTTTATTTCCAGATTTTCAAAGGTCAGGAAATATTTTACATATGTTTTGACTAAACAACACAGACAACTGATATAATTCTAAATAAATGATAGAAGAGAGAGGCCTAACCTGAATTTGATATAGAAGCTCTGAAAACCTGAAAAATACTGTACAAGGTTTTAGTTAGTTTAATAAATGCATCCTAATCACAGACCCACCTATAAACTCACAGCCCTCCAACTGCATCATAGTTTTCCTTTCTCTGAACTATAAAGGTTCTTTAAGAAAAATACAGCTGCTGGGAAGCAAAGTCAGAAACACAATGAAATCCAGAGCTGCTTTGGGGAGCGCGTCCCGGTCGCCCGTGCGGGACCCCATCCCGGCGCTGGGAAGCCCCGGGGCTCCCGACCACCACGGCTGGGTGCTCCGCGGCTCTCGCAGCGCAGGGGCCTCGCGCTGCACACAGCGCATTGGGTGCTCCTGCTAGCAGAGGAAGGATTCTCAAATAGCATCCTTGAATACTTCAGAAAAATACTAAGAGGAGGAGAGCAATATCACTTATTTTGCCTAGGTGTTTTTCCTGTGCTTACTGTTCCAGAAAAAAAATAGTATTAAGGAAAAAGAATTGGATATCAGAATGTATCATGCAAAATGTAAATTGCAAAAACTCTGTTTCTTCTCTGCTGGAGTACAATTAGGCAAATAAGGAGACTATTGCTAGAATAAAATTGGGGCTATAAAGCTGGATACCCTTCCCTGGGTGGCCAGGCAGTTTCTGCCTGAGGTAGGCATTAAGTGCTGAAGTAAACAAATAACAGAAAGCCAAAAAGGCCAAGTGCACTTCTGATTTTGGAGTTACAGTAATGAATGTGCAGTGATGAGCAAAGGGCTGCCGAGACACAAGGAGCCTCCTGGAGCAAATGGAGCCTCTGCTCTACACTGGGGCCACCAGTCTGGAGAGACCTCAGTGGTCCCAGACCACAGTTACTTATATCACACCTGCAGCTGCCTTTTTTTTTTTTTTGGCTCCATCTCATAAACTAAATTTCCATTTCCCTAAAAGAAAAAGCTAAGAACATCTCAGATGTGGTATAATTTAGCACTGGAGTTTGAATTTGCCTTGCAGCAAAGCCTATGGCCAAGTTCAGGGGTCCTGCTTTTACAGCCATCGCGATGCCGAGCCTTGAAGTTTTTCTTGCCAAACTAGAGAACGACACAGTTTTGATTTCTCAATTAACAACCCATGAGAAGAGGTCACTGTTTTCAGTGCCTTCTAAAGAGTCTCTGTGGGGATAAAAGCTTGTGTCTTTCTCCATCCCTGAGCTGACATGCAGGAAAAAGCTTCCATTTTTTCACCCGAGTTCGGCCTGTAGAGACCCTGTGTTTCCCCTTGGGTGGGGGATATGGTGCAACTACATATTCTAGTCCGGTAAAGCACTGAGATCAAAAACTTGCAAAGTTTAACAATCATTCGCTGTCCTGATGCTGGACATAATTTTATAATTTATCTAGTAACTGGCTTTAACTGTGTCCGCAGCAAAGTTATTTCAGCGGTAATCCATTAGCAGCTGTACCGTGAAATTCAGTGGGCAACACTGTATTATTAGATATAAAAGAATAATGCATAATATTGAATTACAGATTGAGAAAGTAAAATATACACACACACACGCAGACTTGTGGTATCCATTAGATACAATTCCATCACCAGAATCTATCCAGTTACCTAATTATATTGCTTTTCTCATTCTAGTCCTGCATATATTCCTGCATCCTGTTAAGCATGTGGCTACCTAGTCTCCCGAGGGATCACGCAGCCTCCAAGGCAGCCTGGTGCTGGCCTGCTCGGCAAGCCAACAGCGCTTTGCTTTGCCTCTTTTGCTGCTGTTGCTGCACTGTTCTACTGGGCACAGGGGAACAGCCGTGTTCTGCCACGGGTTCCCAGACCCGGCATCCCCACGGGAAGAGCGGGCTGCGTTTCTAGGAGCCAGCCCGCTAAGCCGTGCTCACACGAGCCCTGGGGCAGCCCTGCCGCCTCACTTGGGGTTTCGTATCTGTTCTTGCCTGTCTTGGTTGCTTCCATTAGTGTAGAGCAAAAGGCATCCAGGCTGAAATGACATATTTGCTCTCTGCTGAGCAAGAGCCATAACATCCCTTGGCAAAGAATTAAATCAACCACCTTGTGCTGAGTCACAAGCAGAAAGCTGTGCTCATCTACACCAGAAACGTTCCAAGACTCTTCTAGAGAAGACCAGGATCTGAGATATGACAGAACTGTGGGAAATCATCTATCTAATGAGTTGAGCTGGTAATAAATGAAAAATAGGAGGAACTACATTGCAAACATACACCGCAAAGAGTAAGACTGAGGGTATTCCCTCCCCCCTACACAAAAACATCACCTCAGCATCCTTTTATCATCATTTTTGTGTTGTTACAGACTCAGATTAGCCCCAAGGAAGGGTGGCAAGTTTACAGCTCAGCCCAGGATCCTGACGGCCGATGCATTTGCACTGTCGTTGCACCCGAGCAAAACCTATGTTCAAGAGATGCCAAAAGCAGGCAGCTTCGGCAGCTGCTGGAGAAGGTAAGTCTTCCCAACGCCTGCCTCCGTTCCCTCATTAAGATTCCCATGAAAATCTACTACTTTGGCTTTTTAATATATAATAGCAGGTTCAAGAGTTATGCAAGAGTTAACCATAAAATGTAGACCTAAAAATGTATTTTTCAGCATACATTTTTCAATGCTTTTCGATCCATAGAAAAACAATGCCAGTGCTAGCGTAGTGCCAGATCCTGCAGCCCTTCCCTTCAGAAATCTCTGAGCTTGAGCAGAGGCTCAGCCTGTCAAGGAGCCCATAGCATGAGGTTCCGCTAAACTGGACATATATCAAACAGAAATAATCCTCAACTCAAATGAAAGCTGAAGTGTAAAGAGCAGGGGGCACGTTCGCTCCTGGCACAAAACTTCAGTCACCTCTCCTTGCCCTCACCTCCTCTCTACAGACTATTAAGAGGTTTTAATGAACCATTTTATCATCTCAGCAGCCCTGGGAAATAAGCCATCCTCCTCCTTTCCCCAGCTAAATTCATTATATTTTTCCTGTGGTCAGACTCGGGGAGGGTAGAGGTTTACATCACCCAAGTAGTAGTTTAAACCTGACACAAATCTCAACCAAACTGAATTATTGCCTTGCCACTTACTATGCATGACAGGAGATAGAGGTCAGGATTAGACCTGACTCAATAAGCGTTCTGTGACTGCCAAAGGTAAAAATTAAGTTCTTATGTTTCTAAGTAAGTCTGTGTGCATATAAATTCCTGAAGCAAATGGAGCAAACGTGCTCCTCTTGCAAACTCCGAGCAGGTTCTTATCTCACCTCTAGCTCTGTCACTGCAGTCAGCTTGGGTGCGACACACACCGGGAACGCTCGCTTCTCCCTTCAATGCATTTTTCACCCAGTGAGACAATTTGATAATTTTTTTATCTCCTTATAAAACCATAGCCAAACAGCCGTGCAGCAATGGGACCATCCATGCTCCGCGCTCGGGAGAAAAGTCACGGCCCAGAGCACGTCCTGCAGGACGGGCAGCAGCAGGGGAAGGACAAACCGATGGCAGGGCTAGAGCAGCCGCTGCTGATCCCGACTCTGTAGCGGGGCTGGAAGGGCCTCTCCCTCTCGCCTCCCCTTCCCCTCCAAGGTCAGGCTTGGCCCCACTGTGCAGTCCGGGAATTTCCATCTCTGCTGCGGTGCGACTCGCGACTAGAGCGCTGGCATCAGCACGTCTCATTGCCTGCCATTTAACTGCCTAACCAGGGGGAAAAAAAATTAAAGCCACAAAAACTGCATTTAGAGGGTGTTCTTCTTTAACAGGTTCAGAATATGTCCCAGTCTATCGAAGTTTTAAATCTACGGACTCAGAGGGATTTCCAGTATGTTTTAAAAATGGAAACACAAATGAAAGGGCTGAAGGCCAAGTTTCGGCAAATTGAAGATGATCGGAAGACATTAATGACAAAGCATTTTCAAGTAGGTTTTATTCTTCACGCTAACTTTGGAAGCCTGCTGCCAGCAATGTACTAAGCAGCAATGCATGGACTGCTAAGATCTCAGCTTGAAACGCTCGCACAAAGGCGATATTAAAAGGAAAAGCGTAATAAAGCTCCCTTTATGATGATAATCTTTTGCTCTGTTTAATAATTGCAATAGGGAATAGCCATTAATTATTAAGACATTACAGAAATGTCACCATAAATAGCTTCCTGTTTTCTTCTGTATCAATGTGCATGTCATACTGAGAAATGTATATTCATGCAAGCTCTGGTGATAAACGTGGCGATGCCACAAAATTAATAGCAACCAGCCAGAGAGCTCTGCAGTTCTGCTGCTGCCTGGCATTTAGTGCAGCTGAAGGGAAGAAAGCCTGCAATAAATCAGGTTATTGTAATTTTTATCCAGTACAATTAAGATCTAATTTCGTGTTTGAAGGTTTGCTATTTCGGGTTTGGGATAAGGGAGGAGGGAAATCAACCCTGGCCACTTTTGTGTGATTAAAAAAGGACTTCCCAGGAATTCTAATGACAAGAGAAAGCACAAGGCAATCTTTTTGCAAGGAAGGGGGGTTGCAGAGATTAAAAAACAGGATTGTGTATTCTGAAAACGCTATCTGAAATGCTTTTAAAGACAAAATATTACAAGAGCATATTGAAGCACTTCAAATAGCAAGTCTGATAAATGGCTGTTTCAAGGCTGCGAGAAAGCCAGGAAGGATCTAGGAGATAAATTCTGAGGATTAAATTCAGTTAAGCTGATAGATATTTTGAAGTGTTCCTGAATACCCACACAATTATGGACTCATTTTTTTCACCAGTGCTGAAGTTGGACTCCTAAATCAGCAAGTACATAGCTAAGGGGTCCAATATTCTTCAGATCCATTGAATATCCAACGGGTCTTAATTATGTGAGGAACTAAGTAGTCTAATGCCCTGACTACAGAACTTCATTGCCTGCTGTTATCATTCTTAGTTTTGCTCAGAGTTTGAGTAAATACTCTCAGACATTTTTCAGACAGCAGGAAATGCCTCCAACTTTTCTTTCTTTCGAGCTCTTCACCAGTAACCCCACACTAGTATGGTGCAATTGTGCCTTCTGCATTCCCATGGTAGTTTTCCGTGAGTACAAAATATCAAAATTTGAATGTCTGATCGAGGATGTCAAAGGTAGCAGCGTTCAGCCCCACTCTAACCTTTTAAACATTCGATACTTGCATTGGCCAGTCATTTAGCTTCGGTTTGACAATTCGGCAGGAGTCTAAAACAGATTTCCAACCAATCAAATTATAGAATAACTTAAAAGGTCAACACGATGCAATTTGCTGCTGGCTTTCCGAAATTTGATCTACTAAAATCCCAGGGCTTTATCTTGCCCGAGACAAAGCAACTCACTGCACATGTAGCATCAGTCCCCATGCCAGCAAGCCTGAGGTGCCAGAGCACATCAGCTGTACCCGATAGCACAGCACCAGGCGAAGAGTGCCAGCAGATTCCAAGAAACCAATCCTCTCTCACGAAAATGCCCGTAAATTCAGGATGTCCTTTACCAAGTGAAACGCTCCCGCACCGCGGTTGCATGCTGATGAGAACCGAAAGTTGATCTGCATCACACTTGAGCGTACAGTCACATCAGCATTTATGCTGGGCACAACGTCCCTGATCCTTCCCAAAGTCAGAGTAGTTTGGTCAAAAGAAACCTTATTTAGCATAAAGCCTATGAGAAAAAAATTACCCTTAATAATTCTCTTAAAGACTTTATCTTGCTGATCTTTTACAAGCTCTGCTCTTTTCTCCCCACCATGGTTTAAGAATGATTTTTGAACCAGAGCCTAAATTCATTTCAAAATTAAATACCAAAAATATGGGATTCCAGAGCTCTGCTTTCTAAATCCTCTACTCTCTTGTCACCACATGCAACATAACTATTCTTTTTAACAGGTATAAATTAGGTTCAAATTAAGTGCATTTTACACACAGGTCATCTCAGTAGTGCCGGGGCTAACCTGGCACCACTTCAGCTCTCTCCTGCTTTCTCTTCTCTCTGCTGACTCTTCTTCAGGATTCATTTTCTAATCCCTTCAGTAGCCTCTCCCAGGGTGCTCCCGGCGGTACCCAGGGTCTGATCTCACAAATGCTGGCACCTACCACAGATCTCCATTTCCACCTTTCTCTCCCTCTGCCTGGGCTTGCATCTCCTCTGCTCCCTCTGGCACTTGCTCCCCCAAGCCCTGCTGTCTTCTCAAACTGCGGCAGAAATGCAATTTTTCTACACAGCTTTATACGTCCAGGCAAACCTGCATGCTTTTCATAAAGCAGCACCTTCTAGGAAAAAAGGGAAAAAACCCTTAAACTAGCTAAACTAATTAACAAAGTCTCTAAGATTAGCAGTTTAAAAAAATAATAGCTCAGTATTTTTAAGGCATAAAAAAATAACAGTTCAGCAGCTAGTGCAGCACTGTAAAAGACCGCTGTCATTCCTGCTTGTCTCTGTGTTCAGGCCTAATCACCTTCTCTCCTGAAAACTCCCAGGGCTTTTGCACCCTGGCGATGGAAAGTCAGGCCCTCGAGAGGTTTGCTTGGAGCCTCTTGAAGGTATTTGCACAAGAAACTGTCTGTTCTCTCATGTATTTTATCCAGCACTTACTGTCCTTAATCCCTAAGTTTCTAGGACTTCCAGAATAAGCTAATAGATCTATATATTAAAAAAAAAATGATTTTGAGAATCATGTATAAATAGTATAATCATGGGAGTTAGAGGATTCAACTCTTTTAAACTGCTCTAATGCCCATCTGATGGCCTCTTGCAGGAGCTGAAGGAAAAGATGGATGAGCTCCTGCCACTGATCCCAGTCCTGGAGCAATACAAAACCGATGCCAAACTAATCACCCAGTTCAAGGAGGAGATTAGGAACCTGTCCGCTGTCCTCACTGGGATTCAGGAGGAAATTGGTGCCTACGACTACGACGAACTACACCAGCGGGTGCTCAGTTTAGAAACGAGGCTCCGAGACTGCATGAAGAAACTCAGTAAGTTAACAATTTCTTGTCAAATTTGGTCACCCCTGCTGACTTATTTAGGACAAGAGGATATTCAGCACAAGCATCCTCTGAAAAATCTGCATCAGGTACCCAAATGGGAAGCCGTAACTATCATTATTAAGTGCCTACCTTAATCTCCATTTTCCAAGTAGGGGTAATCAGTAAGTACCTACTCTACAACCATGATGCAAAGCTTCCCCTTAACCTGATATTTAAAGGCAGGGACAAAGCACACAGCAGCTCCCAGGTGCAGACTAGTCCACGAGGAAATGCAGCATTCCTTCCATCCCGAGAAGCCAGAGCAGAGCACTAGCACAACTGGGAGTTCTGCAGCCAGCAATCCAGCCCCTTTTGTGAGAAATAAATACTTTACAAGTTAAAACTGAAACTGAATAAAATAGAAATTACCAAATTCAACCCTGGGGTCAATGTCTCTGTTACCAAGTTGGGGGTGTGCTTTTAAAAGCTACACATAACACAAAACTTGTTTTTGAGGTAATAAGCAGCACCACTTGACTTCTGTGAGGCAATAGAATAAGAAAAAGCATCTAAATTGGGTTATCCTCTTAAATGATTTATTTTCTTTTTCCTTATGTGCCACTATAAAAAGCCTAGCAGAGATGGGCAAAAAGACACGGAAGTTTTTCTAACACAGCACCCTCATGACCCCCTTTTCCCCTCACTAGCGCGTTCCTCACTGACGGAGGCACCAGCAGTCACGAGGGCTGCACTGCAAGGATGCAGCAAACAGGAAAAAAGCTATAAAGACACAATATATTCCTCAGTGTTCCAGTAAGTGTATTAGGAAAAAAAAGAATTCTCATCTTTGACGACTGTTTTTCTTCCTTGCTTTCATGGGGTGTACTTGCTTGTAACACTGAGCAGTCAACTACAGCATTTTAAGCACTGAATGACCAGGTTTATTCAGAGATGCTTTTCTCAGATTCTTGCCTTTTATTTCCTAATTATGTTCCCATTTTCCCCTTTCTTTCTGTTCTGCAAAACATGTTATTTAAGTGAGAGATAAGTATATATATATATAAATTATGGATGTTAACAATAGAAAAATATCTGTACAACATAGACTACTGTACACCCTCATGTTCCTAATGCTGCAGGTTCTGGCTTGAATCAGAGATTTTTGCCAAGTTTCCCAGTACAATTTTCTAAGCACTATGTGTACTAGCTCTTTTGTCATTCTTCTTCCATCAGGTGTTATTCAGCAATACAGCTGCTGTATGATGCATTATTTATTTGGTCGTGGCCCCTTAAAAGGGATCTTCCATCTGCGCTGGCATCCCCTGCAAGAGTCACTAGCAGTTGCTACTGCTGCTTTCCACTGAGCAGTTTTCTTACTTTCTCTCAAGTTTAATGATTACCAGAGCAGCTGTGATGAGTCAGAGTTGTTCCCTTTCCCTGGAACAGGATAAAATCCAAGCTGAAGATGCTAAAAATAAATGGCCACAGACCTTTAAAAGGGTATATGCTATTAAAAACGTAGAAAGATAGTGTAGGAGCATAACTGCCCATACAACAAATTTGCATGCACTTATGCAAATGTGAATCTTTAGAAGGTAGACATGGGAGGTATGTGCATGCAGAAGAAAATACAAGTTGTGCTTTATCTGGGACTCATATTTTGGTTATAATCTGCTTCATAAATTGGAAGAGAGAGATATGGCTAGCATTCATGCGAAGCCAAAACTCTCTGCCAACCACTGCTTATGAAACATGAAAAAGTAATTAGAGTAGATACACACTGGATTCATTTGTAGCTACATCTAATTGCAATGTAGAGTCTAAAAAACATTTTTCCTTAGGAATTGAAAAGTAGAACATTGTATTTAGCCAAAGAAATGCTGTTACCTCGTGGCAAAAGAATGCAGGAACTTACAGATTTAGTGACGCTCGCACCACCACAGCATCTTTCCCTTCAGGGTTTGAAGGGCTTTGAAGATATCAGTTACTACAAATCTCTTCAAAGGAGATAAATATTATCTCCATTTGGAATATAAAGAAACAAAAAATTTTCCCAAAATTGCACAGCAAGACATTACACACTTCAAGCAGAACCCACAGGCCTCCTCTTAGCAATTTCTAATAAGCAGGTGATGTTTTCTGGATTTGCATTAGGTGGAAGAGCAATACACCCATTAAGTAAGAAGTAATTCTTCAGTCCCTCCTGTTATAAAGTAACGTTGCAACAAAAATGCTGATCATAAGGAGGGAAGCAAAAGAAGCAAAGCACATGGAACTGGCCTGTGCACACTGAAAAAATACTCACTTCAATTTCCCCTGTTCATTACCTACAATAAAATAGAATAATAATCCATTACAGGAGGTTGTTCTGGTTGAGATGCATTTTATTTCCCTTGCAAATCCTTCAATATTCCATACATTTGCTCACTTATATCTTGAAATTTATATAGCAGCTACCAGTATTCACTGACATCGAGAGTAAGAAGACCAACTACCCTTTCCTACCTGCTTTTGAAATAGCTTCCTGCCCAACCAGTCTTCACAACCTTCCCTGATATTTGCTGCCTTGGGAGCAAGCTTTCAAATGCATCCTGTCCCACAGCCTTTCCCAGACTACAGAGGCAGCACAGCTGCCTTTTATTTATTTATTTTACATAAAAATACCTGCCCTGTGCATCTCAGCTTCTTTAGTATCAGCACATGAAAGCACAAACAGTCCTACTAAGTTCATGATGGAGAATGTGGGTAAGACAGAGCCAAGCCGCAAACACCCAGGCTGAACACTGTGGGACCTTCTTTGTACCGTGTCATTTAGGGTGGATGAACACTCCAAGGTTGGATTTTCCGGTTAATAAAAGTGTTAATGATTGGGATTTTTTAACTGGGGGAGATGCTGCTTTAGCAGTCAAGAGGAGGAGGCCATCACTGAGCTTCAAATCACTGCACCCTAAGAGTGTGCGACCACATCTGAAACTTTCTGTGCTGGAAAAAAAAAACATCTAGAAAACTCACAAAAGCTTTTTTTGGGTATTTTCTAAACGTTTCTGTACCTCCTGACATTTCTTAGTATGGTGATGCATATGACCTACCTTCTCTTTACCATCTGGTCCTTCTCCTGGCTGCGAATTAAAGAGTAGAGGCTGTAGCCAGATTTTTTTTTTTTTTTTTAAACCAGTAAAAGAAAAGCTTTCCAGCCATGACAGGGGCCAGTTCCACATCATCCTACGTTCCCTTTTGCCGGAAGGAAAACAAAACAACAACAGCCACCACACGAAAAAAAGAGCTTTTGGCCATTCAAAGAAATGCAGAGGCCAGTTTTAATTCTCAGCCATTCCACTGTTATGGAAAATTCATGTGGCAGATGGCTTTTCTGCTTCACTGAGATCTTTCCCAACTCTATTTCCAAATTCACAAACAGTAAATATTGTTATGGGGAAAATAGTAATACCTTGCTCATAGAAGTCCTCTGTCACAAGTTATTTAATGAAAAGGGATTTGTTGATAGGAAGATGCAGCAGCAATAAAACAAAAAGTCATGGATGTCAAATATGGTAACAACTGCAAATCTGTTACTCAATTTCAGTTGCTGGAGGACACAGGACGAGATAATTTTACCATTTCCTCTGTGGCACACACACACACTGGCCACCAAGGCTGTCTTCCAGGGCTCTTTTAGAAAAAATAAATGTTTCTACCTTGTTTCTACAGGAAACAGGAAAACTTTGTTTTGTATCAGATGAGTTTCAGCAGCAGGAGCTCCTTTATTCTCTCTGCAAGAGTAAAACAGAGGGTGCACCATTTTTTTCTGTAGTTTTGAGCCAAATAATTCAAAGATATTTTGTTGATTGGTTGGTTTGTTTTTCATTAGGTACCATTCTGGTTCAAAAAAAGACCCTGTAAGTGGCCGCAGAAAACTAGCAAAGGGAAGGAAAGCTTGGAGCTGACAGAACTCCTGCAGTTCCCACCGTCCAGGCAGAGCTGCTGCTTTAGAGATGCTTTAAGAGTCATTTACAAAAGGAAACTTATCTTTATAAAGCCACCATCCCTAATTATTTCAGGGTAAAACAGATCAATAAGCTGCATTTTGAAGCAACATGCCATCTAAATGATGTGCTATTCATCTGGAATAAATGACTTGCTTGAATAGCAATTCAGCAGTACTTCAGCGCAGAGAGCACACTTGCAACTTGATAATGAGCTAAACCATAAACGACCCCGGTTCTGCCAATACCTCACAGTTCTGCCATAACAAATGGGTGAAGACATTTGAAGGGGAGGCTCTAGAAAACAGCACTGAATATTTGCAAGCAGCATGGTAGGAAAACAGCACGCAGCATGCCACACTAGCAGCATGAGCTTCCAAAGAATTCCTATAAAACAGCATCTTGTAACGTGGTAAGTAACAGGGGAAAAACATGCAAGATTCTTCTAAAATATCAGCGAAAGGTTGCAGGACACATCCCCTGAGACACGTAAAATAAAAACGCCTTTAGAGAGCCCCAGGAAGCAGGCTGAGGTCTCGGCGCGCGCTCCCTCGGCCTCGCTGCAGCCCGTCTCCGCGGCGCGAAGGGGACGTCCCCGAGCCGGCCCCGCAGCGTCACCCGCGCTCACGGGCTCGAGCAGCCTGGCACGACACGTGCCCCGGCAGCCAGGGAACGCAGGGAGCCCGGGCACGGCGTGACCTTCTCCTCTGAACTGAATAAATTCGCTCTCCAAATTGTGTACGCTTTGTCTGTCACATTTCCTGGATGGATTGCGTTACACGCGACAGCACAACCATGGATCAGGGACAAGTACTTATTTTTAAATTAAACGAAGTGAAATGCACTGCTTTTTTTACATTCATATGGAAAATCTTTTCCTCAGCAACATGCTATCTCACTTAATCACCTACCCCTCCGTGTGATATTAAGCCCTTCAGCAAACACATGCATTGACCTGGAGCTTGCTGCTAATGGGTCTGTTATTAATGTCTCCTAAAATATAGATTTTTGGATTGTTAGGAAGGTCACCACTCAAGATCATATTGACTCTCATTATTTCCTCCCAGACAGCCTAATACAAGGCAGCGGAACGGATCAAAGCCAGCTCAGAGCCACATTTGCAGAAAAAACTCTCACCTTTCCGCTCCGCACGTCAGGCAGGTCCCAGGATGGGACGTGGGCATGGACGAGCCCTGTGCGCGACTGCAGCAGAGCCACACGTGGGCACGGGGGCACCCATTCCCCCACCACACATTCTTCTGGTCTACTCCTAGGCTTCTTGTTACCCTGGTCAACAGAAACTTTAATGTTTTCCTGACCCCTGATTTTATTAGGGGAGATTTTATGTCTTCTTTTTATTTCATCTTATTAAATGCATCTGGAAAAATATTCTACCAGGTTATATTCATGCCCAGAAAGTGTATATTTTTATATATTTTAAAGCACAGATAGACAAATAATTTTCATTAGTATTTTTATTAGGTTTTTACCTGTGTTACTCACTACAGAAAAGTTCCTACTGTGAAGATGACAGTCCATCTTTAATGTAAGCCTGAATCCCCTGGAGCCACTACTTAATTTAGAGCAATGGGTCTTGTGCTCTGAGTGATGCCAAGGAGAGCTGTGTAATTGTTTGCATTAATGCATTTGTTTTTTTCTTTTTTAATTTCAGCATGTGGCAAATTGATGAAAATTACAGGCCCCATTACAGTCAAGATATCTGGAACTCGCTTTGGAGCCTGGATGACAGATCCATTAGCATCAGAGAAAAATAACCGAGTATGTTAAAACTCTAAATACCTTTGTGTCCTTGCATTATCTTCACCTGAAAAGATAAATTTTTCTTTTCCTTAGGTCACACTTGCAAGCAGATTTCTTGCACTTCCATCATTTTCACTGTTTAACATCTTTAGAAAGAAGCCTAAAGAATTTGTGCCAAAATATTGAAAGACAAAAGTCAGCTAAGCTTAACTGTGCCATTTCCTTAAGCTCTTTTGTGGATGATGCATGCTTATCTGATACTCTTCTGAGATAAACTAAAGAGAGAAAAGGCAAAAGAAATGAAAGACAAATAGGAGAAAATGGTTCCTAAAAACTCTACCGCTTTCATCACTACTGTACTTGATTTCTTTCATCAAAATTCACTGGTTTTCACTGACTAGAGCTTCAGCTGAAGAAAATGCAACCAAATCTATTCATAAGCATAAGGACCAAGCTTAGCTCACACAACATTTTCTCTCTCAGATTTATCTCTGGGAATATCTTTAAGAAAGCCCCATATAGCAGGGACTTAAGTATTAAACAATCTGAAATTTATCTGAAATTGTAGAAACTATCATTTTAATAGTCTCCTAGAGAGTTCACTTTTATAGGTAAGTTCCAATGCAGAAATTCTAGAGTTCCTCATGATCTGCTGACATAAGAGCTCACAGTATTGCCCTGTGCTAGCCTTCCGCACGCCTAAAAGCCTTTCCTGGCTTTCTTGCCTAACGTATCAGTCATGCAGAGTCGCATAACCACGTATCACGGATTGCATTCCAGATGTTCACTTCCAACCTTTGCTCTCCCTCCAGGTCTGGTACATGGATAGCTATACCAACAACAAAATCGTCCGCGAATACAAGTCGATCGCAGACTTCGTCAGCGGGGCCGAGTCAAGGACATACAACCTCCCCTTCAAGTGGGCCGGGACCAACCACGTCGTCTACAACGGCTCCCTCTACTTCAACAAGTACCAGAGCAACATCATCATCAAGTACAGCTTCGACACGGGGCGCGTGCTGGCGCAGCGCAGCCTCGAGTACGCCGGCTTCCACAACGTCTACCCCTACACGTGGGGCGGCTTCTCCGACATCGACCTCATGGCCGACGAGCTGGGGCTCTGGGCCGTCTACGCCACCAACCAGAACGCCGGCAACATCGTCATCAGCCAGCTCAACCCGGACACGCTGGAGGTGCTCAAGAGCTGGAGCACGGGCTACCCCAAGAGGAGCGCTGGAGAATCCTTCATGATCTGTGGCACCCTGTACGTTACTAACTCGCACTTAACGGGAGCCAAGGTCTACTACTCCTACTCCACAAAAACCTCCACTTACGAGTACACAGACATTCCGTTCCATAACCAGTATTTTCATATATCCATGCTTGACTACAACGCAAGAGATAGAGCTCTCTATGCCTGGAATAACGGACATCAAGTCCTGTTCAATGTCACTCTTTTCCACGTCATTAAGACTGAAGATGACACATAATTTTCTTCCCCTCTCCTCCCCCCTGTTCAGAACATGTCATTTGTGATAACTCTAAAGCATCCATCCCTCTAGGTTTCTTTTAATTTCCTGTTTTTAATCCACTAAAGGAAAACATTTTTCTACCATACAATGCATTTCTAACACTGCTGAGCCTGTCAAAAAGACCTGTTGGAAATAAAACCATCTTAACTCATGATTCTACAAGGTTTGCCAAGGCCTTGTCATGAAAAGCACTAAAGAGAGTTTAAGTGGCTAAAGACATAGTTTTAAAAAGATTATGACCTGCCTTATATTAGAGTCAGAGACTAATGGTGGCTTAAATGCATGAATGTCTTTTTTACCTCATCTTTTTTTTTCATCTATATATTGCTCAACTTAAGGATTTTTTTTTTGGTTGCAATCTGACACAAATTGCACATCATATTTCTTTTTTTATTTATTCCAAATGAAAGACTTAGAGACTTAATTTACTTAAACATGGAGTTCAGTTCATTTTGCCATCACCCAACTTCAGATGTGGTGCTGTACAGTATGTTTTTAAATCTCTTGCAAACATTTTATTGACAATATGTATTTCTACCATTGTAACCACCATTGTGCAATTGTATCTCTTCACTTATGTGAAAGTAAACTAAGTACTATTTTTTATAAAATATATTGAAGCTTAATTGCAGTTCTGGCGATGGGTCAATCTGAAGTGGGAAATCTGAGACATAGCTCTGGGTGAGACAGATCAGTGGTTTGGTAGACGCGTGATCCCTGTTCCCAGCTGCGGTGGGGGAATCTTTCCCGTCCCTGCTTGGTGCTTACCAGCAAATCTGCAGCCCCAACGCCTAATGCCAATCTTGCTTTGCAATCCATCACACCAGCCGATTTCTACCTCGCTCTTCTCCCTCCCATCATTTTCTTTCCCTCCTTTAGCCTCTCTCCTTGGGGGCTGCCCAAGGGGCTCTGCGGTGGCACCAGGGCCTCCAGGCTCAACGTGCGCACAGGCCCCGCGGCTGCCCCTCTCCTAGGGCAGCGAGGAGCAGATGTGCAGGGCAAGTCTGCACGTCTAGGTCACCCATAACACCAACACAGGGACCCACTGACAAAGGACTTCTCTGGGACAGCAGGAGGTAGGTGGGGGAAAACAAATACACAAATAAATAATAAAAAAGGATGAGATCCAAAGCCAAAATGACCAGGCATTTTGGCAGATCTATCTGAAGCCATTTCACCTATTCTTCCAACAAACCAGCCGATACCCACTCAAGTCCAAAGAACATTTGTATTATTATAAACACATCTGTCTACTTAAATATACTTTACAATCTAAGCTCATTAGGAGTTGCACAACAAAACAGTTATTTTCCACGTTGTCTGCAAGGCAGAAAACACCTTATGGGATTCAAGAACTGAAAAGGTGCAAAAAAAACCCTCCAACAGGACCTGAAAAAGTTACTCTCCTACCTCCATCGTCCTTCATGCCTGGCTGAAGCACCAGCTGCCATTGCTGGAAATCAGGCCCCCAGGTTTTGAAGGCACCAGGTAAATGCTCCAGCAGTTAAACCATTCCCTCAGCAGCTAAAACATATCCCTGTATTAGCAGCACGACTTCTGCGACACCTGGAAGTGTGGGCAACTACCGACCTAAAAGGTATTTCATGTGGCATAGGAATGGCTCAGGGAAATATGTACAGACTTTTATCCAGTGCCCTTGAATTAACACTGGCTTTTCCTCCACACTGAGTAACTTGGACCATTGATGTTTTTCCCCCACAAATACAACATTCTTATAAACACTAATCTGAAATTTATTATAGTGAGAAATTAATCTTTGTTATTATCAGAAACTAATGCTCATGTCACGGAGATTAATTCATCTGAAAAACTGGTTGCTACTTTGTTTTTTATAAAACTTTCACACTGCATAATTAGTACAAGCAGGTAAGAGTTCTTAAAACCAGATTAATCTCACCTGTTTTTAATATCATTACATTAGCCACTTAAAAGTTAACAAGTCTCCACTAAGACAGTATCTAAACTCCTTCTATTAGTCAAGGCAGAGAAAAAAACACCCCGCTACTAAAGGGTGCTGTAGAGACAAGGAGGAAAGACAGGCATTTTGGGAGGACGATTCATCTTATTGGTGAAGCTGCAGCACTGAAGCCTCTAAGTCACACAGGTAAATGCTGCCCTGCAAAATGCAACAGGGAGGTTGGGTTCTCATATCTCTAAACAATAACGATCTACGTAGCATCAATGCAACAAAGCACATTTTTTTTAAATGAGTCAGTGCTGAGCACCTGAATGCCTTTTCTGAAGCCATATTCTGCAAATACCATTGCTCA
>JAUBNY010000063.1:1434783-1445076 GCA_032275445.1 Crypturellus soui | reverse complement strand
TATTTTTGCCTTTTGTTTTAACCTGAAATGGACTTAAATGAATCCTGCAGACTCAGCATTGCATTCCACTATGTATTTGCTTTTAAGTCTTTGAACTAGATTTTTTCAGGGTCCCATCTTGCTCCCTCATTCAAGTGAATAATCCCTTCCCCGAGTAAACGGTTTTCACTGGGAGCAGCAGCCATGGGAAGGATCCATGAGAACCAGGGCTACAGGCTCAGACCCAAAAATGTCATGTGAGTTCAAAGTTACAGGGAGCAGAAATTGTAGCTCCTCTCATGCCATGCTCCTTCCACCAGTGGACAGCTGAACAAATTTACACTGCGGCAACTTTAAAAAAAAAAAAAGGCATTTTTTTTTCTTTTAGACCGTCTCCCCTCCCCAGCAACATAACAGTAAATCATTTAAGGTTTCTGACATCTGCATTTGAGAAATGCGTGACCATTACTTCCTGAATTAATTTGGGAATCCTTGACCTAAGCCATGAATTAATGGTGTCCTGAGAGCCTCCAAGTTGCACCCAGCCCTCCTCCCTTTTGGTTCTCATTTTCAGAACACATGTTCCCTTCATTATATCATTCTCCCCTACTTTGCTCTAGCAAGAAAAGGTGCAACTTCTTTTAACACCTTCAGGTGTCCCGTGTTTTCCAAACTCAGATGTGGGAGGCTCAGAGAGTTTGGAAATCATCTTGTTTTGAAACAGTTAACTTTGCCGCAGTTACTGGTCCAAGGTAAACCTGAATCCACTAAATGTATCCTGCTCCTTTCTCTTCATTTTTGGGGTCTGATTCAAGAGCATTTTAAAGTGATTTAGTCTGCAAAAAGCTTTAAACTTCAGGTCATGAGGTGCAGGTCAGCTCAAGTCTGGCTGCTTGGAAGGGAGTTTGCAGCTTTGTTTTGATGCTGCTTTACTACAAATGCTAAACATTTAAAGAGACCAGGAGAGAAACACTACACAAAGCCATGATTCATTATACATATATATATAATATTTTCATTATACATATATATATTTAATATAAAGATTATTAGCTGCTCTGCATTTGTCTTCTTCCTTTTAAAGAAGCTTTGCAATTGCACCAACATGCTATAGTAAAAAATCTGGATGGAAAGAACTTGTAAAAAGTCTAGATTTGGTAGACAATTTTTTTTTGCGATATAATGAATATGGAGAACATTTTATGGTAGTCTATTGTTCTGTTTGGCTTTCACCTACAACGTCTCTCAAACAATGATTTTAAAAAACAACTCTGGCCTACTCTCCAGATAACTCAGGCTGGTTTTGGTGGGGAGACGATAGCCTAAACATTGCTCGCGCTCTGAGTCCCATCATGATGAGGCAGTTTCTCGAGCACTGTTATTGTTTATGATCCGCTCCATTTTATGGAAACAAGCTCACTGGACTGAGGCTTTGAAGCCCTAATTGGCGCATGCGTCTTCCGGAGCTGGAGCTAATGGCAGGAAGCCCTGCAGTAAAAACCAACTGGTTCAGGAAATTAAAACCAAAGATTTGAAAATCAACAAAACAGACAGACTGGGTGGAATGACCCTAAAATTCTCATGGTTAATCGTTTGGAGGTGAACGTATAATTATATGCGATCAAGTTAAATTTTAAACACTTAGCTGTTTAATGCATTTTATTTAGAAGAGCTCTAGGAGTAATTATGATCAATATTAATCATTGATGCATTGCAAGAGAATATAGAGGCATGTACTTGAGGCAAAGAAATACCTCCCGAGTAAATAGCTTTGAATGAAATGTATGGGTGGCTGAGTGAGCATACGTATTTCCATGTGAATATAAGCACACGCTCTGCGTGGATAGAGCGGGCCTGTCTAGCTGACGTGAACTTTAGGAAATGTGTGATTTCGCTCGCAACAATTGTCTTGAACATATCATTTGGCCTGGCCCTAGTCTGAAGCAAAGAAAATTCTTACAAGATGAGATATGATTCACATTACTTCTTTTTAAAAGAAAAATGTCCGAGTCTTTAAGAGGAAAAACCCAAGGAGAAAATAGCCTTTTTTTTTTTAAATGGATTTTTTTTGCCTTTGTGCTGTGTATATTGATCAAATCTATTTTTCCCTCCCACTCCCACCCACGCCTCACTTTCCAGGAGAAGCAGTACATCTAGCTAGAGATTTTGGGTACGTTTGTGAGACAGAATTTCCTGCCAAAGCAGTAGCTGAATTTCTCAACCGACAACATTCCGATCCAAACGAGCAAGTCACAAGAAAAAACATGCTTCTAGCTACAAAGTAAGACATTTACCTTCCTGGTGTGTTATTCAGTTGTGAGGGGAGGGGCGCGAAGCTGGGTCTGGGGCTCCTCTTTGTGTGTGTGTGTGTGTGTGTGAGAGTGTGCACCCCTTTGCCTCATAGTCAGTGGCTAATGGCCTTGCAAATTGTATCTGCCCTTGCTATACAAGAGGGAGGCCTATATGTAGTGCGGGCTATACCTAGCTCAGCGTGGTTCCCCTCAAGTCAGTTTATGCAGATTACCTTGGAAGAGGGTTGTGAAAATTGTGGGTGGGTATTTAGTTAAAGAAGAAACACTAATTGTTCAAAGGAAATATTTTCTGGGCCTTTTCACGTAGCTTACCAATTTAGATAGGAGGGGAAGGCTTCCCATTGACAGTAAAATAAAACTGGCATATTAAACTGATTTCAATTCATTAAAATCTGCAATGGTTCTTTCTTCCTAAGCAGCTCTGTTACTCGGTGAGTGTAAGGATATTAAAAATATATTTTAAATGGCAATCTGTATGCCATTAAAATGCTAGTGGAGTTTATCATTGGTGGAGCTGCCTAGACTTCCAGGTGGTGCATGAAGAGAAAATGATTGTTTTGATATGTTTGCTGGAAATTAAAAGGGTTGTTTAGTAGCCCTTAATTACCAGTGGAGGTGTCACCAAAGGGCACAGTGCCAGAGGGCGCAGGCAGAAGATGGGAGCCTGTTTCTGGCTGGAAGACATTAGCATGGTTTTCAGAACACAGACTGCTTCAGCACAGCCCTAAGCTCCTGCTATGAGGCGTGTTATTCCCCCAGCCACTGGAGCAGCAAGGAAATGATAAAATGCAACTTCTGCACTATGCCCTCCCAGCTCCTCTTTTCACCTCCCTGGGAGGAAATTTCCAGAGCTCAGTTAATGTCAGCCTTTCCTTTCGTGGGAAGATCCCTTTGGGTTTGGAGATATAGATGTGCACACAAAAATGTTTGAGAACACTCCATTTTAAAGCCTTGATTCTGCTTTCCGACTTCACTCTTTCTTCCTGACACTCAGGCCTATTTTAGCCTTGTGGTGGAAGAGAGATGAGTATGTCCAGTTCTAAAAAGGTATCCTCCAAAATGCGAATAAATGCTGGAACCTCCCTACTACCCCATCTTTTATTCCGTGTTGCTGGGGGAAGACTTTGAACTGCTGTTGATTCAGTGCCAAAATCCTGCTCAGAAGAAGCGTGTGTGGGGAAGGGAACCCGAGGGCGAGCTGTGCAGGCACAGGACTCGTGTGCATGTTTTGATGGGTGCGCGTGTGTGCTGTTTGCCAGCGCCATGTGCAAGGTGATGGGCAGGGGCCTGGCACATGTGCCACTTAGGGGGCAGGACGTGCAGTGGGGAGGGGAGCAGACCCCTGCACTCAGGGATGCTATAAGGTGTTAGAGAGCAACGTGGGGGCTGTGCAGCCACAGCAGAGATGCTTACTGCTCTCGTCCTCTCCCTTCCCCTGCCTTCCTGCTCCGTTTGTGCTGCAGACAGATCTGTAAAGAGTTCACCGACCTGCTGGCTCAGGACCGATCTCCCCTGGGCAACTCGCGGCCCAACCCCATTTTGGAGCCGGGTATCCAGAGCTGCCTGACCCACTTCAACCTCATCTCACACGGCTTTGGGAGCCCCGCGGTGTGTGCGGCCGTCACCGCCCTGCAGAACTATCTCACCGAGGCGCTCAAGGCCATGGACAAAATGTACCTCAGCAACAACCCCAACAGCCACACGGACAACAGCACCAAAAGCGGCGACAAAGAGGAGAAGCACCGAAAGTGAGGACTCCCTCAGCTCCTCTCTCTGCCGCCAGGTAGCCACCGCTCGGTGCAGCTCCCTCCTCCCTCTCCCTGCAGGCCGCGCCCCAGGAATGGAACTGAAACGGGGTCCTCCTGGCCAGCCTGTTCTCTGGCTCCCAGGACTGCTCTGCCCTCTCCCCAAATCCATCCCGGCGCTCACTTTTCCACGTGCTCCTGTCGAACTCGCCCCCACCTCCCCAGCACCGCTGTCGTGTTATCCCGCTCTGGAGCCCGAGAGAACAGGGCGGGGGGACGGAACCAGCAAAGAAAAAAGTTCTGTCCTGAGTTTGTGAACTTTTTTTTTTTTTAAATAAAACAAAAGGAGGAAAAAAAACAAAAACAAAAAAAGGACTTTTTTTTTCTAAAAATATATAAAAAAAATAAAAAAAAAACAAAAAGAAATAAATAATACTTAAAAATTCTATGAGCTTCACCGGACTGAATCACCACCTTCCCTTACATAAACTTCAGTTAAGATTGTAGCCATATTAAAAAAAAAGAAAAAAAGCGAAAAAAGCGCAACAACAGCAGCAGCAAACAAACAAACAGAAGCAAAAAGGACTGATGACATTTTATCAGTATTGTGAATAAACTTGAACACAAAACACAAGCAGTTCCATGTCATATCTTCAGTTGTAGAACTTTTTCCTGTCCAAGGTAAAGCGACCAGCTTGAACTTTCTATTGCAACACGATTCACGGTTATTATATAAGGGAATCAGTGTTCATGTATGTATATATTTATTTATGTGTAATTTAATGGGAATTGTAAATATGGTGAGTCTGTTTTAAGCCTTTTTTATTTATCTGGTGATCTCGTTTACCTCTTGTTTAGTGGGTTTTAAATCTTCCCTTCTTAGTTCATCATGTGGTTCATGGTACTTATTTAGATATCAGAGGTTTTTTGGGGGTTTTTCTCTGGGATTCATCATTTTTAGCCCTGTTGTAGCATGTTAAAGGCGACACTGAAGCAGCTGAACAAACAATAAAGAAAAAACATGAATTTTTATATATAATTAGTATGAAATTTAGTTTCTCATTGAAGAAAAAATTAAGTGATGTTGGACCCTGGCAAGATTTTTAAACGTTAGTGGTTTTACAACCCTTATGTGTTGTGGAAAATACAAAGTTATTTTCATCCACTGTCCTCCTCTTGAAAGCACCATCAGAGCAATAAATTAATACTGTCTTTTAAATCAAGGCTTAGCTTTTCTTTCCCCCGCTTTTATTTTTTGCTATATTTTTTCTTTTCCCCTTTCTTTTGTTTTTCTCCTTTTTTTTTTTTTCTAAAGAACTTCAAACATTTGGGACCACCTGGTATCCTGTATTTCCACTGGCCATATTGGAAGCAGTTATAGTTGTATTGTATTGAGTTGTGCCGGCAGTAGTTTCCATGCCTGTCAATGTATCATAGTCCTTTGTTGCCCAGATAAATAAATATTTGATACGCTTTATGTCGATTTTTTTATTCAGTGGCTGTCTTTACCCAGGCGTATTTTTGTTCTTGGCAGTATTTTTTATTCAGTATGGTTACAGTAATTGAGTTTAACTCTCCCTTGACAATTGCTCCTTGCAATAAGCAGCTGAACCCATTGTTTCCCTCAAGTATAATAAAAACTTACTTTCAACTTGGAGTTCAGAGCAGGGTATCATTTAGATATTCCACTGAGTCTGTATTCAGACAAATGACACAATAAAGCACAATGTATTCTTTTGGATAAAAAATTGTCTGTACTACTAACAAAATGACACACTATCTTTTCTTTAACCAAAACATAATTTTATTTAAAAAAAATAAAGTTTTATTTTATTTATGTTGACCTCTAGGTTTTTATTTATGTTTAAATGTAATGTACAGAATTATAAGCCCATAATTTTGAACATGTAGTTGTCCTAACAGAGAGTGGAGAGAGAAACACAAATGTCACCCGTCTCAAGAAGGGCATTTTAAAAAGAATAAACCATGACAGAGCAAATGCTGAAAATCAGGTGCTATGAAAAAAATGAGGTAGCGCCGAACCAGAGCTGGGTGCTCCCTCCCTCTTGGAAAAGAGAGGGGGAAAAAAAGGCTCAGTAGCCTGTGCCCAGCAAAATCCTCACACGCTTTTGAACTAGAGTGAGATGTGTCGAGGGGCAGAGTGTTTCTGGTGGATGGTCCGTGTTTTTGTGCGATGTGCGGATTGATGTGGAGAGGCGGTCGTGTCAGCTTATGAGGAACTGGAATTTTTAAAGTTTCTTGTGGAAACTGCTTGTAACATAGGGAGGTTTGTTTTAGCAATGGACTGGGCAGCTTGTAGTTAGGCTGTAAAAACATGTGAAGATTTGGGGTCTGAATCCCTTTGGCCCAGGGTGAAGGTGAAGCAAGAATCACTCCGGATTATATAAAATCGTGGGAGAAGAGGCTAATGCAGTTTAAAATGTAAAGGCATAGTCTCCTTTAAGTGGTGATGATATTTTGGTGGCGGTGGCTGGTTTCTCTCTCCTTCTCTCTCTCTGTTTCTCTCCCTCTCTTTTTTTTTTTTTTGCTCAGGCAGAAATTGAGGAGGTTACAAGGGAGGTGTTTACAATAAAACTGCAAAGAGAATTAACATTTGCTTATATATTTTGACGTTTGGTAGGGCTGGTGAAGCAAAGCATTAGATAAAGCCCAAGATGTTTCATTTTGCTTTGGTAATCTACTTATGGAAGGCAGTGTAAAATCAATCTTGCCAAGCAGAAAGAGAGTTGGTGGAGTCTAAATTCTATTTTCGAAAGCCAGCCAGTTTATAAAAATGGTGGATATGTGGTTTTTTCCTCCCTTATAAATTGAAAGCGGATCTTCTGAATGCAAAGCTGCAATTGCTTTAAAAACAGTTATTTATTATTTCCAAGAGAGACTGGTTAACTGTAAAGTAGATGTAACAAAATAATGAGGTGAATGAACCCTAACTGTACATATTCTTGACATAAATGAAATGCGCAGCGTTGTAGCAGGTGAAGTGAAGCATTGTCTATCAGGGCTGTTTTTCTTGGCTGCATCTCAGATTGTGTGTGGGATCCTAACCTCGGGCACAATAGCATTCATAAACAGCAATACATTGCTGCTCTTTCTACAGCAGCACATAAATACTCATTTTTAAACGAAAACAATCTTATTAAATACCATTCATTCATATCTGGATTTACAGATGCTTGTTACTTTTTGAAACCTGTACCCAATATAATCGCTTTATACTGGGCAATGTACAAAGCAGTCTTATACTAGAACATTATAAGGTCATAATAAATAATGTTTTAAAGATATAATTAGCTACTTTATGCTCGGAGAGCACATTTTAAGTATCCTTCTGCTGCATTCGCAAGCCACCAGAAAAGAGAAATGAAATGTCCTTGCAAAGATTTCTTTATTATTATTGCTATTTCTACAGAAGGATTTTGCAGGCGAGGACGGGAATTAGACCAGCTTCAGCTGAGCCTCTTGTGCTGTGCCCAATGTGCGGTTCCTAAAACGCACTAATTACTCCAGCAGCCTTTGGATGCGTTTTTAGCATCATGATCCGCGTGCAGCAGCTACATTCTAGGTCATGCGTTTATATACTAACAAAAAAAAAGGCACTGTCATCTTTTTTTTCCTTTTTTTTTTTTTTTGGCTAAAATTAGGGAGAGGGTGGCTGAAGGTGAGACCTCGCTGCCACGCGATGCTGACTTCTCCACGCGACCCAAAACACTGCTCTTTCCCCAGGCAGGAGGGGAACCCTTCTCTTTGGGCCGTAACCTACCCCACCCTCCAAAAATCGAATATTAATATAATTTGAGATTTAACTGGTGGAACAGCCATCAGGACAGCAATGCCCCGCAGCTGAAATAATATTTAAAATAGAAGGGGTTTGACATTTGAGAAGTCAGTGGCTTGAAATACCCAGTTGTACTTAGCTAATTCAGTCCTTAACCTCTGGTTTCAAATAAATCAATTACAGTCGATTCCACTTCAGTTCAGAAGTGCACGAGGTTTTTAGTTAATTGAATACATTTTATTCACTTGCTAGGAGTATTCATTTATCCAAACCCTTGCTTTTAAGGGCGGCTTTTTATTGCCCGTGATAAATCCAGCCGCCGTCGGGCGAGCGCTGCGTTTGTTGCCTCGTGCCCAGGCCCCGTCCCGGGCGCTTCCCTCTCCCCGTGGCCGCTCCGTGCGCGTCCCGGCTGCGCTGCCCAGACCTGTAGCCCTCGCGGGCGGCCACGGCAGCGGCGTCGCGGCTTCTGCGGCTTCTGCGGCTTCTGCGGCTCCAATGCGGGACCAGCGGTGTAAAAAGCGGGGAAAGAAGAGCAGGGGTAGAGGGGGCTTCAGCCTCTGTCCCGCGCACCTTTGTGCTGTGGGAGAGAGGGGAGAGGCCGCCGACACCGCGGCCCCGCGCTGCTCCGAGCAGATCCCGGGACTCTGCGCGCGCCTGGCAGAATGCTGCTGGCTGCTGTGGGAAGGAGAGGGGTTAATTAGCGTCATTATCAATCACCGCTGCTTGTCTAACGTGTCCAAAGAATAATCAAGTTAGGGGGCTGCGTGGAGCTAGCATCTGCCTCATTCCGCTTAAAGATTTTTCTCCCCTGTATCGTTCAATTATTGGAACTCTGCGCCAGTTTCGGGCTCTGTCAGGGCCATAAAGCAGGGTCAGATCGTTAGAAATCTGGAATGGAGGGGAAGCTGCAATATAAATAACAAATGGCTTCATTATTTGAGTTACAGGTGCAAAAACGGCCGTGAAAATGATCAGCGCTTACTAGAATGTGCTCCTCCTTTTTTCATCTCCGCTAAGGAGGGAAAAAGAGATCAGCCAAGCCCGGTTCTTAAATCAAATGATTGTTTTGCATAGGTTGCAGCCTCTCCATTTGCAGCATTTGCCTTAGTCACCTCAAATTCTAAAAAATAACTAGCCTAAAGCAAGCAATTGGGAGCAGAGAAAAAGTAAAAGCCTTTCATGAGCATTTATTAGTGGAGTCTCTCTGGCTTCGGCAAAGCTATTTTAAAAGGGCCTTACTTCTTTTTCAGGGGTAGTTTCTAGATTTTCTTGCATGGACTAACTTATATTTCGGGCAGGGCAAGAAGAAATGGTTTGCTGCGGAGGGGAGTGTCTGTATCCCTAGACTGTGACCTCTCTGTCCTGGTGCTGTAGGTAGAAGGGCGACAGCCCCCTGCTCTCCTCCTGCTCCTGCTCCTCACCAGCGCAGCTGGGCCTCTGTGGCCCCGGGTAAACTCAGGGACCCAAAACCCTCGCGGTTGGGTCACCCGGGCACCTTCACTGCGCAAAGTGGACACTGTGGACATCAGACCTGGCAAGAGAGCGCTCTGCTGAGCAGGGGAAGGACAGGCTGGTGTCTGGCAGCGCTCTTCCTTTAGGACCTGATTTTGCAGGGCAGGTAGGAGCAGCTGGGGCCCTCTGAGCATGCAGGTGTTCGGAGGCCTCCAGCCTCAGCCCCCAAGGCCGCCACGAGCTCCACCATCAGCACGAACCTGCTGGTGGCCTCATGGCTCTTTGGCACTGACACCTTCAAGCAGAGGTGGGGAGATGCGTCGGGACGCGCGCCCAAGGAGGGGGTCGCTGGAGCAGGACCAGCGGGTGCGAAGCGTGAGCCGTGTCACCGCGTTGGGGCGAGTGCCGCGTGTGCAAACCCCAGTGTCTGCAGGGCGCGAAGGCCTCCCCTGGCCAGAGATGTTCCCGAGCGGCGCTGCTGCTGCTGCCTGTGGTTGGGCTCGTTCCCTTTGTGACACTCTATTGAAAGCAGATGCGGCGGCTCTCAATAGAGCGCGGTTTTCTAGCGGCAGCGTGGACTGCTCAGTCCAACTCAGGGATGATCTCTCCTCTGCACGATGTCTGGGTTATGTTCCGGCTTGCTGGCAGTTGTGCAAAACCTGCCTTTGCACTGCTCCGGGCACGGCCATTCCCCTCCCTTCTGTGCAAGAGCCACCCCAGTCCCCGCAGCTGAGTATAAAGACGTGGAGATGGACAAGATTTGGGGGCCACTTTGGCTACCAAGCCAAGGCGTCTCTTGGAGGTCCTAGGAGGAAGAGGAGAGCGGAGTTGCCTTTCTGCCCCTGTCTCCTCCCTGCCGCTTGCCCGCCTTGCCCTCCTCCTTCTGCCAGAGGCTGCTCCTCTGCCCGGCCAAGCTCAAGGACTTGAGGGTAACTTGGGGACGGAGGGGCGCTCGGCTTCCCCTGCCCCCCGCCAGCCCTCCCTGTGTTTGGGAGCCCCTGGCGCTGGG
>JAUBNY010000063.1:1394829-1409618 GCA_032275445.1 Crypturellus soui | reverse complement strand
ACTGCTCATTCTGTGTTTCCCAGTAGGCTCCTATGCGAACGCTGCCCTGCCATGCAAGGTTTCCATCGCGGTCCCACGGCTTTGGGCATCCCCACCCCACGGTGATGGGGCCACTTTCCAGGCCAGACCCGTCCCTGGCTGCTCTTTGTTCCCTAACAACTCCAGCCTTCAGAAAGCTCCAGGCAGTTCAAAGTGATTTACAGAGCACTTGGCATTTTCATAGGCTTAGCCGTGCAGGCCTTGCGTCACTCGGTGCCTCTCATGTCCGTGATGTGGCCAACAGGAATAATGCTGGCCCCATCACCGTCTGCATGCTGCTTGCTGAAGAGTTGGACGGATTGGATTGACTGGAACAATGTAGCCTGATTGGGCCCCTTTTTTAAAAAAACAAACAACCCCCTGCCCTCCAACTTGCATTTTGCTTTTCATGTGTCATGGTATAAGAATGTCCTTTAAAATAAGGATGGCTCAGAGCTGTATTCTCTCATTAGCAATAGCTGGTCTTTGTTGCTATCCCTTTCATCTGGGAATGGAGCAAGCTCTTTTTCAGGTTTTGAGTCATTGCACTGCATCTTCCAGCACCTAAACTGCTGCCTTTCAGCCAGCACTTGGAGAGTGCCACATTTTATACCTTCGACAGAGATGTGGCTCTGCTCAGTCTGTGCCTTGAACTCCGGCACTAAGCAAGGGATATTGAGATTGTATTCTTGCCACAAGGCAGGGGTCAGTATCAGTTCGCTGCAGTGACCGCCCTTAAACCTCTCCTTGGATAGACGGGGAAAAAAATGAATGCAGATATAACAAAACAGCAACGACCTCCACCCGCTCTCTGCTGAACAAGCACCTGAAACAAATGTAAATACAGTGTTTAAGGGAGGAGAGCGAGGGAGGGAGAGAAGACTAGAAACCTCTTGATGCTGAGAGGTGGTTTGGAATCACAGTAGCCACTTTCTAAGCACCTCATTGACTTTCTTACTGTGTGTCCAAATTCTTGTCTTCAGCATCTGCTCAGTAGCACCCAGCACTTGCCTTGCCCTTCACTTTTGCTGTTGTATCAGGGGCAGGGTGGGCATCTGTCACTTCCATTAGCACAGGAGCAATGCCAGATGCTTTCAATGGTCTTCAAGGTCCAACCTGTAGCTCCAGGTCTTCCTGAAGACCTCCCTCTAATGTCGACTTCTGATCTTTGACTTTGGCAAAGCCAAAATAGTTGTAACTATGTTAGGTTCCCAGTTTCTTACCTGCTGGAATCTTCCATTCAGCTGGTAGTTATTCACCATCCCTGAACGTTTCTCTTGCTCTGACATAACCTACCTCTGTAACTGTGCTTCAGAATTCAGTGCGTTTGTTCAAGAAGTTGGCAAGGTGTTGGTTTACTTTCTCCCTACTTGCCACAAAATGGTGAGCTTGATAGTGAAGTAAGTTGTGATATTCTAGCACTGATGAATATTGATCTCTTTAATCTACAAAGACTTTTTTTTTGTTGTTCTTTATTATTTGCCATCTACCGGCTTGTTTGACTCCGTTATTCCTGATGGATATATTGAAGAAAATTGGTCAGATGAACCACTTTATAATTTATGTTTTCTTTTTAATTCTTTTTTCCTAATTTAACTGGAAAAAGACATGAATCAAACAAGGATTTATAATTAATTAATTAATTGGCTGGTGATATCCTTTGCAACACCTTTTAAGCATACCCCAAACTGAACCAAAGCCAAAAGAAGAAAGTAAATGAGAGGCAAATGCCTTGGCAAGCTTTCTGATGTAGTTCAAATATGTACCTGCCAACCATGTACCAAAGTTTCCAGAAATATCATGTTGCTTTCACCTACTCTTTTCTTTATGGGTACTTCTCTATTTCTTATAGAATCAATTGGTTATCTCATCCCTGATGGGTGAACTACTATCTACAAACAAGAACATCTTTAGTTCTCTTTTTATGCCTCCCACCTGAATGCTACAGGTTATGACCAAGATTTCTGACTGTTTTAGTATGACATGATATCTGTGCCTTTATCATTCGTTCACCATGGAACTATTTCTTATTTGGAGGTACTTTGACCTTGTCAACTGATCTAGAACCATGCTTTCAAAACGGAGTCAGCTTGGACCAAGTTGTCCCAGCATGGATGAAAACTGACTTTGTTTCAAACAGGGCATGAAGAAACACATGGCTTCACATGCGTCTTTTGAAATTACTGAAATTATTTGCTTCCTCAGTGTTTAACATGAGCTCATTTTGCCATTTCTTGATAATTTGTGTAGTTTGGGCAGAATTTGATATAATGATGTCTCTAGTATGATTTCCAGTATTTAATGGATTTACTCATATTTTACCGTGGTTTATTTCTGCTCATACTCGTGAATCAAAAAGATTAATCAGCAGATTTTTTTAAATTTGGAGTGCAGATTCATTTTCTGTTAGGCTGTTCCTGAGTAAAATAGCCTCAAAAAACAGGTGATTTTGTACTAGGCTCTTTGCTACCCCCAAGATGTTTCATTAGGGATATTTCCGCGACTCCTTCTCTTAACTCCCAGAAGCTTTTCTCTTGCCAGGCATCCTAGTGGCATTCTGAAGTGTCTCAAAGATATGCTCTTAACAGGGCACTTAACTGAAGGCAATTAGGGGATGGATTTGCTTAGGTATGTTAACTTATCTGCAAATCTATAGGACATTGCCTTGTTTTGGCATCTTTCCATTATATAATCCGTTTACTGAGATCCTGTCAAAAGTCTTTTTCACTAAATATGTGCTTCATACATATATGGCCTAATTTATCTTTCCTTGTTATTAAGCTGTGAGTTTGATACTTACATTTGTTCCCCTTCTTTTATAGTGCCATCATTTTCTACCTCAAATCAAATAATTGTCCAAAATCTTATCAGCTCATCTGAAACCTGCAAGACCTGAGACATCATGTTCCAGTGACTTTTCTGAATTTGGTGGTAGTTTCTACAGTACCCAGGTTTAGCTTTAAGACCCTACTTTGCGAGAGCAAATGGCAATTCCCTGGTAGCAATCTGGGTGCAATTCTCGTATCCACTAAGCACAGTGTAAAGATATAAGGAAATTCTGAAATATTCTTCCCCCTTTTGGTCCACCTATGAAAAAGCCCACGTTGTAGGAAGTTTAAGGAGTGTGTGTGGAAGCTTCCAAGGCAGGCTTAAAATATCTTGAAGTTTTGGAAAAGGGATATTCTATCCATAGTACATTATCTTTTCTTCCCACATTAACTTTTCTGTAATCTCTAGGAGCTAGAAGTATCATGGTTGAGAGATTGTAAAAAATTCTTCCTTGAAGAAGACAAACTTATGAATTAAGGCACTTCTTATAGGTCTTGGAGAAGATCATTCTTCTCTCTACTTGTCCAGTCGCCTCCTGTGCCTCTAAGCGAGTCACTTCGACATTTTTTTGAGGGCAGAACATGCCTAACTCCTGCTATGCACAAAATCTATGTTCTCAAAGACCTCGCCGAGCTGCCACCTACTATGGAAACAAGCACCCAAGGCCACGCTGAGGAGTCAGGCTGCTGCGTGTCAGACACCCCAGTGCACATCGGTGTTCCAGGGCTCGGAGCAGCCACTGAAGCCGCTCACGGGGCTGCACAGCCGTGGGGCTGGAGAGCCCCCACATCGGGCCTCTGCGGCTGTGCAGCCAGTGGGAGCGATGCTCCTGCAGCAAAGACTTCGCTAAATGTGCCAAGGCCCTGGCTTTTGGGTACCCCTCTGGCACGTACATGGGTAGGAACAGCTCAGATCCTTCAAGTCCCCCCAGATCAGCGTGCTGCTGTCAAGGACAACCAGTAGTGCGTGTTTAGGGAAAGAGTATGGGAAATGGGGCAAATCCGGAGCGAGCCTTTGCCTCCTCTACCCTCCTGTAGTCGCTGCCCTGCCCAGGGTGGCAGTTGAGCCTGTCTTCAGCTAGCCCCATAATACATGGTTTGTACGCTTTGGCTGGACGTGACAGTGCCGTGATTGAGGGGACTTTTGAGCGTTGCTCAAGTTTTCTACTTTTAAGTAGACTTTAGAGTGTTGTCGTGTGGGGCGGAGGGACTCATCTGCTTTTTGTGACATGACTTGCGGGGCGGGTTGCGAAGGGTCAATCACTGGAAAGTGCTGAATCTCCTCAACACTGTGGTGCCTGATTTCATCTGTGGGTCCAGCCAGCAGCATCTCCATGCCGTGTCCTCATTTTGCAAAATGAGATCATGGTATTCACCTAATCCGGCACGAGTGTCATGAGAGCCAACAAAAGATTGCAAAATGTAAATATTGCAGCAATGGAAAGCATTTAAATACCTCAAGGAGATGGCCTGAGCGGTGTGTGTACTCTGCTATGTCAGGCTTTATTTTCCCTGGAAAATATGGAGGACTTGAACAATTGTTTACAAATTGGCAGTCAGATTACTCACTTGTGTAGTGCTGTTAAATCCAAAAGTTATACCACAAGTGGATTTGGCCCAACGTTCTTTAACAAATTTGTTAATAGTGTTTGACAGTTTGTCTATGTTCCAGAACGTTTAGTTACTAGACAGAAAATTAAGCCTACAGCCACAGTCATGTCACCCATGTGAAAAGCATATAGAAAAGTACACTTAAAAGAAACCATAAAGAACATGAAAATTAATATTGGAGGGGTAACAGTGGGAAAAAAAAATCCTTGCTTTTTGAAAACAATAATTTCTACTGTTTCTTTACAGGCTTAAGTAAACACAGTTAAGTTGCCTTCGGTTTTGGATGATAACACCAAAATCAACCAAGAAAAGTAAAAATACAGTTTCTATATTATTCCTCAGTTTATTTCTCCCTTTAGTCTGTAGAGACATTTTAGCTTCCCCCTTACCCGCGGTGAGGATAATTTTGCCGAAGGGGTGGGCTCCAAGCTAGCGAACCCACCACCGTTAGATCCTGCTTTCCCTGGAGATATTGACTCCTTCCATTCCTGGTTGGAAAGTGCCATCTGCTTCAGAGGAAGTGGAGGAATTTCTGTTCCTCTAAGGAATGAGGCCTCTGTTTCTGAAAAAAATAACCCCCTTAAAACACAGACAGAAGAGGTAAATGCTATCACTGTCTGCATGTTTACCACAGGGTAGATGCTGACACTTTTCCTTATCCCATTTAAATTTCTTTGTGATACAGTAGGCTTTTAAAGCAGTAGGCAGTGCATGCTTGCTTCTGGTAAAATAAGCCAATATGTAGGGCTTTTACTGCCTCAATATCCCAAGGAATTTCTAATGAATCAGAGTTAACTCCTGTGCTTAGAAGTAAAATATGGTTATGGCTCTAAAATGCAAGCTACATTTAACAACCATATATTGATTTTTTTCCCCTTGTAATTTTATTTCCGTGAACATTTCTGTTTTCTTAATTAGTAGCCTTTTAAAGAGAGATTTAACATTTTCATTATCAGAGGGTTTAACTTATAAAACAGCTGTATGGAATGAGAGAGGGAAAGAGTTCAAGACAGAGGGGTTGAGAGAAAAAAAAAGATAGCATCAGTGAAAGACTTTCTGTATTTCAAGGCAAAAAAATGTGTGCACGTGCATGCGCGCGCACACTCTCACACATGCACATTGCCCCCGCATTAGGATTGAGACAAAATAGCAGTGCCTAAGCTGGTGACAAAACTCAGCAATTTCCAATTGCACACTCACCCTGTAACGGGAAGAACTGTTTACCCCATGTTCCTTATTAAACTGAAGTATTTTATTTAATGAGCATGACTCATGCAAGGTGTTCCCATAAATCATCAGCTGGTTTACAAACTCAATAACTAGGCTTCCTGCTATAACTAGGCTGTGCACACCTTAAATTATTAACACGCTAGGGCCTTAAGGCAGATCTTTGATGATGATGATATAAACACTGTGAGGACAAGGTGCTCTCTCAGCAAAAGATTATTGACTCTAATTACCATTTACCACAGGAAAAAGAAAAGAAAAGACAATAAAATATGAGGGAGAATTTAAATCTCAGATTTAATTTTATGAGGAGTTTTAAACCTCCAAACTTTTTGTTGTTGTTGTTGTTGTTGTTTTGCTGCTGCTGCTGTCAGCTGGTGCTGTTGCATGATATTCTATAGTTGGCTGATCTTGAAAGCATGACAGTTGTTAAGAAGAAAAGAAACAAAAAAATAAAACATGAGAGAATGTTCGGTTGATGTTATGTACATTCTTTGAAATGGATGGAAAAAGGCCAGAGGGAACAGAAAATGATAATACATTGGAAAGAATCCCAGCCTTAATTGTTTTCATGTATGTAATGTAATAAAAAGGTTAAAGCACTAATATGCCTGACTACAGTCATTTGGTTTGTAAACCAGAACTGCAGGTCGGCCTTTAAAAAAGGAATAGTATACTCTTATTGTATGCTTTAATTTTACTGAACCCTCATTATAAGAATGCTGGAAGAAATGGTCTAGAGGTTGAAATACAGTTACCAGAGAGATTTATATTTAATTCTGCTCGTGGAAAAAAGAGCAGAGGCAGATCAGTGTAGAATGCACACTTTATTTCTGTGAGCGCAAATTTCATTACAGAGTGGCACGGCGAGGATGCAGAAGCCGCATTCGCTGTAGTCTCATCCTAGCAGATGAAAATAAACCTTGCAATTTACTATGAGAGGAAATGGCTTTCGTTTTAAAGGCATGTTTACAATGTTGTTGTTTTTTCAATCTAATTTTTGAATATGTGTTTTTATTAATGTAAACAGCAACTTCTTGCATTTTTAATGATCTTTCCATGCCGCCAGATCCCAAAGGTACTTGGCAGATGGTATGATCACTTTATGCCCACTGCTGAAATAACCCATTTGGGGCTGAAATAAGGCTATCATGCCACCTCATTATAATAATGGAAACACGTCTCTAATTTTATCAGGAAGAAGCCTCTCCTTCCCAGTTCCAATGTGACAAAATTCTCCCATTTTTGAATTTTTATATTTTTATCTCTAGGTCATTTGTTGATGGAAACAACAGCATTTCCAAGTTCATGTCTTATTTGCCCCTGCTTTGGAGTTAGCAATGGGCTTTGTGTGCACTCATTCTGTAAGATAAACATGGAAATGTAACTGAGGCCAAACTGAACACAACTGGAAGCAATACCTTAAAATTTCTCCTCAAAAAATATTTGGGATTGTAATTTCATGTTTCCCTCAAAAAGTAGCTCCTCCAACCAACAGATCACAGCTGGAGTACTTGTTCTGTATTGAGTCACAGGGAAGTGTGCTGCACAGTCAGCCACTAACACCGCATTCTGCAGCGCTTAGGCTTTCCTCGGAGGTCCTCTATCCAAGCTCTTATCAGTCCCACTTCTACTTAACACATGATGTATGGCACAACCAGAGCCAATGGTTGTAAGCTACAGGCACTCATTGGGTGTTTTAGTGTGAAAAGCTTTTAAGTGCTGATGCTGCCACCCTTTTCCTAATAAGAGATGTTGCTCTAGGAAATGCAGTTGTATTTTTTTTTTAGGAACATCTCACTACTGCATATGAGAAAAAGATAAGCATAGGATGCACGATATCTAGCAACAGCAGATCCTTAGGACTATGTCTGACACTTCGTTTGGATGTTAGCATTCTGTATACATAATAGTCCTCAGAAAATAACAAGTTAATTGTGGTGCTTTCACACTCTCAGTCTTTGTGTCTCAAGGATGAATGGGAGATTTAAAAGAGTAACTCTTGTTACTATTACTGGAAATCAGGAAAGCTACACAGCACACATCATATGTGAAATATACGCACTTAAGAAAAGATGCAGGTGCATGAACATGCAAGAGAGAGGAAAAGAAAAAGCTAACTGAAAGTGTTTGCATGGAACAATGCAAGAAAAAAGGTCTTTCTCCCCACAGCTCCATTAACAAGGGAAATGGTTGATTTTAACTATACAAGTCAGAACACTCTGAGTTTCCATAGAAACCCCAATTCTGTTCCCCTCTGTGCATGTATTTCTACCTTACTTTTACTCACTCACAGACCATAAATGCAGCTGTATAAAATATGTGGTTCTTTAGTAATAGAAATTAATGTTCTTCTCTTGTATCATGTCCTGGTTGTGCTTTGGGCCTAGCACACAGCCCTGCACCAACTCACAGCTGGGTTTGCTTCAGCAGAGTGAAGTGATGGAGCAGTGGATCTGATCATGCCCTTGTGTTTCTGGAGCTGTACGATTTAACTCACGTTGTGCCACGCTGGCTGTTTGTGGCAGCTTGGGAAAGCAGCAAAGTGACAAGAACAGGCTTTGGACCAGGAGCTATGCCAACCAGAGATATGAAATAACCAACTAATTATCGCCTCAAATGCGCAGAGAGCAGAGCTGGCTGCTGACAGGGCTGCCAAGGTTGCTCTGAACAGAGTGGCAGGCCCACTGAAAGCACACAGAGACATGAGAGGGCAGCAAGCTTTGTGAAGACGTTGAAGAAAAGACGATCCCCAGGTGTATCATGGGCCTCTTGTGTGAGCAATTTATTTTATATATTTATTTTATATTTATATGTATATATTATAGGAAAGAAAAGGTGAAAGTTGAACTCCCCCTGAGCATTGCAGTCTTGCAGGAGCACACCACTTGCTTTCCCCTGCTCTTTGGCAGCATATCAGCTACTTCACATGTTCAGCCCTGTGCAAGTGTCTCCACGCAAACACGAATCTGCTGGGTCTCCCCAAAACATGGGAATATCACCAGGTAGAGGAGCAGTAGCACCTTCAGAAGGGAAGATATTTACAGACCAAAACCAACAAAAAGAAAGTGGTACAGTCACGTTTTGTCCCCAGTCTCCACATTTCTCTGTCTTAGCAGATGGCGATCCTTCTTCCGAACACTGTTGAAGGTCTTCAGCCCAGAAAGAAAATATCAGATTTGAAGGCAAAACTCTTGTGTGAAACTCCTGTGCTGCGTGTGAAGGACTTCACCTCGTGCAGCGTGTGACGTGTTTTGCATCACGCAGTGCTCTCTGCAATGAGGCCTGCAGTGTATCTGCGCTGCTTTAGCAGCTGCTCTGGGGGTCAGGCTGAGCAGTAACAGCAAGTTGCTCTGCGCACGCGCACTGGTGGCAGGGGCAGGGCTCAGGTGTGAACCAGCGCTCGCTGTCCTCTTGGGCTTGCTCTGGGTGGGGTGAAACTCGGAGACAGAAAGTCAGATTTTTAGTTCAGAGTGAGAGTTCGGAGCTGTCACGTCAAGGCATGCTGGTCATCATCGCCACCTGTGACTGTAAATTGTGAGGAATGGCTTGACTGTAGCAAATGGACATCCTGAATTACTGTGCAATAACTTTTGGAGCTGCCACGCCATAAGATTCTTCCCTGTTTCAGTAAGGGTGCAAGCAAAGGCTCTCACTGTGTAGTGGGTTGTGCTAGGGCTAGCCCAGGAATAGTCTCAACTGCACCAGAGAGGAAAAGCGCCATAAAGACATGGTATGCCACAGGTGGAAGAAATAGCACCACCACTAAAGACAATGCAGTCAGGGCAGTGATGGCGTGCAGCACTGGTTTGCACTTTTATATACAGGTGCACCCCAGCCCTGCGTCTCTATCTTTCCTGTAGTTTCTAGTTTATGACCCAGATTCATGTGTACTTCTGAATTCTTGGCACTTACTTTTTTACTTTTTGAAGAGATGGTTGGTTGCTTTTCTGTAGCTGACTATACTGGAAAGCATGACTGTTGCTTGAAACTGTGGAAAGTTTTGCAATACTAGAAGACCTGGACATAGACACAGATCATCCAGCAGAGCACGTAGCTGTCACAGACTCAGGTTGTCCACAGGACTAACTTGACCTAAAACGGGCCGCACTCTCAGCAAGCACCATCTTGAGAAAGAGGGCAAGCACACATACATCTGCACAAACAGCACCATCCCATCAGGATAAATAATTCCAAGAAGCAAATATCTCTTCTGGCGCGGCAAAATAGGACCCACACTGCCCCAGGTTCAGGGCAGTAGTGCCATCATGTGCAATAGGCTGTCCTGAACTTCCAGTATGTATGCATTGGGTAAATGTGAGACACCGAGTCTTGCGATGACTGAGTGCCTCCCGGTCTGCACCTGGCAGAAGTGTTGTTGGGTTTGCATTCTAGCTCTTTCGTTAAACACATGTAATAAACACTATCATAACTTGTAATACAAGAATGTACTGGAAAGTAACAATTTTAATGGCTTTCCCGGTTTTCCTTCCCACCTAGTTCGATTAATAGTTTTTTTTTTTTAAGAAAGGAAGGGGGAATTATAATTATTAGGAGTTCTGGTATTACAAGTTCTGGGCACACTCTACAGCTTGACTCTGTGTGTGGGAATGATATGGAAATTTTAATCTCTACTACTAGTTTGTTGCTGCTTTGGGAGGAAGCAACAAAAACAAAAAAGTGCTGGTAAGTACTTGTTGAAATAATGGCCCCATCAAACCAGATGTTGGCCAGATGAGCAGTCTTTTTGTATACGTTCATGTTCCCCTTGCTAATATTTGATTTCTGTGCAAAAATTAAAACTCACTTAGTGTCTGCCTACAAACTGGCAAGCCTCCAGATTATTAGGCCATTTTAACACTCATATTTTAAACAAAAGGCTCAAAAACACATTTTTTTTTTAACTGATACTTAGGAGAATAAAACAAACCCCTCAAAAAAAATCCAAGGTACCAATCTTGTTGTAGCTGTCTCATGGGCAGAACCCTACAGAAGAAAAAGTGTGTTTTATACCCAAATGTGTCATGTAGATCTACAGCAGTGGGGCCATCATCTGTGGTATCGTTCTCTGAGCTGGGGGTGTTCACTGGATTAGCTTGCTAGCACCCTCATTCATTAAGTCTCTTCCAGTGACGCATGCCAAGCAGTAAACAAGTCATGATAACCTGATTTTTTTCAGCTATTGCCAGCAAAACTAAACGGTAGCACAGAGAACATTTTTTACAGTGAACACTTCACAAATCAAAATAGCCTGTTTCTGTGACGGTGACTTTCCCAGAGGTAAATATTGAATGAGTCATTAAGTTCCTGAAAAGCGATATATTCATGTGAATTTAAATATGTTTACAAAGGGAACCTTTCCCTTTGTCACTACTCTCTCCCTTTATGAGAGGTTCAGAGCCCTTTTTTGACAGGAAAAACTGCTGCATCATGGAGATGAACTCAGCAAACATAATGCAACATTTCCCACTGTCCTCTGGAGGCTTCAGGCTGAGTGGATATCAAAATGTTAGCAGGGGAAATTCCCTGGAAGTATTATTCCCTTACAGGTATTTTCTGACTGTCATTATTATATCTTGATGGGAACTTGGTTCTGATTCATCATATATATTTACATGAGTGTGATGGGTCAAAGTCAATGGAACTACAATAGTTCAGCTACGATGCATGGCCTCTGACCTTAGGAGACAAGTCTGAAATTTTGGGATATGATTTTTTTTCCTCCCAAAATAGAGTTCCCAAAACTATTCAAAATACTGTCCATGGAGACTCTGATTACTCCGCATTTCTGCAAATTAGACCTCTTGGTGCCTCAAGCAAATTGCTGAAACATCAAGCATCTCTCCTCAGTTCTTCTGATCATTTTGGCATATGTATAATTATTTGGCCCAAACCAAAGTCTGTACTGGGAAACTGTGCTAGAAGGGGAGAGGGGCTGTATTCAGATCTCTTCTGGGTTCTACCCAAGCAATGAGCTTATCTAGTCTCTTAAAATGAGAGTGTGCTGAGCTACTCCCCAATGAAACATTCAACCCCTTAACCACAGAAGACTTTTTAAATGTTTCTATGTGAAAAAGAACTACTATATGCAAACTACTGTAACAAACTGCTCTATGTGAAAGCAATTCTTCATGGCTGGGGACCATGGGGTGATTGCATGGAGTCCTGATGTGCTAACCCCCTGCTCCTTAACAGTTCTGTGTATAAAGTAGCACAGATTTCATACAGCGTGTTCTTTATTTTGAGCAGATTCTACATTATAATGCAGCAGTGTAACAGAACTCCTCTTCTCATTGACAAACGCTCTGGTGTAAATGATTTAATTTAGTAGCTGAAGCATGAGTCTACATATTATTGTACTGATCAGTCATTGCATACTAAAATCACTCATCCTTAATGTAATGATTTGGTATCCCTACAGAGAATTTGAGTCATCAGAAAGTCATTAGATACAGTAAAAAATGAAAATTACTATTACACAGCAGTAAACACTATTAACTGTTAGTTAAAACAGCATTTAATTTAGCAGTGCAACAGTTTACAAATTTCTGCAGTTTACTTAGTTCTTATGTAATTGTGACTACAAAAGTAATGATTCCTGTGCCAATAACACGACAGAGTTGGAGGCATGGGAGAGGGGGTTATGACTAACTATTTCAGCTCAAAGTAGAACAGCTACATGTTATTACAACATATCATGTTGGCCTTTATCTTGATAGTTCAGTTGTATAAAGTAGAAAATAGGAGTGACCAAAGAGGAGGCAAGAAAGACCAGGATAGGTACCAAACTGCTCCTCTGTAGCAGGGATGATATGTTGTCTATTCTCCTGTAAGTTTGGAAATAAATGTAGAGGAAAGAAAAATGCAACAAACATCAGTGTTCTGCTGTGGTCTACAAACTTAGAGAATATGCTACATGGAGGTATTTTTCAGCTGATTTACATTACTTCTTAAAAGCAAGAAAATATTCTTAGCAAGAGGAGAGATTCCTGAGCATTTTTTAATATGAGCACATATTAAAACTTATCCTCTTATTTATTAAGCCACTGTTGTTGCTGTCTCATTTACCTTGATGGTTTGTGACTTCTTTTACTGTGTTTCTAGTATTACTATACAGTTGCCACTTCACTTTCTTTGGAAAGCACCAGAAAGGTATAAAGAATTAGGAGAGAGTTGCAAATAATGACAGTTTCTGAACAACTCTCTAAGCAAACATGTTTTGTGGTGGCAAAGTTGTAAATAATCCTCTGTGTCCGTGACCTGAATGTGAGATGAAGAGGTCTGGTGGCCGTCACTTCAGTGAATCACATGGAACATTATGAGTGAGGCAGCGGTGGATGTAACTGCTAGGGACAAAGTTGGAATAAGTGTTGTTCTGTGTCTACCTGTGAAATACAAGAGTCGTGCAGGTTTAATGTCCTCTTGGTGCGGCTGAAATGACTGACACTTCTGCTGTGACTGCCTCCTCTCATGCTGATAGCGAAGTGTTATGACATCTCTTTAAACATGGACTAGTGTACAGCCAGCATGACTCGCCGGGGCAGTGCATAATGCATGTGAAGTGTGTAATGCTTATCAGGCTCCAACTCCATGTTAAGGATAGTTTTAGCACCTACGTGGGGGTGTAAGCATATTTGCTGAGGGTTGTATTTGGCCTGGTGTCAGTAGCAGCTGAAAACCTGAAGGGTGTTTGCTTAGCAATAAAACAGTTCTTTGAAGTATTGGCTGTGTTTTTCACATGTGGATAACTGAGGTATAGCTCATCCAGGAAGACAACATGCATGTTTCTTTAGGTTCTGATGTGTTAGTCCTGCTGGATCTTGCTTTTGGGGTGTAAGATGTTGCTCCTCAGGTGGTAGGGCTGGTAGAAGGGGTCCCATGGCTCAGCTGGCCCTCCCTATTCATAGCCAGCCCTTGTAGAAGAAGCCACTCACCAGAGTATCACTCTTCTCCTCTGCCACTTTCTTTCATTATATATGAAACTTGTGGCAAACTGCTGAGTAGAAATCATGTCCCGTAAGTCCTAATTTAACTTGACTGCAAATGTGTGATTTCTTTCATCCTTTCATGTTGTTTTTCTTTCGTCACACAGTGTTGTAGAAATGTCAGGAGTCAATTTTATCTCTACCAGTCTTTCTATCAGTAATGAACACAGATTGTCTAATGGATCCACTTCTGCTGTAATTTGGGTGAAGCTGATGAAATATCACCAGAGGTGAACCTAATCCATCAGTTTGTGAATGAATGTATATTCCTTGTGGTTTCTGTGTACGTATAAGCCTGGGAAGCATTGGTTTGATGTGTAGAGGTTCAAATACATGTGCCCAGACTTCCTTGGTAAGATAGAATTATAAGAATTCTCTCATTTTCCTGTGTTTGAATGAAGAATCAGCTGGAAGGGCATTTTTTTGTTGGTATCATATGAAAGTCTGGTGATACTTTTCAGTTAGCAATAATTACATTACATCTGCTGTGTACATAACAGGAAACTGATTCTTATGAAGCTACAGTACATGGATATAGATTTTGAGTTTTGTATTGTTACATTTGCTAACCACATAATTGCATATTTAGTCCTATTGCAGTAGATCCTGAAATGTTATGGTGCAGAGTATAATTATATCATTTACTCTTGAAGAAACCCTCAAGATATAATATAAATAATAGGACTGCAGATTCATAGAAATTAGAGATGGGAAAAGAGCCTATTAGGTCATCTGCAACCCAGTGAGAAAAATTACAAGGGCTTGCTTGAGTGTATCTCATCACAGGCATTGCTCTTTATAACTCCTTCTGCTAGAATTCCCTCAGTTCTCTCCAGAATTGCTGCTTGCTGGCATGGGAGAGCTGTGAACCAGCATTTCTGCACTGGTTGATAACGATGCAGATGAACTGGCAAAAGCAATTCATTTTCCCCATGTGGCAGAAGGTCTTCCCAGAAATCCATACAGCAATATCTTCACCAGAGACATCTAACTCAGGGCTATACTGGGCACTGGCAGAAGTGGGGGCAAAGGTTGTATTACACGTCCTGGGGTCTCTCTACACAAGACCTGTGCAGAGGTTTATGGTGCCTACATTGTTCAGCTTGGCATTTGGATCCTG
>JAUBNY010000063.1:1377337-1393080 GCA_032275445.1 Crypturellus soui | reverse complement strand
CTGCCTGCTAAACCAGGTCCCCAAGTGCCTCATCTGCGTCATGGATGTCCTGTACGGATGCAGCTCCTAGAAATCTTGATGGAATGATCATTATGCCCATAACTGAGAGCTACACCAAAAACACTGGGAAAGCTGTTTCTTCTTCGCATCTTCAAAGGCGAACAGCCAGAGGAGTATCACCCTCAACTGCTTCAGTGAGTCGAAATCTTGTTACCACCAATAATGTCTTACTATGTGCAAACGACAGGGAAACATGCAAGGGCCCTTGTTCTGCGGTAGCCACCCATTTAAATGCCACTAGCCTTTCCACTACCAAAATTAATTAAAAAAAGGCTAAAATGCTTGTGTGACAGAGTTGGTTAATAGTAACCTTTTTGAAAGAAGGAGCAGAGGCAAAGCACACTTGATAAAAGAGGCTAGGTAAAAGGCCTTGGGAAGTACAGGAAGCATGGGAAAAGACACCTTTTGAATGAATCTATACTTTGCAAACATATCTTTTGCTGATGGGCCTTAGACTTCCTAACCCATGCTGGACAAGGAGAAGAGGCTCCTCTTTAATGAGTGCTTCTCTGGAATCTCTACAACTATAAGTCCTTGTTAGCTAGTCAAAAATGGTCAGTTCACTGAAAGCTGAATGCCTGTATCTGAGCAGAATTAGGTCTCTTAAAATTGAAAAAAAAAAAAGAAGGAAAGAAAGAATTACTTTGTGTCAATCTCTGCCATTAGCAGTTTTCGGAGTCAATGTGGAATACACAGCATATTTTCAGACATGCAGCTGTAAAAAGAACACTAGATCCACGCCATCCATAAAGATAAGAATACACTATAATTCTGATTCTAGACTCTGTACTTATTTAAACTCTATTCGTAAATGTATCTAATAAACACTAGTGGAAACTCATTTACATTCTAAAATCTATTAATTTAATCATACTCATTATATAACTCAACCAATAAATAGCAAGTAAAGCAAGCAGAGTGAAACAACAAAATGAGCTAACCAATCTAACTTAAATAATGACAAGCACTGCAATCTATAACAAAAAATCCCACAAGTTAACACTTTAACAGCATTTGCCATTTCATGCAATAAATATACAATGGGTACCAGTCTATTAAGTTTTTCATACTTGGAGTGATTAAAGTGTGGGAAGAATAAAAAGAAGTCCTTATAGGCAATATTCAACCAGGCATGGAAAGGCTAATAAAATCCTCCTTTTCTTTCTTTTCGGTGGAAGGAGGAAGACGAGATGCTGGATAGAAACATTTTTGGAAAAGTATGTGTTTTTCCCAGGGAAAGAAGGATAGCAGAACCGTGGGGCCAGGGAAAGGATCCAGATGGGAGACATCAGCACCTTAATGTAGGGGATGCTGTTGTGGTCCACAAGCCTGAAAGAGTAGCTGTTTCAAACCTCTTATCCTCCCTTCTGGGGTCAAATATCTTCATTACCCTGTTTTCACAGACATATAACTGGGAGATCTAATCCCAAAGAAAGGACAGTCTACTGTTTGGAGCACAGAACAAAACATCAGGGTTTTTCTACTTTTACCTGTTTTTTTCTCCTTTTACCTAATAAGTATGCACGATGAGAGCTTTGTCAAGCTAAGTCTTTTTATAGGATCTAAACCCAGTTACAAAATTAGTGTTTTTTTTTTTTTTTATGGTGTCACTCTAAAGAGGCAATGGTGGCTGTAACTGCACAGCAAAGCAGGGTAACTGGTATGGCCCTCTTGATTGCTCGGCAGCATCTGTAGCAAGAACATGGGTCAGATGATAGGAATTAAAAACCTATCCTCTTTTTCTAGTTGTAGAAATTTTGTGATGATGGCATGCCTTGCATGCAAGAGCATCAGGAGTTTATAGCTAAGTTATACATTTTTAAAGATCATACCTCTCAAACACAGCAGAGGCTACTCTTGATTGCTTCTCATTCTGTCCCTGCTTCCCAAAGCGGTGGTGGCCTCTTGGCCTCTGTAGGCATCTCTCCATCCTTAAGCAGCAGCATCTACTCCATGCACTCATAGATAAGGCATGATCCATAGTACTTTAATTGATGGTTAAGAAAATGACCTTTTTTCCCTAAGGGTTGCATAGCCGTTAGCCTCTTTTTCCAGGGGAGTGGTCACAGTTTAGGGAATTCTCCTTATTATATCTCCCTGAGCCTCTTATCCCAATTTACTTCTGTCTCCATAAATAGATAAATAAATAAATAAATATCACCTGAGATCTGTGACTCCTCCCTGAGAGAGGAGATTTGTTGTTTTGGAGAGAGCCACCCACTGGCAACGAGTTTGCATAGGTCAGTTCCTGAGTGCCTATGAAGGAATTAATTCAGAAGGTTTTTGATGCCCCGGGAAACTCTAAGTCAAGATATCTTTGTAGAGATAGTTCCAGGCTTATGCCTCTTCCAAGCCTTTTATTTTTAGAGACTTATTACCAACATCAGCAGACTTCTTTCTTGAGGCCATATTTTTTTAAGTGGTCCTATCTCAGCTTCTAAGTGTGAAACTATAATAATAATAATAACAACAACAACAACAACTAATGATGATGTTAAGACTAATACCTTTCACTTATATGTTTCTCATTGGTATGATTTGCATTACATCAGAAATGTACAACAGGGGCTCTCTGCCAAGCAGATAACCAGTGTTGACCTGAAGAAGTTATGCTCCAAGACATAAACAGACTCCAAATAAAAATATACATGCAAAATTACACACACTCACATATATGGAGTCAATCTGATTCATCCACAGAGATGAAAGCAGTTGGCAAACAGCAATTAACTCATTTTCATGCAATAGATAAGCATCATCTTTCTATCTGATGGATGAGCAAGACAAGTTAAATGACTTGCCCAAGGTTACACAATGCATCAGGGCAGAGCTTGGAAACTGTATAAAGGAGTCCTGCTTCCCTGATCTAACCTTCCTCTTCTTGACTTTCATCTGAATTTTCAGTGTACAGAAGAATAGGCTTTTAAAAATGTGCGCATGCACATACATACACACACACACGCAAATTGAGAAGATAAAAAGACATTAAGGTTGAGCTCTGACTGCATATGGTTATTGAACTCCCCTTGAAGATCTGTAAGTTCTTCAAGGCCTCTCAGCTTATTTAGTTTAAAAGGCTGGAGCCAATTAGCATTTGTTTTTGAGTAACAAATTTCTTATTCCAACCAAAATTGGACCTGTGTCTCTCCTGAAGATAAAATTCTCAGGCCTACTGTCACTGGAGTTTGGCTTTTGGTTAAAAAAAAAAAAACAACTACTGTTGAACAGTTAAGAGATGCTTTTCTTCAGAGAAAAGAAAGTGTATCCAGTTTAGCTACTTACTTTATTTTGGTATCTACCTGATAGGGGAGTATTTACTCCTAATATCATAGTAGTAAGTCATAGAGAATTCTCTTATTCCCGTAATGTTATCTGCTCAAAGATCTCTAGGAATATTAAGCACTAATTCAGTATGACAGCACTGTTATAAAGGTATATGAAGCTTCTTCATCTTTTACAAAGGAAAAAAACATAAGAAATTTCAAGGCCTGCTTGTTAGCAGCAGTGCTCTTTGAATGGTACATGTGTTTAAACAGCCAGGTATAAATATAATTGTCCACTTCCAGGGACAAATTGGAATATACATATGTGCCAAACGATTGTACCCAATAGTTGTGAAATTAAATATCATACAATTAAGTGACTTGCCCAAGATCTCAAAGGAAATCTGTGGCAGAATTGGGAAAGCGTCTCACTCTTATACTTGAGCCACAAAACCACTTTTCCCTTTGAACCTCCAATCAGTCTTTTCTTTGATTTAAGGTTGACTGAGATGAGCTGATTAAGTTTCCACGTATCATCTGGAAGCCTTGGAATAGGCTTGTTTTGCTAGACGTTCCCATCAACCCCCTTAGTTTCAGGCCTTTTGATTATAAAATGCTTTTTACGTTAGTCTTCACGGAAACTCCCTTTTTCTTTTGTTTTAATCATTTACAAGCTGGAGCCTTGCCAATTTATGTAACATAGTCTCATCCTACTCATTATTTCATCATACTCCTGCCAGATCTTTATTAAATATATTTCTTCTCCCCCCTTTAGTAAAAAAAGGGATGGGTGCCTGGGAATCTGGATATGCAAAATAAGTGGGAATTGAGATTTTTTTTTTTTTTTTTTTTTTTTTGCATTGGGCTTTTCTCCTTCTTTCTCTCCAAACTCAGAAATGTCAGTGAGAAGAGTTATCTTCCCCCAGATGTGGGAGAGCTGTGCTTGTCAAGGTTAGGTAGCTTATTATCCTGTAGTGAGGGAACAGGGGTCTCATACTCCTCAACTGCAGTTCCCACTAAGAGCGAGCCAAGCCACACACATTTAGATTGTACTGGCAGTTTTAGTATTCACTACGTTGGTAAAATTTGCTGGGTACGTGACTGGTGCAGGTTGTTAACTTTCCTAAATGCCTCGTTGCTTTGCTATCTTCCTTTTCTCTCCTTCACATCCCATCTCTTATTTCTAAGATGCATGTCTTATTAACTGAGTGAACTATATTACTATATAATGAACTATATAACACCAGTGATCTTTCACCATCCACGTTTATCCCTTTGAATGTCTCTAGTATGATACTGAGAGCTATGGATGTATGGGTTCCCTTGGCTTGGTGCAGGGAGCAAGTGCCCTGGAAGCAGACACTATTGGCAAAAGCAGCTGGGTCCCACTAGTTGTAGCTGGCCATGATAGCTTGGCCAGCTTGGCATAGTGGCCATGTCTATTTATGAGGATTTCTTTTAAAATCTCACCTGTCTATTGAAAGAGACCTGATTGAAAATGATGGCTACTTCAAAGAGTTATTTCCAAACCTGGTGATTGACCATCTGGTCATCAGGATAGATTGGTCATCTTTCTTCTTGAGCTAATCACAGATCCTAATTTGTGCCGCTAACTGGTCCACTAGTCTCTCTTTTCAAAACCAAAGGCACGTGGCTGTCACCAGTTATTTTAACTACCTGCTGACAACTGCTTGCATGCGACTAGCCCCATACACTTTCCAGGACATTTTTTGGTGGTGGCTTCTGTCTGTGTCCATGTGCCCCCACTATGGCCTTGCATGAACATGAACTGTTACCCTTACACCTGGGGTGAGAGTTTGGATGCATTTTGCCTATATCTTGAACCACAAGCTCTTAATTACACAAACTTGTGGTTTCCTATGCATACAAGGCACCTCCATATCCTCACTGATTTTTCTAGCCTTTCACTTGTGGTAACTACCAGCTCTACGTGGTTTGAAGAAAATGGGGGCTCTCCATACTTTAAACTACCTGCTGTGTTGAAAATATTTTAACAGGAAGCTTGCACAAAACTTTTGTCCCACATTTGATGCATACTTTTTTAGGGTTCACATGTCTTTTAGCTATTCTATTAGTTAATCATTGACTGTTCATTCTACAAGATCTCATTCAGAAATATCCTGTGTGCTTTTATAGCACAGCAGAGTGTTGTACTTACATTATGTGAAATCTGCTGTCATTTGGGTCGGTGTTTCCGGGGTGTCCTCCCTGGGAGCGCTCCCCAGCCTCACACGGGGTTTGCTTCAGCGCGTTTCAAGTACCGACATGACTGCGCTTTTATGAGCCTCAGGGGTAAGTCATCTCTGGCAGGAACGATTTAGCAGTGTGTCTTTGAGAAGATGAACTCCAGCAGAGGCAGGGAAATCACCCCAAACCTCTCACAAAGGTGGTGGCAGCATTTTTAATGGAGATCCTGGGAGCTGCTTCTCGCTGCCTCTGGCAGTACTAAGGGATGCACGTTGGGTCTCTAAAGCCCCTATCACCCTGGATACTTGTAAAAGCAAAGCAAAATATGCCGTATGATAGAAGTAAGGGCCTGCTACTGCCTATTGAAAGCCATCAAAAAAGTGGACACTTGACCTGTGTTCAGTAGGACGGGACAGGCTTACATTTAGGTTGAACAGCAGGCTGGCAATGTGGAAGGGAGCACCAAACAGTGTAAGTATGTGCTGCTGTCAGGAAAGGGAATGGAGCTAGCTCAAAGACCTCCTGCTTCAAGGAAGTGTTCTTCAGAGATCCAAAATGGTGCTAGAAGGCCAGTGTATTTTATTTGTGCGGACAGAAGCCCAAATAAAATACAACTGGGACACCCAATGGGGCACTCAATGGTCTCTAATTAAACATAGTTCCATAGGATGTGGAATTTCACTCCAAAGGAGTGAAAATTGGCCTCCCAGTCAGAAGCTGTACTCATATCATCTTTAAACCGATATCATTTCAGACCTGGATTCTCAGTTTTGAAGTAGCTCAAGATATCTAGGAATATATAGGGATAAGATAGATCAGATAGGAAAGCTACTTTTACTCAGCTTGTTTTTCACCTTCTTTCTGGTTCTATGGAAATCTTGAATTTGTGTTCCAATATTGTCTACATTAAGGGAAATGTGCAGAAAATACGAATTTCTGCAAATATTCTGCAAATTTATATAGGAAGTAACATTTTTTTTTTAGAAGTTGTCATTATTGCAGACTTGTTCATTACTTTGGCTCACACCTGTTAATGACAGCTTTGCTTGTACGTTTCGCATCTTCAAAATGCTTTGCAACTAGGATTCCTAGTAATGAACCACGTAATGCAAATACCGTTCAATAATAACATGGTCTGGGAGGGAAAAACCATGAAGACTGGCCTTCTGGTTTCTACTCGCAAAGACGGCTTTCATCATTGGAGCTCAGCTTTCAGACGCTGAGCTCACAGGTCGTCTCTTAGGGCGCACGGAGCAATCACAGGAGCCCTTGATTTTGTGGCAGGATTCTGGATGTGGCGTCCCATTAGGAGCATATTTTATTAAAATTGAACAACCCCTAAATAAGTTGAACAGTCCCTAAATAAGGGCATTTAATGGGCTGCACTCAAATACTTTGGCCTATATAATATAGACAAGATTGTGCCAAGAGCCAGTTATCCTTCCCCGTGTGGTCTCCGATAGGGAACCATCAGCCAGTCCTGGAGGAAGGACAGACAGGACCAGGGCTGACAGAGAGCAGGTCCCCTGCGAGTGGCGAGGGCAGGGGACCCCGGGAAGGAGCGTGGCCCTTGCGGTGTTCTGGGAAGGGGACAGGAGCCCCATGGAGCAAGGTGGCTTTCCACAGCCGCTCCTGGAGCTGCCAGTTTATCCCACTGAACCAAGCCCTTGTCAGCTCAGCCTCTGGGGAGAGCTTGTTGTCTGTGCTGTGGGACGCTCTGGAGAGTGACCTTGTTACCATGCAATGAGGCATATTTTGGTTACAGCCCTGGTCTAAATTCATGACCCTGGGTTACCCTGTTCCCTTTGCTGTTACATCCCAGAGCCTGCGCTGGGGGGTGCTTGCTTCTTGCCACGCAGTAGCCTGCAAGAAAACCATCTCCTAATATTAATATGAGGGTTGCGTTTGGTGATGTGGTCGCTTCGCAGCAGGTCAATAGAGGTTTGCAGGCGCCTTTCAGGAGGCTCCTGATCGGGCTGTATTTGCGAGGTGCGCTCTGCATGGGGCAGCGCTCGCACAAAACCAGTATGGCAGCTGGTGCTGGGGTTTCATGGACACATAACAGCCCAAATGCCAAAGAGACAAGGGGAAAAAAAATCTATTTAAGTAATTTTTTCCTCTCTATAGGAACTTAGTCTGTCAGCAGCATAAACACTTGCAATCATGCACTTCCTAGGATGCATGTGCTATCGAAAAGGGAGGTGTTAATTGCTGTGCTAATTACAACATGATTGCTTTGCACTTGTTTTGCACTTGCAGGTGATTAAATTTTTAACGAAGCATATTACTTGGCACTGTTAGCACAGTTAACACATTTCTCTCTCTCTCTCTCTCTCTCTTTTTTTATGCCTTGGGAGAAGTCCCGCGCCGCAGACCCTTTGCTGGCTGCGACGTGCAGTTGTGCTTGGAACAAGCCCCTGCTTGGGCTGTCAGTCGCGGTGCCCTGGCTTCCTGCTCGGGAAAGAGCAGCAGCCTCTTATCATCGCGCTCAGCGTGACGGCGCTGGCCAGATGCGAGCGCGGAAGCCACCGAGGTATTAGCTAAAAATTAGCCAGGGCTGCTGGTGCCAGCCTCCCAGATTTCATTTAAAAGCTACGCCAGCCCGAGCCAGCAAGGCAGCAGCAGCCGAGGGTTTTGCGGGAAGGTAGGGAGATGACAGCAAGTTCCCCGTGATTTATTTCTGCTTTGCCGAGCGTGTTCTCAGCTGAACTGGAGTGCGGGAAACTTGCATCTGTTTCCTGGGCTTGTGCCTCTTCGAAAAGCCTGCAATTCCACGGCCCAGGGAGGCTGCTGGGCCACGAGCAATCTGGGCGAACTGTGCTGTGGGCTTTATGGACAAGATTTGACAGCTTTATAGTTTTGGCCACTTTGGTACTTTGTAAAACTGTTGATTCTAATATGTTCGGGCTTGCTTATCCCAAATGAACGTTTATTATTTATTATTATTATTATTATTAATAATAGATATTGTTCAACCATAGGAATTGCATTTAAGCTGCTCAGCAAGGTGGGCCTTTATCTATGGAGAGTTCTTCCCTACCTGATACACCAAGGCAATGGGAACTTGGCAAAGCTCTTAGGGTCAGGCGGTATGACTGGACTGAAAAAAAAAAAAAGTGCATGGTGAGAGGCCTGGAAAGGGCTCCATATGAGAAAAGGCCTTATGAGAAAGGTGCTCATCATTTCTGTTTGGAGAACATGCAGATAAAAGGAGGGAATCTGGGAGAAAAATGAGAAATAATGAAAAATCAGAAAAGATGATCTCATTGAATCATCTCAATCCGTGAGCGAGAGACAGTCAATAAAGACACTCGAAATGGGAAAAAAAAAGGAGGTTTAAAACTGATAAGGAAATGCTTTTTATACAACACTTAACCCTGGGAACTCACTGCCACAAACTATCACGAAGCACAAGAGACTAGCAGGACTCAAAATAGACTAGACATTCGTATGGATAACGAAAGCTACATTAGACTAGATTAAAATATACAAAGGATACAAAAATCTCATGCTTCATGGCACTAGGAAACAGTTAACTAAGGGAAATTAAGAAAAAAAAAACCTTTCCCCTATGGGCAGATTACCACAGGATTGTTCTTAACGTTGTTTCCTGTACTTTTTGCATCGGCCACTGGCAGAGATGGGACCCTGAATGTGACAGAGCAGTGGCCCGACCCAGTTTACAGCCATCCCTCTGCTCTCCTGCCGGACTGTTCTGCATCTGGCTTGGGGGACTGCTACTTCTGGCAAATAAAAAGAAAGAAATCAAAGAGATTGCAAGAAGACTGTGTAAACGCTCCTGATATAAATCTTAGCCTCACACACACGCACACATTCAGTGAATTAATATGAACAAAGGAAAAAAGTCACTGATAGGATTGTTTACATAACATGAATTAAGTAGGGCCTGGGAATACCTTCAGTATGAATTAGCTGAATTTATTTAGAGTAAACGCTTGTGGACCATTTTTAGCAGCATGTGCTGAATTTTGCCACATCCAGGCACTTCAAACATACCTTGACGAGGAGAGAAATCCTGAAGGATTTGGGACAGTGTGTTTGGTCCCTGGTGAGCTGGAAAATAAGGCTGAGCAGTGGCACCCGGAGAGGCAGCGATGCTGTGCCCTGTAGCTGATTTGTCCTTAGCATTAAGTTTTAACATAAAATGCAGGCTTGTAACATGTTGTGAGGTGATAGCATTACCATACTGTCATGACTTGGCAACTTCAGGCTGGAAGTTCATGGACGCTGACCCTACACTCTAAACAGATAATGCAAATAGGTTCGTGCATCAGCATTAAGAGGCTACTACACTTAAGTACCGAAGCCTTGCACTTTTTGTGCTGCGTAACTGTTCACACGTGGCATTAACGTAATTAGAAGACTAAGAGGTCAGTGTGGAAGAAAAATGACCCTGCGGGCAGCTCCATCAGGATGGAGAGAAATGCAAGTGGTAGAGGATACCCCACTCGCCCCAGCTCTACTCCGGTGGAGGCGGCATGGATCCCTTCTACGGGGCTCAAAAACTCCCCGTCAAGATGTGCCACCAGTTACAAAGACTTTTTGGGCGCCTTCGTGGGAGTTTTGGCCTTCAGCTAATGACAGGTATCCAACTCCATCAGCTTTAGCCTTGATGAGCCCAAAGAAGTCTCTGGGGAGCAAGGCACGCAGGTACAGAGACCTCCAGATTCCAGCAAAAAGTGTTCGATTACAACTTTTACTTGACTTTTCTGTGCCCACTTTAGGAGATGTTAATTGATATCTTTTTTAACTGGCAGGTTTCGTTATCTGCAATTTCATTAAGAACAGTGTCTGGTCTGAAGATCCACTGACTGTTTTTTTTTTTATTTTTTGCTTAATGGGTTCAATTATTTCTGGAGCAAACCTTGCCATTTTTCCCCCTCCAAACTTCATATTCTGGTCTATTATTCATTGTCTGTCTGGCCCCCATTGTGCTTTTGCTGCAGATGTCATAACGGAGAAGAGATGAACAGGCAGCTCTTACTTCCTGATAAATTAATGTGCTGCAGTCTAATCCATATCCCAAATGATAAAGTTAACAACAGTTTGCAAGCCTGTCACATAATCTAAAAAATTCAGATGGATATTTTTCCCCCCTCATGTGGGAGGAAAAAGCTGTTTCTGGGATGAGCAGTTATTAATACGTTCACACTGCAGCAGAATGTCATGGAAATGGCACAATTAATCCATGTGCCCCTGCGAACCGACGGCGGAGCGGTTTTCTTGGGAGCAGCCCACGGAGCGCCGCTTCCTCCACCTGTCCCATCTGGGACCCAGCTCCCATCAGCTGCCGCTCTTCCAGGGCGGATTTCCGTGGCGTGTTTTGGGGTCAGTCACCTGTGGAGCTCCCACACTCCAAAGCATGTGGTGACGGGATCTGGGAATGCTGCGCTCGCTGGAGCCCGAGTGAAATCTGCCTCACTGCTCCGGAAAAGGCAGCATCCCCAGCCTCCCTCCCTTTTCAAGAGGCAAATTAATTTGTAGACCTGAATGACCTGCTGCTCTGCGTGATATAGAGCGAGAGTTACGTTTCCTGGCATCTATCGCTCGCACGGTTTCCCTGGGGAAAATAATAGCGCACAGAGTCTCTGCTAAAACAGAGTAACTCAAATAGGCAGAACGAGGAACCCAGGGCCGAATCCTCAGTGGAAGAAAACTGGATTAGCTCCTTAAAAATTCAGGGAGCTAAGACAGTTTACACCAGCTGACGGTCGGGATTTTACTGCACTTTGAGGGCTAAATGTGCAGAAATTGCTGTTTGGGTAAGCACTCCAAAAAATGGGAAATGGGGGAAAAGAGGGACACTTCCTGTAAGACTTTCCCTCTGCTTTTCTCCAGTCATACCAGATACACAGGGAGAAGGCTTTTATCATATACTTTTCAGTGACATTAACCGGAAAAAAAAAGGTGGGCAAAGACATGGAAGAAAAGGAAAAAAAACATAAAAAAAAAAAAAAAAGAGTGAAACCTTTGCAAGCTTTCTGCACTCCAAAGTGCAGAGGTAGCTGAGGTATACTGGCAGGAAAGAGGAGTGATGGGAGGGACAGAGAAATCTTCATATCAAAGCCAACTGGTGCATTTCTTATTTTCAAGGTTTTGTGTTGTTGTTCTTGCCAGTTCCGCCCTGGCTATATTTTGCTCTGATTTTAGGAGTGGCTGACGTGAGATTTAGATCTTGTGTCCCACTGTGGCTCCCTAGTTAACCCGGAAAAGCAGAAATACCAGAATAATGGTAGAATAATGGAGACAATAGAATGCTGTCAGCCTTATTCAAGAATCTGGTCCAGTAGAAGAGTGATTTGAGTATGTTGGCTCCTGTGTTAATGATGTATGCTGTATTACAGTCAGCACAGCCTCGCTCGAGTATGTGGGAGGCATGGGCCAAAACAGGTGCTTCCAAATTTGCAATAAGCTTTTCCTTCAGTGTGGGTCTCCTCTGCTGGATGTGAGGAAGTAAGGCTTTGTGCAAAACTCAGCTTCCTTTTAAGGAGGTTCTTCTTCATTTAAAGTCTTTCTTTATGAAACATTGACATAGACAACCCCTTGTTAAAGAGTTTAAGGTTCCCTGGACAAGGAGCCACTTTTCCTCTTGGTTGGTTCTAATGGCAAATAGGAGAAGGCAAAGCTTGTTCCCGAGCTGACCTATTTCTGTGAAGCAGCTGCAAACCAGGGTAATAATCCACTTATCTGGTGAGAAATCCACAGCAGCACCTCACAGACAGGCACTGTCTCACAAGGCTTGTGTGCAGCAGCCCATGGGTGAAAGTCAACAGCCTCCCCCTCTTAGATGTCCCCAACGCCCAAGAAAAAGGTCTTTTCAGAAGACGCTTTGGTGTTTGCTACTGACGTCTTTGCTTGAAATTCTACCAAGTGCTGACTTTTGCAGAACACCTTACAAGATAACTAGGACTGCAAAACTATCAAAAGCTAAAATAAAAAATAAAACATCTTCAATGCATGAAATATGTTTCTACTAAGGAATCATCCAAGAGAGCATATTCTGGTGCCTTCCAGATTAAAAACAGTAATGGTTGAGGAATGAGTGGTGTCTCCACAGTTGTGAAGTGCAGCCCTTGCTAGATGGAGGTGGTGGAGCTCAGGTAGACCCTGGTGAACAAACTGCTCATCAGTTCCAGGGCTAGTCTTGTGATGAAAGCATAAAGCTGAAAGGAGAGGATCTCTACAGTGACATATAAAGCCACTTAATTTATGTTATCATGGACACCACCACCCTACACTTGGTTAGTCTTGGTTGGTTTCCTAACACACCTCAGATTAGGGATGCTGTGAGTGCCATCATTTTTCTATTAATTTAATTTTTTTTCTCCTGAGATCAGAGCAGGTAACAGTTCTTCTTCCTTCAGGGCCTAAATAGAAGACATTGAGAGGTGGAGGCCTGAAGTTTACACATATACGCTGCATACACACGTATACGCTGCTCAAGGCCACGGTGAGTAAGCGATTCCTGCTGACCGGTGCCAAGGTGCAAACAAGGGGCCAGCACAGGCCTACAAAACAATCTTTTTACCGTGACCACATTACTCACGTCTGTTCCTACTCATTAGCAAATCTTTCCCATATCAAGATGAGGTAACTCTTGCCTTTCCAGTTAACCATGTCTTCCAAGAGCCTTCTAAGCAGAGAGAGGCGTTCTGCTAGGTGTGTGCTATTTGAATTCTTTTGTTGCAGCATTCCCTGGCTAAAAATTACCTTACCCCAGGGGACCCTCGTGCCCAAGGGACTATGTGTTGTGCTCAACACACCTTTGGATGGCTGATAGATAAGAGATAGACTACCTCATCTTGAGGGGTCAGTGACTTGTGAAGAAAAAAATAGATGTATCTTAAAAATCATGGAATTCCTTTTCCTGAGCTTTACAAGACCCATATTATAATTTATCCAGGATTTATTTGTAATTCTTCCTTTTTCTTATGCATTAGAACATTTCTCTATTCTCTGGAGAGGGTTGCCAATTTTGTGGTATGCTCATTTTCTGTACTTATACTTAATGTAGCCTTGGTGGTGTTGAGTATTTCTCTCTGTGCTTGATAATCAAAAAAAAACAAGAGAGAAAAATAAAAGAAATTAAGTTTTAAAAATCCTGTTTCCCTCTGTATCCCTGTTTATAGATTGTACTGTTGTTCATTAAATCTCAATGTTTAGAACAGATCCAATTGTTCGTGCTGAAGTCACAGCAAACAAAGCAGAGCTGGCTGCTTCAGACGGCTGATGAATCAGCAATGGTCTAAGTTAAGCTGCAAGCTGCCAGCCTGATGGCAAGAAGTATGTGTAGGATCCAAAGCTAATGAATGTGAGCGCGTTAAATAATACAATCAGGCATTGTGAGGATTTCATGAAGATGGGCGTGTTGCAAAAGAAGATGGGCATGTTGCTTTGGTGTTAGCCTTTTGCATAGAAATCCTTTATGAATGCAAAACATGATTAAACAAATAGTTGTATGAACAACAGAAGTAATGAAGCCTAGTTTCCAGCAGCTCCTTCCTCTATGGATTCTCTGCTGGCTAAGAAATAGATCTCATTAACTTTCCCCTCATTTGGCAGTAGCAAATTCTTGCATCTTCCTGTCCATCTATTTTTATAATAAACTTATTTAGGGATGCTTTTATTCTACCTCTCTGTCATGTTTGGCTGAACCCAACCAATAGGCTCAAAAGGAATTGGGGGACAGGTAAGTTTAATCATGGCAGGTTGTGTGTCCCTAAGAAAATGCAACTGTGGTCTGAGTTGCGGGGGATTCCCATACCACGATTTGTCAGTGCTGTACTGTGGAAATCTCTGCAATCTCTTTTGTCACTGCAGAGAAAAGGGGGTATTCAGGGTCGAAGAAGGCTCCAAACATCTCACTATCCTGTTGCTGCATGAAAAGTGACCCTATCCGCATGTAAAGAGGAAGTGCATGCTTTTGGGGTTTCTGAGATGTTTGGCAAAGTCCTTGGGGTGGAGGCTAGCCAGGATGTCTGCATTAGAGGACAAATCCATTTCCTAAGCTATCCGCAGGGTACTCTTCCAAATGCAGGAGGCTGCTGAGCTACCTAAGTTCTTCATCTGAAGCACAGCCCTGGAGGAGCCGGTAGAGATCCTCTGGGGACTCTGAAAGTTGCCTAGATTTCCCAGTATGGGAGCTAAGGAAGATAAGCTGGCCTTTTAATCTTATTTTTTTAATTAAAGAGGTTGATGACATAAACTATTCTGATTATCAGTGATGAATTGCAGGCCAGTAAATGATTGGATTCAAATTTGAGTCCTTTATAGTCCAGACCTATCTTTCTGGTCTTAGAAACAGCATGTATATTTTTATTTCCCACCTTCTCTAGGCATATAAAAACACATAATTCTGGAACGCAATAAATACCTTGTGATGAGACCGCATTGTTTCCTCAGTTTGAAACTTGTGTAACCTCCAGTGATTCCAACTGAAGTTAAAACAGACACAAAAGACCACATTTTCATTAACTTGTGAATAAGCACATATTTTACAATGATAGCTGAGTCTGGAAGCAGGTGCTCGTCTGCAACGTAGAGGCATCTTGTTAGCAGATGTTATTTGTCTGAGATGTTGAACTTGCTCTGTTGACAGTGCTGTTAATTTTTTACATTCACAAGGCATGATATAAATGTAAAGACATGGCTACTACTTTACAAGCAGCAAGTTGTTTTCTGGTTTAACATAGTGTATGGAAGACAAACTGTTATTTATACTTACCATCCAGATTTACCCACAAAAGCGTGTCAAGGGAAAGCAATTGCTATATAAGCAGTTATTTCCTAGTTTTCTGGGGAATTCATGAATGCAAAGCATTTAAATAAAATCCTACTCTGTGGGTGCATTTGTTGATCTAAGTTGTCAGATGTCTACTAAAAGGAAATGACACCTGTATAGCAGGTTTTCACAGATGTAGCTTATGAAAATTACTAGTAAAGCTTTTCTAAAACATTTCCAGCAGAATAAATAGGGTGTGAGTGATTTGTAGAATTGTTATTTTGTGGCCAAAACACAGAAAGTCATAATATAAATTTAGCTCTATACACAGCTTTCCTCCTGACACAAACTGCGTAGGTTAGATTGTGCATGAGAAGAAAAATATTTCAAGATATGTGTCTTGGTAATTGAACATACTAATCCTGTGAAAGTAAATAATAAAAAACCTCAGTGAAATGGGGCCACTGTGG
>JAUBNY010000063.1:1308116-1376329 GCA_032275445.1 Crypturellus soui | reverse complement strand
TCCTTCCTTCCTTCCTTCCTTCCTTCCTTCCTTCCTTCCTTCCTTCCTTCCTTCCTTCCTTCCTTCCTCCTTTTTTTCTTTTTGTGCACAGTGTTGTGGTTTTGCCCCAATTGATGAATTTGAGTGCTGGAGGTTGGCAAACAAGGGTAAATTTGAATAATATAGAAAATAAATAAATACATCTAGCTGGGTTAATATCCAAAGCATTTGTTTTCCCAGACATATGCATAAGCCAGCTCCACCCCAATTAATTTGGTCTCATTCTACCACATAATACTTGCCATTTTGTAATTAAAATTGAGAGCTCTAACTGTCCAGATTGCTACATGTGTGTTCTGTGAGAAATTATTGCATAAGAAGAGGCAATTTTTTCTTACTCCTGCTACAGACTTCACCCTGAACTTTAAAGGCAATTTCAGGTGCAGCTGAGTACTATCTGTTATTTTTGCCTATACTCCTAATCAGGACAGCATAATCTGCTTCCAGAAACATTTGTTCTCAATGGCTGTTCCTACTGAAAACAGATGCTCTTGAAAGTGTAGCTGTCAATAGCTTCACTTTCCTGTATTTTCTTATGAGGAAATATTCCGTTGAGGTTTACTTGGATTTAGTTAAGTGCTTATGATCACACTGGTGAGAGAGAATATTTTTTGCCCATGTGCACAGAGCAAATCAATTGGATTCTTCTCCATGGCCCTGGTTTTGTTATTCTTCCTGCCTGTATAAATCAGGAAGGTGATTTATGATGAATAGTTGCACCTGGTTAAAATGGTTGGAGATGAGAGTCAAATCTTTTGTTTGAAGTAAAGGCAGCTTTTTTTTTTTTCTTTTTTTACAGAGAGAGAATAAACAAGTACTTCTTGGTTGCCTTCTTCCTGCACTCTGTTTTTTCCCTTTTTTATTATTTGAACAAATAAGATTTTACTCATATATTACACCAATGACTCTGGTTGGCTTCCCACAGTACACTTTACAGCAGAGAATACTCCTTTCTTGTCTTCCTGAAGCACATGTTTTCACATGATTTGCACTGATAATATAACTCCACTGAGTAGCTTGATAGAATATATCACCCTTCACAGTCTAGCAGTCCCCCTGCTTAAATAATGGAAGTGGTAGACTCCTGGTAGGTTTGATTTTAAACATTTAAAATATATATAATGGTTTGCATACTGTGCAGTGATTTGTAAAATGTGAATGCCTACAAAAACCATGGTTACCAAGCATAACATTATCTTATTTTTACTTACACAACCAGTAAAACAGCTGGAGGTCTAAAATCATGGCCTGGCATTAAATGCATTACTACATTTTAACCATGCAGGATCCTTTCAAGGCTATCCTTTCAATTGGGAGATAGGAAGAGAAAGAAAGTGTAGTGATTACTGGAAAATTAACACCTACCATTTTAATAGACTGATTATAGCAAGAGGACCTAAACTGAAATACTTCTGTTGAAATGAATTGGAATTTTATCTACTTATCTAAGGAGTGAGAAAGAAGACAGTGGCTTTGAGCTACACATATCCTAATATAAATCTTCAGAGTGGAAATGGAGTATTTTATTAATGAAAATTATGTATTCCAGATCCAACTGTATGACACCTTTTTCTTTTAATTCCTATATATGAAAAAAACCCTGCATTTTCAGTTCTCCCAGAGCTTCCCCTTTCAAATCTTTTTTAACATACAGCATTTGAATTGACTTACAAAGGATTAAGCCATAATAAGCCTGAAACTCAAGTTACGACATCACACCCACAAGGTTTAGGAATGTCACCCCTCTTTTTGCAGTGATATCAAGCCATATCAAGCCATATCAAGCCATCAAGCCATTGATAAACCTATGAAAAGGCACATCAAAGGAGAAAAAAATACTACTACACTTACCACCTCAGAAATAGCAACTAAATTGTCCTTCCACATTATGTATTCCTGAGACTGGTTCAGATGTTCAATTCTACCCTTCTGGGATGTAGAGGCAGCAGGAGCTTTGCCTGTCTGCAGACTGACAGAGGGGGTGCTGAAGCCCTCTGGGGCATGGGAGAGCTCTTTCCCTGATTCTTTTCATTAGACTTAAAGGAAGAAAGCAACTATTGCCTGGAAGACTCAAGCCCCATCTTGGCATGGTTTCCTACTCATCTGATAGATCAGTTGGTCCCTAAACTATCCATAAGCAACAACAATCTAATTTTTTTGATAGACTGTTTATCTTGTATGTCAGGGCTATGCTTGAAGCTCTTTTGGTCTGAGGCTGGATCACCTGGTCTCATCTCTGGGAATAGGAGAACTGGACACTTATATGCACTTAGCTCCTGCCCCAAGAAAACCACTAGTGAAGAGGAAGCCACAGAGATTACAAGAGTAGCTAGTGGGACACAGCTCATGACAGAAGTTTCTCATAGTTAACAAGATGTCCTTAAGGCAGTTCATTCACGAGAAAGGCCCCAAAATGAACATTTCTCTTTATTTCATGGCACATTTTCGTATCTCTTGGTGGAGCATCCCCTACTGGATCCAGAAAAGCACTCCTCCAAAATCACCGCGGAGAATCCCTGGATTCATTAGATTTCAGGAATTGGAGGACAAAGTGAGGATGTCACTCCACACCTGATAGGTATGACTCCAATATCCGGGCAGCAGATGCAGGTGCAGAGTGAAAACCGTCAGCACTTCTCAAATCAGCCCCAAGAAGCTGCATATCTTTCTCCTAGATAGAGCTCTTCTTGCAACTATGAGACTATTCAGGGCATGTAGCGGCCGCAGTGGGAATAAATAACATTTGGCCAGATTTCCTATGCACAATGGAAGTATAAAGAAGAGTGGCAATGATTTGATATGCTCCTTTCTTGCCCTACCGGTGCTGTGGAACAGTAGGCGATTCAATGAAATCTTGTGCTTGCGATGTTAGGAGGCTGAGGTCTGATTCATCTGTGTGATAAGGCTCTAAGCAAGGTATGGGGGGAGCAAAAGGTTTGATTCTGGTCTCACAACATGAGTTTTACATCGCTGGTATTACTGGCTGTGTTTACCCAGGCAGTCGAGCCTGCTCTCAAACTCCGCAAGGTCCATTAAAACCAGCTTTTGCATCCCCCTGCAGAGCTCTGACCTACATCGGTGAAAAACAGGCCTGTCTGGGGACGTGGCAGTGCTTTTATTCACGGCACAGCCTCTGCAATGGAAAGTTTAAGGTGGAAGGTGGCACAGTGTCCCCACGTCAAGAGGGGGACATGTCAAGAACAGAGAAGGACACATTATATAACCAAAAGGAAGAATAAGGCTAGTAAATAATTCTGGCAAATAGCTGAGGAAAAAAAAAAAGCTCTTTATTCAAAGAAGAACATGGCATTGTAGTAAATACGCAGACAATACCAAATACAAAACTGGTTTCTGTGTGTAAATGTGTGGTCTAACTGCAATCTTTATGAAAGGCGTTCCAATTTCAAATGAATGTAGTATTTCTGAAACAGCTTAAATGAATGTGCTCTGTCTAAGAAGGAAAATAAACAAGCAAACATGCTCTCTGTGGTCGAAGGAGAGGGCTGTTGCATCCTTCATCAAGGGAGGACTGGGCATGGGATTCTTGATGTTACACCTGTATGGTACTGGTTTCTGGTCGGTACAGAGGCCTGATTATGGTGCAGTGAGATCCTGCAGCCCTGGAAGCAGCTATCTGAATAGCAAACCAGTGTTATAGAGTCCCTTTGCTCTCTTTCTGCACTTCCTGTCCCTTTTGAGTTTTGCAGGTGCTCTAAATATTAACTGCACAGCGCTGGTGGAAGGTTGGCCACGGATGGATCAAGTTCAACCAAGTCCTACCGCTTGCGATACCTCACTCACACGAGAGCTGTGGCTTTCCTGACTGCAGTGCCTTGAACACAGGCTCAAATCCTTCTTTCCCCCTCCTTAGTGGGAATGTGGATTTACAAACACAGTTTAAGGAGTTTAGCTTAAGTCGAGCAGTTGGCCATGTTTAAAAGCTCTGCTCGCTGCTTTGGAAATCTGAAAGATTTCATAGGTTCATTCTCCTTGAGTTTCCTCGGAAGAGCTTGTAAAAGCCTTGGACGAAATAGCTGTGCAGTTAATGAACTGTGCATACTCAGGCACTAGGTCCAGCTATGAATTCACAGTTAATAGCTTAACAAAGATGCCTGCCTTCGTATGGTTTTCATTCTTTTGCAAATAGTGCTAGGCTTGTCAATTAAATCCACCCTTTTAAAAGATTTTACCAAACATATGTACTGCTCATTGAGATTCACTTAATGTTATCTTTTCAACACACTCTTCCAAGAAAAATAAATGACCCAGTGTTCCATTATAATAGGGGACCTTTTTCTTTCTTTCTTTCCCTTTTTTTCTTCCTTTTTTTTTTTTTTCTCCCGTCTTCTCTAAGTATCAGACAGCTGACAGGATACTGTAAAACCCTCAGGAAAAGAAATCTTTTAGGGAGAAACCAGTATGAGAATTTGCAGCCTCAAATATATTTAAGGCTAGATTTTTAAAAGCACAAGCTTTTATCTCCATTTCTGCATCTTAACACAAAATCCTCAAAGTAAGATTTGTCAGGGATACGGAGCAAACTTAACTCTTACCAACTCCAGCTACAATTTTTCCTTTTCAGTTGTGCTCTGCATTGCTAGGAAAATCACAGAGTATTTCTTGAACAGTTTTTATTTCCAGTGTTTACTCATAGTAAAAAAAGGCTAAAGTGATTCTTGATGGCTTATGATCAGAGATGATGCAGTTCATAAAGTCAAAAAGAGGAACCAAATTCAGGTGGTGAAAATTGCACCGCAGTGTATGAAGGAGAGAGCTGGTGAGTGAAAGCCTGAAAAGTAGACAGATGGTTTGCATTGACCAGCAGGAGTATTATAAGCTTCAGGTGCCCTCAAATGATGTGAAAAAACACCACTAGAAATTAGTGGCAAATAAGATATCTAAAGGAATCCAAGAAAACAAAGGCTTTTGCCTCTGATGGAGGTAATTTGGGAAAACCTCAGGTGCATTTTTGGGGACCACAAGCATCATTCATACCTGTAATAAAATGATATTCTTGATCTTTCCCCAGCGCGAGACTTTCTCTCTTGAGAATATCTCTTTGGAGAGAATGAAGAGAAGCTGGTTCCATTATAAAAGGCAGCATATTGGACAATATTCTTTTATAATTTATTTTGGGTAAAATAAATGGATGTCCCTCCCTTATCGCAGGAAAACAAAACTGCTCCAAACCTGAACTTCCCCCAGCATTCTTTTCTATAACTCTTAATCAAACCCTTCCCTTCCCGCTGCGCAGGCAGTCCTTAATTACATTTTACAGACACATCAGTGCAGCACAAGCTGGTCAAAACAGCTGTGGGAAAGTTTCCACTTTGAAGGAAATATTATTGGTGAGGATAATTCTGTGGTCAAACGGAGTTTCCCTCCATTTGTATTAACACAGATCTCCTCTCTGCTCTCAGTCAGCCTCCATATGTACGCTTTTGTACATTTCCCCTACATATAAATAGGCAGGATATTTTGCTAGACCTACTGTCTCTGCTGTGGCTTTCTGGACTTCAGCCAATTTTTCACCATGGATAGCTACAGTTTTGAAGCTCATAAGGGGAAATTTTTGAAACCCAAATATCACTAAAAGGTTGCTATGAAATCACTTGAATTTACTAATTTATGTTCTTGTATGAGATACTCGACAATTTGTTTACAAAAAAGTAGAAGTTCACAGATCTTAATTCAGAATTTTCAAAAAACTTGAAGACTCTGACTCAGCTACTGAGTCCTGCACATTTGCAAGACAACCTAAGAGACTGTTTCACTGCTTTCAGGCTTTTCTGATCTATTCATGATACTTTTTTTCCCTTTTCTTTATTTTTTTTAAGTACTGCTAATGGTTGACTTGTGGCTAGATGGGCTGATATTCTAGTTAATATTAATTGGTCTTGTAAACCTGTTTGGCCTGAGCTCTCAGCTTCCAAGCTATAGATGACATTGCCTTGGATTTACTGTGTTATGAATCTGCCCCAGGACACATGCATAGCACATTTGTAAACATTTTCCCAATAAACAATGCAAGGTGTGATTACTCCATTATACCAGCTTTGCTGTGGTGTAAGTTTGCTTACTTGGATTTTTTTTTTTTCATTTACGTCACTGCAAAAGAGTTTACTGCAAGACTTTAAGGACTTAGGTTTCATGAGAGAATGGAAAATAAATTGCTTACATTGAATCACAGGACTGTGATTGCTGAGCTAATGTTTGCAAAGTATCTGCTCACAAGGAGATGGAATTTTGTCTTTGTAAAGTCATTTTCTATAGCAGAACTGCGATATGCAAAGGAAAATATTCCATAATTTGTGTTTATTAAAATTTTTGCTTTTCTTTTACATCTCTGTTATTAAATCTTTTATTAGATGTTAATAGATGTTTTTCAAATCTCAAGGGTTCTTAAGACATTTTTTCAAGGAACTTAACTAAATCTCTGAGTTCTACAGTTCCTGTTTTGTTCTCATGGTACTCACTTCTTATTGTTCTTTTTCAATTTTTATCATGTAGCATTGTAAGTACATTAAATTAGTAATGAAAAATGAAACCACAGGAGTCCACTGTATTCTAGATAATGACTGATATGTCTTCTCCCTTGTCTGAGTTACATTATAGTGTCATAACTTTCCTTTATATCCAATAATATTTTTCATTATTGTACCATCGACAACACAGAACTGTAGGGGTTTGTTCAGATTCTAACAGTATTTTCCTTAAGTAAATCCATATCTAATAACAACATTTATTTCCTCTTTCTTTTTCTTGCTGTGTGGTTGCAGATAACACACTGATTCCTCTTAGCTCTCATATTGGTTTTACAGGTGCTCAAAGATGTCATCAGCAGATATTAAAGGAGATACATCAGGAAAGGGAAAAGGCCAAGATGTGATGCTGCTCAGAGGCTACAAAAGCTTTAGCTTTTGCCCTAGTGACAAGAGCATTAAATGCAAGTTTTACATTAAAGAGCGCATTGGGATCTCTTGCCTTTGAACCTTGGTGTCACCAGGTGAGTCAGCCCAGGTGCTAAGGCCTCCTCTGTACGTGGCAGCAAAGCTGCACCCCCTCATTGCTGTCGCATCAGCTGCTGCACTTAAGGCAGAATTGAAGGTGGGTGGAGAGCTGCTCTTTGATTAGTTGTTGGCTGCTTTGTTCATATTCTGCTGTAGAACCTTTTCTTCTCTTTTGTTGTGAGCTCCTGGCTCCCTTTGGATGCTCACGGTGAGCTGGACTGCGGAGGGGTGATGTTTTTGGTTGAGTGCTGGACTGGACTGACTTTGCCGTACTGTAGAAGCTGCTTGGTTTTGTGGAGAACCATCCTTTTATTGTATGTAAAATGCATCTGTGACCTTGCCTTGAGACTTTACTAGGAGAAGGAGCTCTGCATTGGCTTTGTGATGTGGAGTCTGGAAGCTCTTTGGGGCTCTGGAAATTTTGGTGCTTCCTGCCTTGCAGTTATGTATTGGAAGTCTCTGGTAGACCATAAAGATCCCATGAACCAGTGGACTTGCTGGAGCTTTTGAGCCATGTAGTGAGTAGCTCCTATCTCTTGAGCTATTTCATGGTGTTAGTAGTTTCTCTGTAGATAAAGTGTGAAAGCTCTGTAGTTCCTCCTGCAGGAGTGAGCTGAGGGGGTTGTAAATGTTTGTGTGTGTGGAGAACCTCAGGTCTTCCCAGAGTGGATGCTGAGAAAAGATGAGTTTTCATATAGGAGAACATAAAAGAGTTAGAGGATTGAAGTGACTAAATAAATTTTAGCTTAAGCTATGTAGTATAAAACACTGGTTCAGAGCTACACATTCTCCTTTTCATCAGACTTTAACTGAATCACCCCTCTTCTCTCCTTCTCCTTCTCCTCAAAAAATCCCACTACTGCTTTCAACTGTAGTTTAGGCAATTCAAGAAGTGATGGTATGTGTGAGATGTAACTTGTGACCTCGGTCTCTAGTCAACAGTCTGCATATCAGCCTGGGCACTTCAAAGGCCTGGCAAGTGAGTTGGAGGAATGGGAGAGGCTTGATGCACTTTTTTTTTTTTTTTTGCCTTTTCTAACTGTAAAACTTGATACACATCTTGCTTCTCTTCATCTGTCAATCTCTTTGTGGCTTATTTGGTGAACGGGCTGTCAGAAGCAAGCCAAGGGATATTGATCGCTTCTGCTTCAGGTTGTAATAAACCTCATTGCTCCTTGGGCAGAGGACACAAGGACACAAGTGTAGTTTACATAAGTACCTGCCATTACTTATGGTTATGTAAAGTAGGGGTGAATATCTAAACCTAGGATCAAAAGCCTCTTACACATGAATGGCTCCACTAAGAGGGAAAGAAAACAAGGCTGAGTCGTGCCAGTGAGAGCATGGATCACTTCACATCTTGGTTTGTGAAAGAGATGAAGATAAAGACAAACAGTGAAAATCTATGGCATTTCTCAAACACCCTGCTCATCAGTAGGGAAAGTAGTCATGGCAAAAACACAGAATCAAAAATCTACCCTTCTTTTTGTGCATACATACAAATCATTTACATAAAAATCTATTTAATGGCTGAAAGATGCCTGAAAAAAATTGAAGATGGCCTTAATGAAAGAGAAGGAAAAAAATATTGTTTAATGGGAAGTGACTTAAGCTGTCTGAACAACATGTGGACTGTATGCTAGTGCTGTATGCCAAAAGACCGAATGGCCTGTTATGTGTCTCCTGCTCCAGCTTGAGTGCTGCTGGATGAATGAAAAAGATGAAATAATTAATGGAAAGGGGAGCCAGCCTGCTTCAAAAGCCTTTTTTTTTTTTTTTCTTCCAGATGCCCCTGCTGGTTTGGAATCAAAACTGTGTCCTCGGCAAGTTTGTTGCATCAGATGTAAGTTATTTATTTATCTTAGAAAGGTGACAAATGAGACAGCCCATCATGAAGGGGTGACTTGTGTTCCTGGTATGAATTGTGGAGTTGTGGGATGTTTGTACTACTTACAGCTATTTTCTTCTCTTCATTGCAAAGAAGGATTGCAAGGATAACTGGCAAGAGTGCCTTAAACTCTGCAGCAAGAGGACATCTCTACTCTGAGTGATGCACAGGTACCTGACCTTACTCTGAGCTGGGCAGTGGCACCTAGTGTGCTTTGTGGTAACTGCTATATGTTTGTGGGTGGGAAAAATATACTGTAGATGCACTTTATGGTTTGAGGAAATGCACACCTGAATATTGCATACAAAGGAGGAGCTTTGATCTGAAATAGCTTGTTCATGATGCCATAAACAAAAATGCACATGGAAAGCAGTAGTTAGTTTACAGCGCTAGTAGCCACAAGGTCTTGTGGTGCAGTCTTGCCAAAAAGCAGGAAAAGCTGAAACTGAAGGTTTTTGGGCAGTTTTCATTGTGTTGTGTGTGGGCTTTTTTTCTTTATTTTTATTCTCTGTTCCATGACTGCCTCCTTCCTTGCTGGCTGCCTCTGCTCCTCAACATGACTGCTACCTCTTTGTCATCCTTGAGTTGGCATTTAAATGAAGTTCCACCTGAAGCCACCTTCTTTCCTGCTCTCCTTTAAGAGCTTTGCCTCTTGGTTCTGACTGTGGCTTTGGCTGCAAGGAGGTTGGAATTTTTGTATGTCTGCAGTGAGGACCAGAACCCATCCAGATAACTAGACTTTCCAGTGTAGCCCCTCTAATAGGCATTTATACACAGTAAAATTCTTCATTACAAATTAGGATTTTAATTCTAAGCTTAGCTTGATAGAATGTAATTTAAAGTCATTTAGGATGGCTTAGCCTTCAAAGAAAACTCAAGATTGTTTAATTAGTCATGCAAGCCACTCAATACTGCCCATAACACAAAACAACTAAAGTATTTATTAGTTTTTAGAGCTAAGTTAAACCCTGCTTGTTCTAAATTTTCAATATGCATCAAGTGTTGAGCCCATCTTATTTTTTTTTATCTTCCAAGGCTCAGTAAATTTTATCTGTGAATAGATGTGCATAGACCAAGTATTGTGAGACACCACTAAAACCAAATTGAACTGTTTCTTGTATGCATTAGAGGAAATGGTGGCAGTCACAGGGCTGGGAATTTTTTTTAAACTATCTTCAAAATAAAATAGTCTACTAGACTTTGTAGTTTTATTTCTTGTAATAAAGTGTGGTAAGACACACTTATAATAAAGTGTGGTAAGGTGTGGTAAGACAGAGTCCAACAAATGGCATTTTGTCAAAGATGCAAAATGCAGCAGTGAAGTAAAGAGCATCTGCAATGTAGAAAGACAATTTTCTCTGTTGAAGGTTTCCAGCAGGAAGAGGCTGACCTGGGCAGTTTCAGAGCCTGATGCTTTAATTTGGACCCTTTCTGATGCAGTTGACACCAAGGAGAACCATCAGTAACGACTCTTTATGCAAAATCAAGATTCTAACATAGTGTTAAAAGGGCTTCATCCTTTCTGCCTCCATATACCCCTGTGCTATGGAAAAACCATGTAAGGTTCGGGTGGTATTGGAAATGTAATGGATCATGTTATGCTGAGGCAAGACTTAGCTAGGATTGCTGGCTGTGCCGTGCTGCCTATGTGTTCCCTAAAGGCACAAGATCTGGGCTTTTGTAGAGAGAAACCCCTGCTTCACCAAATTAATGGGAAATCTTCCCAGAGGCTCTAGGGCCAAGACTTCACCCATATGCTGTGTGTTTTGATTGTCTTGAACCAGCTGATGAGAGGAAAAAACAACTGTTTTGTTGTTCAGATATTCTGTTACTTTTGAATAAAGAATGAAGGCTTTTGTTTTGGCAACTATTTTGATTCCCTTCAAAGCCTCAGATATCTCTTCTTGGTCACAGCAAACAGCTCTTTATGGGTGACTTTTTCTCCTCTCTAGATTTTGTTTACAGGGAATTGCTATGTTCACGCTACTATGTTGTTACTAGCAGTAAAAACAGGAAGTCTTCTTTTTTACTTAGACTTGAAGGGGAAAAAAAAGGCCTTGAGTATGGTTTTATGCAGGTGTTTGGAAGCAGCATTTTTTTTTTCTTCAGAACAGTGATAAGGCAGTAACACAGGGACAAATGTTTTGGTTATTTTGCTTACTCACATTGTCTTCTTCTAATCACTTTTTCCAGATTAAAAAATTCTTATATTGGTCTATAAAAAAAAATATGAAAGGACTACTGTAAAAGACTGATCCTATACAAAGAATAATTCACTTAGGTGTGCAGCCTTACCCAGCAGACAATTTTTAGATGCAGTGTGACAGAAGCACCACATGCACACTTGAACAGGCATTTATTTGGCTTGCTGGGCTTCTTGTAGGAGGCTTCTTGTTTCAATTCAGACTTGGGTGCTGCAAAAATTTCAGAGACATTTCTGACTTTAGGTGCATGTAGTGCATCCCCTATAGAGATACTTGAGGAAATGGAGGCATGAGCCTATCCATTTATATGGCAGAGGGTAGTGCTGACTCACCAGGACAGGTCTGGGAGTAGTACGGGCATGTTTGCACACCTCTGCTCTAGAGTTGCTCTAACTCTTAGCCTAAACTGTAGGCATAAAAAGCAACTTCCCTGTTTCCACAACAGCACTGGGGACCTTGCCATGAGGTAGGGTTTATAGGTGCTTTGTCAGCAGCCGTAAGCTTGAATGTGAGCATATTCATCTCTAGTAGGGTTTTCTGGGCTCTGTAGCAGAGGGCTAGCTACAGAGAGCCAGGGCACTCCTGTCTTCATCTGGGCTTTTAAAATAGCCTTTAGGTTGTGAAATAAGTCCTAGTTCAAGCATGGCCTTCCTAAAAAGGTTGCCTTGGGCTCTGGCAGCCTGCAATACCTGCCCTAGGAGCAGCCTTTCCATGAGGACTCTGCTAGGACCATGTCTGTGACTTGACAGAAGTTGCTCAAACCTGTGCCATCTCATGGAAAGAGCCAGATTTGATGAGGGGGAGTTTTCTGACAAAAGCATTTAGGGAAAAATCCTCTGTCCCTATCACAAGGAAATAACTGTGGTTCATGAGCTGCTGCTTATCTTTTGATAAGACCCTATTATATAAGGGCAAAACACTATAACACTATTGCTCGTTGATTTCCTGTCATGTGAAATGGTAGTTTCTGTGGTGGATGAAAGAAACTCTTACACATTATCACCCTTCAAGTTGCTCTGCCTTAAGGCTTTGGTAATTTAACTTTATCCTCTTTCAAAATTTTTTTAAACATGAAACTTTAAAAAAAAATTCCAAATCTGCCCCCACTCCCTCAGGTGATGTTCTTCTGAAGTGTAAATGCTCAATTATGCAAAGATAAGAACATGAGAAACTTTGGAAAGCAAAAAAAGGTTACCTTGATTAATGAGTAAAGCTGGGTTAATAAGGGATTTTTAGTCTTGTGGCCAAACCAAAGAGGGAATGGGGGGAGGGGGATAATATAATTGGATGTAGTACTCTGTTTAAGTCTGTTTAAGTAACATCGGGGCAGGAGAGAAATGCAGGTGGCTGGGAATCTTGTTTGTTTCTGAAGTCCTTCTCTCCCCTTCTCTCCCCCTGTATTTCCCAACCCTCTTGTGGCAAGGGGATGTTGATGAGGATGCACAGGTACAAGGAGGTGATGCCATCAATCCTGGGGCCAGAGCACTGGCATTACCCCTTGTGGTTAGTGGAAGTGGTGGAGAACAAAACAGCTTTTCCTCAGGAAGCCTAACCATTTTTTATTATTTTTGGTACCAAGTGTCATGTTTATTAGGAGAATGACATGCATGTGCATAGTTCCAGACAGACTGTGCTGCATCTTGCCCAGTGCAGATGCAAGAGGAGGATAGAGATTGTTTTGAAGGATGGAATTTAGGAGGAAAGAAAGATGCGAGGAAGAGGTAACAGTTCTCCTTAACTGTTGTCTCTCCTGAGCCATCCACTACACTTTAAAAGCATGTACTTCTGTGTCTCCTTATATGCAAACAGATATGTATTAAAAAAAAAAAAAAAAAATTCTAGATGAGCCTGACAGGGAAGAAGACGTTGGAAACGAAAAGCAGTAATTTTGTTAGAGCAAGTTTTTTTATGGAGTGTTTGTGGTTTAGTGAACACAAATCATGCACTCAACGTGCAGATATGAGGTGCTTTCAGAGACTAGTATTTGAGCTAGCACCATTTATCACATTGTCTGCTTCATGTTTGAGCAGAATAAGCATGTGGTACAATACTGGGATGCTAAGGCTGAAGAATGATCATTCCAGCACTGCAAAAAATTATTCTAGTGTTACGTGTGGTCTTTTCTTCTCAACACTTATGTTTCTGCTATTTACTGTGCCTCTCTTTCACATTTGCACTTCTGTATTTCCATTTTTTTTTCCTTTTCATATTATCTATTTGATTGTCATAGCATGTACAAGTCTTTCCTATTATTTCTGTCTTGTAACTTATATTACAGGACTATCATACTGTTGTCCTGTATAATTTTGTTGTTTGGTGTGTTATGTCTGGCTAGTTGTCACTGCTGAGGGAGATGCTGCTTTTTAATGAAATGTAGCTGCAAAGCACCTGGCTCTTTATGGGCAACTAATAACTTATGTTAACGGAACAGTCTTTTAATCTATTTAAAATAGGCACATCTCAATTTTCCTAAACTTTATACGAGGATAATTCAATCTTCTACATACCTTTCTCTTAAGGAGGCCTGTATTACTGATTTCTCTTTTTGTGTCCAGTTCAACAGCTGAAGCCTAAAGACTTCAACTTAATGCACGAGCTGTTACAAACAGGGCATCTTTTGAATCATACCTGCCACAGACCCCACCATCCTTCAGTGTACTTCATTCCATGACTTTAAGTCTGAAAAGCTCTAAGAGGGAAAAATAACCCTCTGACATAATTTTAATTGACTCTCTTTTTTGTAAATCCGCTTTCTTGAGGTGTGTCAGCTAATGACTCTCCTTTCCAGGTGAAAGACCTCGATTGTTATCACTTTACTCAATTGCATATCAATGGCACGACATTCAAGTGCCGTTGATTTTGATTCCCAGGCCCCAAGAAACAAAGGCAGCTGCAACTTGTAGCAGCCTGTTGCCCGCAGGCTACAGAGACTTAGGGGTCTATTCTGCATTGGAATTTTTTCTAGATTCTGTAGCAATAAAGACCAAAGGATTGAATCTGTCCTGGAGTGTATGGAGAAGTTATGCTTTTCAGCATACTTTTAAGTACTCCTGGAACTTTAGCCTTAAGTAATTCACAACAGGGTTTAGGCTCCAGTGGACCAGATATTTAAGACCATTTAAGTACCTACAGTTTTGGAGTTTAATGTCTGAATAAATTTTGCCCTGTACTTTGGCATTACTTTTGAGAATTGTTTTTTTAGCTGACTTCAGAGTCCTCCAAGCCTGGAGGTGTTTGTTTCAGGGGTCTTGGTTTGGGCTTAGTTGAGTGCTGAGATAATTTGTTCTTTCTCTTCCAGCAACCAACCTGACCCTTAAAGCCCTGTACCAAAGAACCTGATCTGTTCCATCAAATACAGTTTAGCTTTATTTGTTTGAACACTTTTGGAGTATTAAAACACTCATGTTGCGCCTCAGACAGCTGTGCAATGGGAGCTGTATTACTGTAGAAAGGCCTACCTGGCAGGTGACTCCATGTTACAACTTGAAACCTGCTATTTATGTCTTGGTGAAACATGAATAATACATAGGTGTCAACACAGCTTCTTTGGATAAGCCGCAGTACAGTTTTATGTAGTTTCACATAAAGAGCCCTCAAAAGGAGGGGGACTGTCTCTAATGGACTTTTAATGCTTTACGTAGGAGGAACATAAATTCACAAAGGAAAAGTTTTGAAATGCACAAAAATAATTGAACTGAAAGGCATGTGTTCAGCATTTAGAGAAATTCAAAATGAAAAGAAGTACAAACCCCTCCCACCAAGCCTACTCTAGGAGCTTCCTGGGAATTTGGAACAGCATCGTGCTTCTGAAAGCCCCTCTCAGTGGCAGTGGAAAATTGGGCTGTGAGTGTCATATGGAAGGAGTTTGTCCCATCAGTGAGATAAGCAGTTTAGTAGTAAATGTTTTTATATATTCCGGTGATTTAAAATAATGGGTAGTCTGCTAATAGACAGAACTGCTAGATGGTAATGCAATCAAAATATTCTGTTAATTTCCTAAACTTCAGGAAGCTATGGCTTGAGTGAACAAAGAACTTCTGCAGAGCTTAAGTGGCACTTAGCAATATATAATGAATTTGGTAACGTGTATAAAGGACAGTAAATGGGGTACTGCTGTGGAGCATGGTTCCCTTTCCTGGAGCAGGACACTTCCTTTGGAGGAGAGGTAAAACTGAAACCCTGGCCAGCAGTGATACTGGCATCGAAGGAAAGACTTTGTCAGTGAGGTCCGCCTGCATTTTTATTGGTTAAGGCATTCTTCACCTTATTACCTTGCTGCTGCACTTCAGCAAGTGATCAGAGATATATGGTTTATGTATAATTTTGCAAACAGTCATTATGTGGTGCTACATGTTGTACTTAAATGGTTAGCTACAGCTATATAATGAATTAAGTGACAGTCACCTGAAAGTACTGAGATAATGTTTGCTTCAGTTAGGAATAAGACCGACCGTCAATGCACTTCATTAGACTGCTAAACTGAAGATTGTGTTGATTGTGTTGTTGTTGCCAGTGGAATTCCGCTGTAGCCTTTCAGGCTATCTCATCCCAACAAAGTCTTAATGTTCTGAGACCCTTTAGTCACCTCTGATAATATATTGAAAGCGGGGTGTGATGAGAGAAACCAGTATTATTGCTTTGCTTTACCATTCTCTTAAGCACTGCACTCTGCTTCTGGCAACCTGAGCCCAAATGTAACTTTCAGCATCTGCACGGAGAGCAATGACCAGGGGTTGGATTTGCCCACGTGCACTCATCAGACCCTGTAAGTCTGGGCCCTCCATGAGAGCTTCTGAAGGGAGCTGACAGAAGCTGGTTTCCTGGAGCTTCAGTGCACCCGAGCTCAGCAAAGAGAGGGTTTAGCAACAAGGTGTAGGTGAAACTTGTGCAGTACAGGATGAAGCAGGCAACTCTCCTTTTATGCCTTTTTCCTCAGTTCTGCTAGCTGGCAGTGGGCACTGGCTATGCATGTGTTAACGTAAAGAATAAGTCGAACCATGTGGTACGTGGAAATGCATGTGCTAGAAATATCTCTTGTAGTTCCTGATTAAATGGTGAGCTAATGAAGGGACACCAAAATTCTCCCTTTAGTTTTCCAGCTTACGCTATAGACACAACATCTGAAAAATGTTGTTGGGAAATTTATGGCTAGTCTGAATAAATATTCTTCCCTTCCTCATATATCTCTTGGACTGAAAGGCTGAGGTTAGATTGTCTTATACATTCTCTGAGGGTGACATGCTGAATCTGCTTTTAGTTCTGTTTGAAGTATGAGAGTGGTTTTTGCATTGTTATGTAATCTCTATGTTTTCCTAAAAAGCTGCTAATTAACTGCTTGCTTATGAAGTTCTTATTTGTTTGTATTATCTTTTGTAGCTACTTCTGGAGCCCAAGACATCTTTAGACTCTATCATGTTACATGTAGTGTTAAGCAAGCCAGAAAATAAATTTGCACCAAAAAAAAAATAGTTTAAATGGTCCTTTGTTCTCTGAAATGGCACTCAAGACATTAGCTTTAAAAGAAAAAAAAAAAAAAAGTCCCTTCTGAAGAAATATCTGGGTACTGTGAATGCAATCACAGCACTACTTAAACGTCAGTTATATAGGAGGAAAATTTTGTATTAGTAAGTTGACTAGACTAGTGCTGGCCTAGTCTTGTACAATGCAGTTTCCTTTTGACAGTGAATTTTCCCATAACTTTTTGTGTGCTACCACCATAGTATCACTTGGCAGTTTGATTTCATCCTGTATTTATTAAAATACTTTAAGGCATGCACTCTGATCCAAACCTAGTACATCAACATACACAACTTCAAGTGGATGTGAATGGATTCCAGTTAGAGGATTAAAAGTTATTATTGATATAAGTTTTGTCAGATCAAGGCCAATTTTACTTCTGACTAACAATGAACAGGAGAAATAACATGATAGACAAAGCCTTTATAAAGTAACTATTAAGCACTGTCACTGTTTACAAGTATGGATCTTGGTGTACAATAGGCAGCATTGTAATGTTTTTCTTTTCTTTTCTTTTTTTTTTTTTTTTGGTTGATTTTGCTTTTGTTTTCCAGTGACTGATTATGTTTGACCGCAGGTATAGGCAAATAGGCTAAATTTTTACACCAAGAGTGTAGGTTAGAGCAGCCCTTTAGCTCTAGGTAATGCCGGTGTGCAGCAGAGAGTGGGGTCAAATGGGGCTGCGCTGCAGGAAAACAGCAGCCTTCAGACTCAAGGCAGTGGGAAGGGGCAGCTGACCTAGAGCATAGTAAAACCCAGTTCAGATAAGAAGCTTTTTCCTGAGGCATTTTTTTGAGGATTGTTTATAACTTGCATCTTGTTCTACTACGACTGGGCTTCTCTTGCTGCAGGTTTCTCTCCTCCCTGGGGGACAACAGCATCAGGCTGGTGGCGTGAGCTTTCTGGTCCTTGCTGTCTTGTGTCCCTGCACCCCTTAGCTGGGATTTGACAGTGCCTGGGGCAGTGGGATTTGAATGTGAATGTGAGTAGGGCAAGGTGGGCAGACCTGGGAGTCAGAGCTCTTTACTGTCGGAACAGCTTCTGGTGTCTGAGGAGAGCTGGAACTCAAGCAAGTGGATGTTTCCACCTAAAAACAGTAGCAGGAATAACAAAGGGCTATGGAGGAAGAAATGCAGTAGGGTTGAAGGAAGGATGTGAAGCTGGGGGAAATACAGTAGTCAATAACATTGAAATGCCAGGCTTGAGTGTGTGTTGAAAGGGTCCTCATCTGGAGTTGTGTTGAAAGAGTCCTCATCTGGAGATCTTCAAAATCTGCTTGGATGCGGTCCTGTGCGTGTGCAGGGGGGTTGGACTAGATGACCTCTAGAGGTCCCTTCCAACCTTAGGCATTCTGTGATTCTATCGTTCTATGGTCAGGGATGGGTAGTTCCCAAGAAATACTGCTAAAACTAAATGCTTCAGGGTTGCATGTGCGTTGTTTTTGTGTGAGGTATCCACTTGCACAGCACTAGTTGTCACACACTGAAATCTGCCATTCCAATTTATGGGTCTAGTTTCCCTACTTTATGCCATGTAGGTCCTTAGTAAAACCTAAACTAGCACTTGGGAATTTCTGGGCTTCCATAGGACTTAGCAGAACTGTTAAAGTTTAATTTGACCTGGAATGAAAAAAAAGCAAAAAAAAAAACCCCATCAAAAATCTTTTCAACATAACTGCTGTGCTTTAGAGGACTGGTTGAAGCAAAGCATTATTGAATTATCTTTATGCAAATGGACTTGAAAAATTGTGATTTTTTAAGAAAACCCTGTTATGCTTTGGCAAAGGCTGCACCGAGGCATGTGGTAAACTGAGCAGCACTTCAGAAAAAAACACGGAAGTAAATGTTTTCTTAGTTCTAACAATTGTTGAGGCCATCTTTGGTTGTCTCATCCCCTGTTCATATATTACTTTTATGTTCCCAGCATACAGCAACTAGGGAAAATTTTTACTTTGCATTCGACAACCTACGTTTTGCTATTTTCCAACTTACCTTTTTCCTTGTATTATGAGAAATTCGGGAGCTTAAGCTAAAACAGTTGTTTAGATATATATTGAAAACCTCATCCTTAAGTCTGTAAATTTCCTGTTGATATCACTTCATTATTTAGGTATTGGCTCACACTGAAACCCTTACTTGGAGGCTTTGACTTCTGTAGTTTCTAGCCCAACTTTAGATGAAAGTATGTATTTTTAATTGAGGCTAGAAAGTGGCTTACTACAGGAGAAGCAATTCAAGAAAAAAAATATAATTATTGAAAACAAGCTAAGCAAATACAGCAGCTGCAAATGCTGCCTTCTTCTTTCCAAAGTAGCTGAAATTAATGCTTAAAAATTAATGTAAAAAGTTAATCACTTGATATACACCATATGCTTGCTGTCTTTGTAGTCTGTCCTATTGGCTCAGCTTCTCTTTACCTTCAAATTAGGCTGTGATCAAAACAGCACTAGAATTTGTGAAAATTGTGAGGGAATTGACTGTTTTCTCTAGTTGGATATACATTGAACTGTTTTTTTTTTTCTTCTCAGACTCACCTAATAAACCACATCTAGATGTCAGCAGTGGAACTTCTGAATTATCATCTCATTCATGGTAGTGCAAAAATGACAATGCCAGAGAGAGTGAATATGTGAAAAATCTAGATTCTGCAAATAATGACAGCTATTTCAGTTTACATGGGTTGGACAGGAGAAGACAGGAAACTAAATCTTAATCTAAAAGTTAAGAATACCTGAGCAATGTTTATTTAAGATAAAGGAGGTTTATCATAGCTGAATCAATGTGCCCCAGAGAATTTGCACTTAAGAATGGATACATGGTTACACATGCTTAGGTCTTCATGTAGCGCTTTTCCAAATTTACTTACCTTTTAATTTATTGAACTATTTACTTATTTAGTCCATGAGAGATTTAAAGCTTCAGACAGCATGTCAGGCTTTGCGTAAGAAGGCCAAGGTGCTGCTCTCCTGGCCAAAGGCAGCCCTGGCGCTTTGCACTGGGGCTTGGGAATAGGAGATGCGGTGGGTTGGCTGGCTCGCGCGTTGCGTAGGTGCTTCCTGAGCGTGTACTTACGTAACCTCTCCCGAAAATCAGGCCCTGACAGCTCCGAAGAAACTTGGCTGGTAGGACTGCACGTATGCCACCTGAATCCGTGTCTCGGAGCTTGGCAGCTCCAGCGGGGCAATTATGCTCGCAGGAGATGGGTGGAAAGAGCGCAGCAGTGGATCATGACTGCAGAGGCCTCACTGCAGCACCTAGCGCCAGGTTTGCAGAGATATTTTGCTTCTTCCAGTGCGAGTAGGTGCCTAAGCAGCTACAAACCTGCCTTGCAGATGGGCACCTGGCTCTGCTGACTACGGTGAGGACTGGATACCTATCTACTTAGGTTCTCTGGGAGAGACATCTGACATTTTTAAATGTCTGAACAGCTTTGAAATCCTGATCTTCCTCTTTTAATCTTTAGCTTCTAAGTGCTTCCATCGTCTGGCAATTTTAAACATTCTAAATATATTCCAGTTTTGTTAAACAGAAGCTTTTTTTTGTGCTTGTTATACATATATACATATTAAAGATTATGTCGTCATTCTTTTTATCGTGTCATAAGCATGAAAAATTCCTGTAAGAATTTTAGATTTCTCTTGCAGTTTGTCTCTTCCATAAATTGTAGGAAACCCATCAAAATGGATGGGGCTATGGTGATTTCATTGGCTTTAGGTTGTCCTGGTGCTAACATCTCCATCTTGCAAACATGTTTGCTTTTGTTTGCTCCCATGGAGTTTTTTAGCTCTTAAACTACCTATCTACTGTGTTTTTGGGCCTGGCTTTGAAGAGGAAGCTCTACCTGCCTCATTTGCTCCTCTTTGGTTTGCTGCTTCTCTTACCCACCTCCCAAGGGTCTTCTAATTCAAGAGTTCTTCAGTGGCACATGTAAGTGCTTCAGTGGCTTCCCAAGTCTCTTGATTTCAACCACTGTAAAGCATGAATGTAACTTTCCCCAAACAAGATGGACTCTGCTTTAGGGCGGTGTCTGAACACATTTTACTTCTTTGAAAGTGATTCTATGCTTGCTCCTATCCCTTGGAGATATCTCTAATCGTTTTTAGAAAGAAAACAGACTTTTTTTTTCCCCAATCTTTCCCTGTAAAAAATGTTATTTTATCCTAGGTATTAAAATATTTCTGTGAAAAAAACTTAATATACATTTTATTAAATGAAGATCTTGAGTTCTGGCCAAACATCTTTGTTTCTCCTCTGAGGGAAAAAAAAAATGGAAATATCTGGAAATTTTACACAGAAATCTTTTTATTGTCAAAAAGTCCTGCTATTGTATGATATAGAAATGATTACTTGCTTCTAGGGGTTCTCAGATGTTGTGCGGGGCTGCTTGCTGCATTATGGCCATAGGCAGCAAGGCAGTGTGACAAAGGAGCTGCTACTCTGGGCTCCTTCTTGCTTCCTCACTGTTTTATCCTCCCACTATTTAATAACTTATTTTTAATAAGTTAAGTTTAATAACTATTTAATAACTTATGTCCCTTTTTTATCTGCTGTATGTACAATTTTCAGTTAAAATATCCAAGGGCCCTTGCTGGGACTGTGCTATCTCTGTTCCTCTTCATTCTGCATTTAGGACTTTCTTAAGAAGAAAAATCTCTATTCAGTATAAAAACAATCTATATTAATGTAGAAAAAAAAATACAATCAGGACTTAGAAATAGCCTTTAAGTAAACATGGCTGTCAGACTTAGGGAGGAGACTCAGGCTCATGTTTAAATGAATCACTATAGCACCTGGAGCACTGTAAAAGTATAGGGTTGAATGCAAGCAAAGTTAAACAAAGTTACACCAGAAGGTAGATTCTCATGCTGGCAAAGTGCCTAGAACTTTTGAGGGAAATTGAGGAATAGCCTAAGGCCCCAAACCTTGTGGCTTTCAAGGTTTGCTTCTGTCTTATGCTGCTTGTTTGTCTTCATTTTGTTGTTAAATAATTCTTTCAAGTAAAGTTTCTATTTGGGACTAGTACTTCTGGAAAGGTTTACTCAGCCATGAGGTTTGTTTATTCTTCTCAGAGTGGCTTTCTAGCTTTTTTTTTTGTTGTTGTTGTTAAACCCTGTGGATTCACAGACAATCCTTGTCTAGTCATCTTTGTCACATACTTGAACACCTTTTTTTTCCTTTCCAGTGCCACGCAGCCCCCAAATCCTTTTAGCTTCATGTTGTTGCAAAAGAGATTTGTGTCCTCCTTTGCTGCAAACAGAGGGAGGTCAGGGACAAAATGTGGCAAAGCCAAGGATTGGACCTAAATTTTCTGACTCTCTACACAGTGCCTTAGCGTTGCTGTACTTTGATTTTTGCTTTGATGCAAGGCAGGAACAGATATGGCTGATCTTGTGATGGGAAAGCTGCTCAGTTACGTTGATAGTCTCTATGTAGGGCAAAATGTGCTAGGCTGGAATTCTTAGCAATAAAAGGTTTCAGGAGTTTCATAATCTCAAAAGGTGATTAACACCCAGTTTGGGGAGGACATGCTGAGCAGTAAAGTATATATTAGCATACCTTATCTGCATGTGTGAAAATGCCCTTTTGTATATTTGTATTTCTCCTCCTTTCCCACATTTGTGGGGGGGGGGGTGGAGAGGGAAGGGGAAAAAGGGGTGTGAAATTTGGAGCATGTTCCAGGAAAAACAGTTGGCTCCTTTTACCTCAAGGCATAACAGGTTTGGCCTGTTGCCATGTTTTGGACACTTCATTCACATTTGCAAAGCTGGGCCAAGGCTGCAAAGGGAGGAGGGTGAGGGGCAGGAGGAATAAGCACGAGGGATGGCGCAGAGGGCTGCGGAGCAAAACAGGCCACCAACTTGCGAGCGGCACCCGTGCCCACGGCCTGGCGTGCAGGGCTGGGAGCGCTCCTTGCGGCTTCCCTGCCTCCCTGGGCGTGCGGGCGTTTCGAAAGAGGCATGTTTGGACGCGCAGGGAAGCCGCTTCCACCGTTCGTGATCAGAACAGCTTGCAGCGAGAAGCTGTCATTTTTTCCCAGGGCGTGTAGAACCAGTTCCGCGGGTCGGTCGGAGCGGGAGCGTGCGGCGGAGGGAGCCAGAGGCTGAGGCCCATCATCGTGAACGGGCCGTGACGTAGCGGCAGCGGCGTGTTTGCGCTTCTGATTTGCGCCCAGGGTGTGGACGGGGAGCTCGGAGCGGTTGCACGAGGTCTCGGCCGTCTGCGGAGCCTCTCCCCGAGGGCTGGCACCGCGCAGCATTGCGGGGTTGTTGGTCACCAGCCATCAGGGTTTCCGGCTATGGATATGAAGATCTTGGCTGAGACCCATTTCCTAAAGGCAGCCTTTTATTTCATTGCTGTGTATATTGTGGACATGTTTTGTTTCTCCTTGGGACCTCTGCTGCCCCTACTTCTCACGTGTCCTTGGGGTGGTATTGCCAGCTTTCCTGGTTTTTACCATGCCCAAAGGACAAGCTTCAAGGGTCTCTTGAGGGTGGGAATCTAAGATTGCCTTAAGTGTGGTTCTAATTCTGGTGATGGAAAAAAAGATTAAATTTACTGAAATACAGAAACTTCTAAGTTAAAGAAATTCAATTCTCTATCCTTTAAGTTAGAGTCATGACCATTTGGAATGGCTGGCAGTGGTGATCCATTATATAACAATATCTAACAATGATATAACAATATCATTGCTTGTAATAGCTATTAAAATTATCAGGTCAAAAACTCAAGTCAGGTAGTTGCCTGCTTGCTGTGATGCTGTGTGGGCAGCAAGGATGACTTCCCAGGAAATCAGGGCTTTTTCCCCCTCCCTAGACATTTCCCTTGGTCTACTTCAGTGTGTGCCACTGCATAGAAAACTTGCACATTTTTTTTTCAGGATTCTGTCCTGCAAATTAAGTTTTGACATAAAGTCTTCCCTTAGAAAAGAGATGCATTTAGGTCCTTAGACTTTAAAAATATTTGCTTGCGAATGTTCTCTACATAACTAATCTCCCTTAGAAAGGGTTTGGAAGTCCAGGAATTCAGTGGACTCCATAAAACCAAAGATCACCAGGAGATAGGGGCTCAGTCCTTCAGTACCACTGGCTGCACAATCTGTTGGAGATGCTGTTTCTTCCCTCTGCTGCCACCACTGTTCTCCTCTCGGTCCCTGCTGGCAAATTGGTGTCCTGGCAATACCAGGAGGAATTAATGGGGAGAGACTCAACCATGAAACTGAAGGGGTGGCAGGAACCACCTTCAATTCGGGACGTAGCCAACATGTTTCAGAGCGTTGTGCTCTGTCAAAAGCACTCATCCTGTTAATGAAGACTGTTCAGGACTTTTAGGATAATTAAAAACATGTGGAAAATCTTGAACAATTAGGTTGTTAGGAGTGGGGTGGGGGGAAAGAAATAGAGGTGTTTTGGAGTTTCTGGAAACAATCCAACTTCGGGACAAAAGCTGGAATGCTGTGCCTTTCACTTAAGCTTGCTATCTTCTGGCTGGAAAAATTGAACACGTCAAAATGTTTAATTTTGACATTCTTATGACATGATATGAATCTGCATTGCAAGTACTGATCTGTGTATTTCCCAGCCCTGCAGAGAAAACGCCTGTTTCATTGATATTCACTAAAAAGGGAAAATCTGACAACTTGATTCCGTAAGTGTTTATGTACGTGTGAAAAGTGGAGAGTGCAGTGCTCATGCAAGTACAATTACACAAATGCATATCTGCAGGTTTGCATCTTTTCTCCCAGAGCTAAATAATTAATAGTGTAGCCCGATTGTTTTGCCATTTTCATGCAGCTCTGTATATAAAACTGGAAAGTACTGGAAAGGAACAGCTTGAGAGGCATATGTAGGTTTATTCCCTTTCGCTACCTCCGTGCTCATCAGACATATTTCTACTAGTCAATTGGACTTTGCCTGAGAAGGATGGCAGAGAGTAGAGTAAAATCAGAGGGAGAAAATTGAGCTTTCTCGACGTGTAAACACTTCGCTGAAAATACATATTGCCTCCACTAAAATCCCAGTATCCTGCCCTATATGTGTGGACTGCTTTAAAATGTCAGAATGTGTGAAACCATTTTTCTATGAAAATGTATTTCTTCCAAGTAGGCAGGCTTCCTAAGACTTTGCAGTCCTCCTCCAAAGCTGTTTTTGCCTTAAGCGCTGCCTAAGGTCTGTGGGACATAACTCTGACTGAAGTGCTGTGCTGGGACACCCTATGGCTGTGGCTTTTGGGGTGATGAGTGGTGATGCATAAGGGTAAGCGGGCTTTGCACGGCTGCAAAGCGTGCCAGGCAGTGTGGCCTGGGGAACCATGCAAGAGCCTCTTACACGAGAGCTGCCTTTAATTCCTGCTGTTGTTAATGTGGTCTGAACTGCAGCACAAATGGGGCCTGGAGCAATGCGTCAGCAGCTGGAATAGCCCTAAGGGTTTTGCGGAGATGGGCTTGCAATGCTGGTTTGCAGAGATTTTACTATTTTTCTTATCCACTATAACAAAAAAAAAGGTCCTTGTGGGCAGCTCAAGGCCTTTGGAAGGATCCTGACGCTCCCACCTCCCAGCTGTGCTGCCTCTGGTGGGCAGGAGGTATTTCCCCCAGCGCTGCAAACTCTCGTCTCCCTCATACATCCGTGTGGAGCTGTGGAAAGCATCGGCCGGCTAGGTGCTTTAAAACATATAAATATTTAATTGCTACTCCTGGCGCAGGCCAGTAGGGGAAGATGGAAGAAGTTTACCATATTCTTATCGTTCTTGCCTGTGGGCGAAGGTCCGGCGCATCTTTCACAGGAGAGATAATTAGGAGGCAGCAGTGCGGCGGCGCGGGTTGTTGCACGCGTGAGCGCCGACCCGGCTTCTCCTGGCACCGGCGGGGCTGGCGCCGCACGTGGAATTACATTTCCTTCTGGGACGCAGCAGCAGGAAGGGCTGCGGGACCTGGAGTGGGGGTGGCTCCATTAAATATCCCACATTTTACACTGCCAGTGTTGGGGGGCAAATCACAGGTGCTGCTGAAGCATGTCCCGGCCCTGCGCCCTGCTCGGAGCTCCCTCTCCTGCCCTCGAGCGCTCTCCCGCAGGACACCTGAGCGGAGGTGATGATATAATTTGCAGTCGGATAAGGATGTGCCTGCTTATTTACGCTGGCGGCTGGAGGTGGGGGAAGAAGGCATTGTGCCGGCAGTGTAGCGTGGTTCGGAGAAACGTGTTTTTTCACCACTTTAATTGGCCTTTTCGCTGTGGCTCTATTTTTAGCTTTTGTCAAGGGATTCCGAATGGATGGACTTTTTTTTCCCTTTTTTTTTTTTCCCTCCCCTCTTTTGTTGTCTCCCCTCTAAGGGGGCAGGATGGTGGGAGAGCCGAGGAGGCCTTAGCAGTATCCGCAGGACTCCGGTGATCAAAGCTGAAGGAAGGGCAGCAGTGTCAGGAAGCTTGGAGCTAAGCTGTGAGGGAATAAAGCTTGGAGAAGGGCGAGGGGGTAAAAGCTGAGATATAGAAAGCAAATCAGGGAAAACAATAGGATGTAAGAATGTCTTTGAGCCATCTTTAGCTTTGTTTAAATGTATGTGTTTTAAAGGTTTTTTTAATTATGCCTAAGCACTAGGTATACACCTACCTCTACCTCTAGAAATTGCTTAAATTGCAGCAGAAGGGAGCTTTATATATATATATTTATATGTATATAAATATATATATATATATAAATATATATATAAATAAAACTTCTGCATGTATTTTTGTGTGTGTGCCTTTTATTCCATTCAAAAGGCAAGCCTGTGAGGACGAGAGAAAGCGGAGGCTACTGTCTCTTTATGAATACTAATAAGGAAATCAAGGGGGACAATGGCACTTCAAGTTTCATCTTTCCATTTCCTAGAGGCGCAAACTCTGCAAGTTGTCACCTTGGTGTATTCAGTGCCTCTTGAAGCACTAGACTCCTCCAGAGAGAATGTCAGCCCCAGCCCTGGGCAGTTTTGACAAACAGAGTATATATTGATACATGATAAAGTATGCTAGAAATCACCCCAGCGCTAAAGGCTACTATAGTTTTAATATCATCATTTGAATTAACAAGCATTCTGTGGAGAAATAATGAGCTTTCATTATTCAGAACATCATCCTTACCCCGGGAACTCAGAAACCATTAGCTCTTGAGAACTTAATGAAAAGATGATAAAGAATGTTTTAGATAAAAGTTTGAACGGGCGCACTTGGTAACTAAGGTAAAATATTAATGTTTTGCCGAGTGATGAATGAATGTTGCTTAAACCTGCGCTTTTCCGAGGAGATGGAGGGGTGTGCAGGTGTTTCTGAAGGATCGCACCTGCGTGCGGGCCTTGGGAGCTGCCGTTCTCCACAGCGCTGGGAATGGCAGAGGGTGGACGGCGAGGAAAGGCGGGCAGAAAGGGGGTCCTCAGCGCAGAGCTGGTAGAGGAGGGAGAGGGGAAGCCTGGGGGGCACTTGGCTCCACAGGTTGACTTGCGTTTTCCCAGTGTGGGGCCAAAGCTGAAATCTGAACGCTTTTTCCTTTCTCTTTGTGATTCCCAGGGTTTTAAATGATTATCAATGTGATGAAGCCAGGAGAAAGTGGGAAGGTTTGAAAAAGAAAGGAACAGGAGAGGGGGAAAAAACCCCCAAATAGCAAGAAACCACACACACACGTATATGTACATATCCTGCTTTCTGAAGTGGCCAATTTGAAGTTTAGTTTGGGTTGGTTTGAACCGTTTAAGCCAAGTGCGGTTGCCACTTTCTGAAATTCCATATGGGTGGCTTGCTGCACGTCTGCAATAAAACCCCCCTGTGCAATAAACGAAGGAAAAAAATGTATAAAAGTTTAAATTTTATTGGGTGTAAAGCTCTTAAAGAACTGCTGCTTACAAAGAGTATAAAGATCGCTGAGCCTGAGCGCGTGCGCCTCTACTAAAACGTGCTGGTCCTGCTGTTTTCTTCCTTTACCCATAGCAATTTGCCTGCTCTTCGCTCTTTAATCCACGTGCTCCGAGCAGGGATGGAGCAGGTAGCTGGTCCTGGGCGCAGGTGGCTGGGCTGTGCGGGGACCCGCGGGTTGGTGGTGCCGCCGAGGGTTGGTTTTCGGTGACAAACGCGAGCAAGGGGAGGCGGAGGAGGAAAACAAATGGGAATAAACAACCGCATAAACAGTCCTAAGTCACGGCGTTTGCTGCTAACAGATGCATTTAGGTAAATGCTGTTACCTCAAGAGGTGTTATCTTCTGGGGATCCTTATCATAATTTTGTTTTAAATCTGAACAGCTGTTGTTTAACTACCACAGACCACAATTTATCTACAGCTTGAGGCCATAAAGGTACCTTTATTACACTCTTTCCTTTTTTTTTTTTCCATTTGATTTAATTTCAGTGTGTCTGACACCAAAATGCTATATGCAATTTGCATATAACAATATGCACTATTGCCGGTTCCATACACAGCTAAATGGGGAAATTGGAGCAGAATGGTAAATGGGGAAAGCTTGCAATGACAAATAAAAGAGGAAGATGAGCTCCCATGTTTCATTTACATGTAAAATATTCTGACAATAGTTGTTTCTCCAAGAACAAAGAGCTGGTTTTTCTAGGGTGACTGGTTTATGAGGTCTGCAAGGAAAAAAAAAAAAAAAAGAAAAAGAAGGATTTTTTTTTTGGCACCGGAACAGAAGCATGCTTATCTGAATTGAGCCCTGGGGCTTGCCATATAAATGGAATAAAACTTAAGTCTTACTTAAGAAACCAACAAATATGGAAGCACCGACCATATCCAAAAGTAGCAGCCATGGCATACTAGTATCAAAAATCACCTCTCTGCAGGCAAAGCCCTGTCTAAAGCTAAAGCCCTTGAAAGAAGAGATTGTGTCAAAGCGTAGTTCTGCTTTGAGGCATTCGGTCTTTTGATGTCGATTTCCGGAATTTATTACGGGACGCAGGAAGGAGAGGTTTGCAGGTGTTTTATGATACAGCATGTGCATGGGAATTTGTGGTGGTTATAGGGGATCTTTCTAACCTTTGTGTCTTCTGGCCTGGTGGTCCAGGTGGTGTGTCCTTGTGTGCCGCTTCCTTGTGCGCAAAGGAATCTGTATTTATAGACTAGAGTTTCTCATCGTCCCTCTTTAGAAAAATTGCACTGCTGTTTTTCCGTATTCCTTGGGGAAACCTGAGGCCTTTGCCTCTAGAGCTGTCAATCTAGCAGATTTCACTAGGGCAAAAATTATAATAATAAATCTCCCCATCTTTAAAGCTTTGAGTAAGAATTTGAGTTTGGATGGCCCTTACCGCTTAACTCCTATCTCTAGAGCTTTGCCTCATGTTAGTTTTTGTTTAAGATAAATAACAGTAATTGTATACACATATAACAACTTGATGACAGAAAATATTTCTCATCACATTTATTCTCCTGTACGCGTCTCCAGGACTTGAGTGGACTTTTTTGAGTGGACTTGAGTGGAATTTTTTTTTAATCTTTTTTCTTTTTTAAACTGTTTTTAATATGTGCAGAATACATTAATCTGTTGGCTTTATTTTTTTTTTTTTAAGTAACAAAAATGTACATCAGCTTCTAAATGACCTTTCCTGCTCTACCATCCATCAAGCAACACGACACCGCTCAACTTTACTGTTCAAGGACAGTGTGGAGAAAACCACCTGGTGGGGGGGAAGTGGGCTGGGAGGGATGACCACTTAATTACCCCTCCGCAACTCTGAGGTGCTCACACTACAGAATAGTTAAAATGAGCACAGGTAGAGCAAGTACATGACACTGCAACCCCACAATGCCAGAGTTTCATTCTGGTTTCCTCTTATATGATTCCCCCCCCAAAATCTGGTTCAGCTGATTTAATCTCTGTTTAATTTTCCCCAGCTGGGGAAGCTGGGAAGAACAGAGACTTTTCCCTCTTTCTAGAGAGATAACAGAAAGTGTTAGCAAAGTGATACTTCAGCACCCTGATGGGCAATTGGCACAAAATATTTGTGTACTCTTTAAATATTACGCAGAGCTTCATGTGCTACAGATGGATAGTAATGGGATCTATTAAAATATGTGCAGGTAGCAGTGGCTAATATCTCTTCTATAATATTACTCCTGGAAGTACAACTCCTCAAAGAATACTGTCTAGGATTACAGGACAAGAGTAAGTCAACAGTTAATTGGCTGTTCTGTAATTACTTCTAGATATATAATGTGCTGTAGTTAAAGGACTTGTAGAAGTGGCATACGAATTTCACAGTGGTCTCCTGGTACTTTGTCAGGTATGGAGAGTTTGGTAGTGTCTGAAGACTTTGGGATTAATAGTATTGCTATAATTTATTCCTGCTCTGCTATTTTAAAATAGCATGAATTTTCTCTCTCTTCTAGTGGTTTTTTTTCTTTCTTTCTTTCTTTCCTTCTTTTTTTTTTTTTTTTTTTTTTTAGACCTTTCTTTCACTATTTCCTACTTGAGGTGTGGGGATGGAAATAGCACAAGTGCCCCTCTAAGGCTATGCTGGGATTTTTCTTGTTAGTGTGGAAGTCTTTTCCATGTGCTTGCCTTATTTCAGTGGCTTACAGTTGTGGGAGCACGTGTCAGCGGTATGTAAGATGCTAAGGTGCTGTAGCATGGGGGGTCACAAGCCTGACGAGCACAGAGACGCGTGTACGAGGCAGATGTGTACTTTGAAAATCTGCTACCTGATTTTCCTCACCTTTAACCTCCAGAGCATATAAGTAATAATCCTATAAACTCAGTGAAATTACTGTTTTGACCATACTGGCTAAAGATCTCAAATGCCAAAGAGCTGAGCAGATGATAACACAGATGAGATCTCTAGAAACTGGTCCAAGCAATAGTAAATTCTTGACCTGGCTGTGTCTCATGGTTTCAGCAGCTCCGAGAGCTGTGGCTTCTTGGATGTTATCCAAGCCTCTGAAGTCAACCATCATCTTTCCCATGCAGCTGTGAAAAGGTTCTGCAATTTGGTGGCACAACGGGGACATTTCAGAGCTGCTGAACACAGAATTGGGAAATGAACTCAGAGGGATTTGTGTGTAGTTGAGGGTATGTACATACTCTGATCACCTTTCCCAAACTATAGGGATCCAGAGGTTTATAATATGGACTTTGGAATCCTGAAAATGTTATTAGTATTTTATTAATATAGAAATAATGTCAAAAGTAAATGTCAAGGGGTTATAAAATTACCTTTATCTCTTGTACGTTTATCAGTTGATAAATGGAAAGAAGCTGCTGCCAAAATAACTGTGAATGAATAATTTATAAATGACTGATGCATCGTGTATATTGTTTCAGGCAGCAAACAGTAGGACATCAATAATCAAAAGAAGTTGGATTAATTTAGAAGTATTTTGCAGTTAATATTTTTATCTAAATGCGGCAGTCTGGACCATTGTCATTAGGAAATCCATCTCTGTCATTAGGGACTGATCCAAAGATCACTAAAATCTATAGAATTCAGCTGTTGAGTTCAGTTGTATTTGAATCAAATTTGATAATATGCATATATAGCTCTCTCTTTTTTTTTTTTTCTGCTTTCAGTTTCCTGAATTTGAATTTCTTTAATATAGTATTTCATAGCGTGGAGTTTGGCTCAGAAATTCCTCCTTCCCTGTGTTCCCATAGGCTGAACATCACAGGCGAGAAATTTAGGAAACTTGATGGAACATGGATAGGGGAAAGGTGACTAGGAAAAGGTATTTGCTGTATATTCTCTCATTTTTTCAGGTACTTTTGTTTCTGATTCACACAAAGGAAACTGATTTCTTGCAACTTAAATTTTCGGTGCAAGGCAGATTTCTGGAATGTATTTTCCACATTCCTGCCCCCCAAACAGATAACATTTTACATATTTTTCAGCCCTGCCCATTCTGGCCAAGGTTAAATTCTGAAGAACTGAACTAGATTCTTTCTTCCTATTTCTTTCCATGTGACGTAAATATGGCCCATTTCGCCCATCACATGACAGAGCTGCCAGAGATTGCCTCAAGGTAGTTTATGGCTTTAACTAAAGGTCATCTTGGGGGGGTGAAAACAGAGAGGTGGGGGGAGGGCACAATGTATTTAAATACTTTAAAAAGAAGCTATTAAACGTTCATTCTGATGAACGCCAGTGAAAAAGCCGATGTTTTATCTAAGGGAAAGAAAGAAAACCACCACCAATAATAATGATGAAATCTCTTCCTCCCCGCCTGCAGAACAGTACCTTATGAAAGAAAAAGGTGCAAAACAAAATCCTCGGTTTCCAGCTTTGTGCCTGCCTGACCCAGATATCTGCTTAGTAGCTCCCCAGCGCAGAAAATGCCCCACTGCACAACTTCTATCCCACTGCCCGCTAATAAGGGCACTTCTCGCACCGCGCTGCATCCATCCCAGCAGCGTAATTGGTCTGTCTCTCCCAGGCAGTGCCCGCTCCTCCGGCGGGCCTGCAGCGCGAGGAGAAATCCCAGACCTCCCGAGGGCTGAGGGGCTCCAGAACCGCGCTATGTTATCAACAGCTACACGGTTAGCTAACTGCTGTGACTAAATGGAGATTGGGAAGCACTGCGGGCGAGGGATGAAGAGTGATGCCCTCCCCTAGCACAATGCTGATATGCAGAATTGGCCAAAACAACGAAACTTCACAGACAGTGCGGCAGAAGGCATTGGCTCTCTTGTTTGGGCATTTTATTACCTGGAGCAAAATGTGCAGAGAAGGGAGATAATGAAGTACTTGACTAATTCAGTGTGATCCAGCTGGCTAAGCCAGAGGGGCTGCAGAGCAGGAAAAGCTACAGAACTCACTGCTAGCCATTTTCCCTTGATACCTGTGAAGCCAAAACAAAGAAGTGCAGAGATCAAAAAGCAGAGCAATATCAATATCGGTGAAGGGGAGAGGGGTAGCCAAACAGGAGGAGAAACCTTGATTTCTTCCCCCCCCCCAGTCTCCTTTTTCTGCCTTCTACCTTTTGTTTAAATGAGGGAGAAAAATTAATTTGCCTTCTGCTAACTTCTGATCTACTTGATAAATTTGCCAACCCCCCCAGTGCTTAGCATAGTCTGCTATAATACTCAATGGAAGCTTATTTTTTTTTTAAATATACACTATTTGTTCATTGGTGCGGGGAGAAGACTGATTTCATAAAATAGACATATGCACTGTAGTTTCTTCAGAAACCCATATGCATACACACCCCTCTTCTGTAGCCTAAAAAGCTAGATAAACTCTGTGTTTCTTTATCCAGAGGGGAAATTAGAAAATGTAAAGTGTGTAAATTCCTCTCCCCAGCTCCTAGGCATCAGTGCGTTTCTGCCACTGCCTGTTTTGCTCTGGCAATCCAGCTATTTAAGCACACAAGATGCATCGTCCCCTCCGTCTCTGCCCTTCCCTGCCTGCTCCCCACTCTCTTCCTATGGCGTGCAGTGCAATTCCAGCTGCACTAACAAGCTGTTCCCCAAACTAGAGCATAATGGTTGCTAAAAGCTGCCAGCACGTAAAAGGCATTTACTTATTTAAATAGAGAAGGCCAGACTTCGTACCTGATGTAACGCAGACACGATGCCATGGAGGGACGTGGAGGAACACCCACCTCCACCAGGGCAGAATTTAGCCCCCGCTGCTCATCATGGCTGCCAGGGAATGAATCACTGCTGACCACTCGCCTGCCAGCCGCTGCTCGTTCCGTTCCCTTCTCAGAGGAGGGAGGCAGACCGCGCGCATCGTTCGGAGATGAGCATCGCGAACAGGCTTTGCAGGGAAGGCGGCCGCAGCAGACTGCCAGCGCTCGTCCGGTGCCAATTATAGCGATGGTTTAATCATAAAAGCAGCTTCATTAAAACCGGATTGCAGCCAGGGCATTTGTGATTTGGAGGCTTGCGATAACTTTTGATAGTTATCGGTGGGGGCAGCTGATGTGACATCACCCTGCAACTCTACGTGACTCGTATTTTTAATGGACCACATGCCTTTGCATGATAATTTTGCTGCTAGAGTTAGCTTGGCATTAGCTCAAGAGACAAACACCAACCAAAACTGAAGATACGTGGAGCATTTGCAGTTGTCATGGAAATTGTGGGCAGTGAGTGGTATTTAGTCCCCTGCAAAAGGGAGGAAGCCTGTGCTTGCTCCCTTCAGGGTAGAAACTCGTGGAAAGGGTTAGGGGAGCTGACTGCCCTATGTCAGCAGGTAAAGGCACGGGAAGCTCCTTCCAGGCTTACATTTAGGTTATTCAGAACAGCTTTTCCCCTGGGAAAACATTCTCAGCATTGGCAAAACACTTCTCCCCTTCCAGTCCTTCTAAGTTGTCCTGCTGTGACCGGAGGTGTCTGGAGAAAGTCTTCCAAAGGGTGTCCCTGTGGCAAAGGGTCACTGGTGAGGGGGCAAAAATGGCCTGCTGGCCTGCTACCGCTGAAGGGCTGTAGGGGTTTCATTACAGGAGAAGCTCGGGATAATGTGTGTGTTGATGGTTCCTCTTGAAGATGGTCAGTGTGCATCTATGCCAGATAGTGTGGAGGCAGTGCTACATGATGGTGCATGTCACCTAACCAGGAGTATCCAAGTGATGGAGATCAGCAGCCACTCATAAATAACTAATGTGTTCAAAGAGTGATTACCACCGGCCACTCCGCCTCCTGTATTGATGGTGCTATCAATAATGGTGATGGAGATTACTCAAAGCCTCTAAAGGCCCTACTGGATTCAGCAGTGTGGGCGTGAGGGAGAGAAGGGGAAGGGACTTGTCCCTAGAGGAGTGATGACCTGCAACTATGCTGTATCTAAGAAAGAGTGCAAAAAGTTTGTGCTACTTCAAGGGAACTGGATATGCTCTTTAAGAATATGCATGTGCATATACGTATATTCCTCATTATAGCATCTTTCTATTAATGTTTTGTTATATGCTGTATTGCTACAGCTGACAAATTGTGACCCCTTGAAGAGATCACGTTTCAAAATCCTGGCCTGACTGGACAGAGACTGAACTACCTTATGCCATCTTTTCTGTACTTTGAATATTTGTTTTTTTCAGCCTCTGCATCACACTAGTCTGAGTGCATAGCTGGGAACCATAATGATGTTCAGATTGATTGCTCTGGTATTATACACTTCTGAGGTGTTTAAAGTAGGAACAGAATTTGGCAACATCTCATACAATCTATTGTCAAGGTAGTCTCTGGTTTGGCTCTCCCAGCTATAAAAATGGACCTTACGAAGGTGCCAGAGTTGTGGGAAGGCTCAGGGGATGCTATAGTACATGCTATAAAGCTCACTGTTGTACGGAGAGTCAGCTGGGGTGTTTGAGCTCCAAATGGGAGCTGGGGTTTTGAGAGCAGTAGAGGCACCCGTTTTCTTAAGCACATTAAGGACACTCTCTCTGCGTATTGGTATCTTTTACTTTATTTTCCATGTTTTTTGGCATTGATGGGGTGTATGTGCTTCCTATGTTAATGAGGACCAAAAGGCAGAACACAGCAGTAATGGTTATAGCCGGTTGGCAATGATTAATCTAAACGAGGGAGTTGAGGAGGGAAGACATTGTTGCCACCTTCTACCCGAGGGCAGCTCTCTGTACTGTTCCTTGCGAGCCCCAGCATATAGAGCGTGCTCCAAGGGCTGCTCCAAGGAGCCAGTCCCCAGCCCCACTGCAAGGCTGAGTGACTGCTTTGCTGCCACAGGAAGCTACAAACGGGGGGCCACCAGCATAAGATATCTTGCGGGTGATGCCACGTTTATTATAAGGAAGCGCGCCTGGCTCCTGTTAGCCCTGCTTATGATTCTCGTGGGACTCTCCCCTCATGCCTGAGACTGTGTTAACTGGTGCCAAGTCCTCGTTTGGCACCCGCGGAGGTGGTGGGGATGGCGAGGGGGGAGAGCAGGCGGCGGCAGAAGTCCTGCGTTGACAGCAGCACCTGGGTCACCTGAGGACTCGCTGGGGTCAGGGAGGCATCAATCAGATAAAATCTGTGCGCGCTGCCTTGTGTCTCTGGACATTACGCTCATGTTTAAATAACTCATAGGTCAGTAGTTTTTCTATTTTGAGCAAGCAGCAAACCAAGCTGTAGCAGCTTGTAAAACGAGTGACTAATTTTCCTCTTTTCTCCCTGCTTCCTGCTGCTGTTCTCCCCCAAGATGGTCACAGGGCAGCCTCCCCTCACACCTAGGCAGGGGAGGCTGAGGAAATGGAGTGATCCATCCCCACGTGCCTGCTGGAGGCTGCAGGGTCCTGGGGACCTGGGCGAGGGAGGCTTTCCCCCCAGCAAGGCCACAAGCGCGGTGTTCGGCCGGGTGCCCCTTCCCACGTGGGAGACTCCTCGGAAGGAGCCGAGTGCCGTGGCTGCGGGCGAGGCGGGCAGCAGGATGCAGGGAGCGGAGCCTCCGGGTACCGGGCATGGGGAGAGGCCGCCCTTGCTGCTCCCGCGGGGGTGATTTGTGCTTCCAGGTGCGGCGATGGGCAGGACTGGTGCTGCGCAGGAGGCTCCTGCAAGGACACGGCGGAAAGGAGCGGGGGAAGCGCGCCCGGCCCAGGAGCGCCGCCGCAGCCCGCGGCCTCTCCTGCCTTCGCTGCAGCCCCTGTCTTCCAGCCGCGCTGCCCGCTCGCGCTAATTACTTCGTGCTCCCTTGGCGCCTCCATTTCGAGCTACCTTTAGGGTTCAGAGTGCAGAAGCCAACTGACCAGAGTTGAAAGCAATTAACAAACAGGTTATTTTAAATTAATGGCTTCTTTTAACCAGCTGTTCAAGAGTTGCTTGCTTTTTTCTTTCCCTTTTTTTTTCCTTTTTTTTTTTTCCTCTCCGTCCTTCCTCACAACAAAGTTAGCAGGGCAAAGCACCTCACTGGAAGGATGAATTGGGATTTCCTTTTCCCCCTTGAATCCCTGCCAATTCTATGTCAAGTGTTTCCACTTTAGGAATAAAAGAGAGTGTTGAAATATACTGACTGCCTTAAAGAATTGGAAATGGGGTGAAATACTGAGAAAGATTTTGCCTTCCTTAGCTATTTCAGACTACGTCAACAGGGATTTTCTTGTGAATGGGATCCTGTGAGTCTCTGCCAGCACGCAGTGGTTTCTTGCTGTGTTTTGCCTTCCCCCTTCCTGCTTGTCCTTGGTTGTGTGGACCCTCCCCAGCTTTCTCATGGCTTCCTCCAGAGCTGGTTTTGTTTAAATGCTGTTTAGTGAGCAAGCAGGGGCAGACTTTGCCTATAATCTGAGCCCAGCTGGAGGCCATGCGAAGTCAGTGCAATGCAGACCCTGAGCTCATAAGCTTGCTTTCTTGCAGGAGTTTATTAGTTCCTAAGTGCTCTAACAACTTTCACTTGCTTTCTGGCTTGCGCAGAGCATGAGCCAGTCACACTGCCCTCAAATTAGGGAAGCAAAAAACAACGTTGGGAGCCCTTTCATAGTGTCAAGAACCTTTTCTGTTCTCTGGGTGTTAATGCTAGGACTGTCCCACCTCCAAGAGCAATATGAAAAGGAGCTTTCGTCTGTTGTTTTGAGCCACTCGGACAAAATACGGTGTTCCTGGGTGTCTATCTTGACTCAGTAAGATGCATACGTATGTACCTTCAAGCCTTTGAACTCTATCGCTGGAGCAGGGTTGTACGAGATCATTCTGTCAGCTCATTGATCTCGGCCTCCAGAAACATTTTCTAGCCATTTAGCTAGGTCTACTTCTTAATTTCTGTTTGACAAATTACCCTGAAGTCCTCTTTTCTGTGATATGCTAAATAAGTCAAATTCCTCTGATGCATCTGCTCTTCAGAATGTTTATGTTAAGCTTTCCTTAGCTATTGTATTAGCCAGAAATAATTCCAAGGGTGCAGCTGGACATTTATGTGATAGTTTTAGAAATAATTGCCCCATTAATGTTAATATCCTCCCAAGTGAGACTCGTAATGCTCAAAGTGAGTTCTTAGATGCTTCCAATGCAAAAGAAAGCAGATTTGCCTAGCCTACCTTCAGCTATCAATTACCCTGTCTCAGTTGAGAGATTGCAGCTTCTTAAACTGTACTAACTAGTCTGTGATTTTTTTTTTCCCTCCGCTTTTTGCCAGCTTTTCATCTTCCCTGGTTAGTTCTGCTAGCCCTCCAAGCTATTCTGTGACTTCTTTGTATGAACTCCCTCCAAATTGCTATTAGTTTTTGTTTACACTAAACCCAGAATTGAGCATGTTTTTCCATAGTAGACTGCACTCGATCAATATAGATAAAGCCCATTACTTCCCTGTTACTCGCTGTCTCTGCATATGCAGCCTAAAATTGTAGTGACCTTTTTTGCTGTCAGACTGCATTGTGGACTCATGTCTAATTTACTATCTGCTGTTGACCCTCAGTCTCTTTTAACCGTTGCTGCTTTCTGGGTTTGTGTGTTCTGGAGTATTTCTTTTTTCTTTCTCTTTTTTCTTCCTTTTTTGTTATTTTTCTCTCTCTCTCTCTCTCTTTTTTTTTAATGTATTATTTCTTCCAAGTTCAATTTCTTCTTGCCATTTTTTCTGCCTGTAGATTCAGTCTCCCCACAACTTAGCTGTCTCTCTGCCCTTGCTGGTTTTCTGACTCCTGGCTTTAGTATTGTTTTTAAAATTAGTTCAGAGAGAATGCAACTTTTCAACGAACTTCTGTGAGGAAGAAAAGCTTCTGCATATGTGTAGTCCTACATATATTCTTTTGTTGCAAGCTTTTTATTTGCATATGCTAGATATATACAATACTAGTCTAGTTAGCAAGTGCTGATAAGTGGTCTGACAAGGAACTAGAACAAGATGCTGAAAGACAAACTGGGAGGAATAGAGAGACTGGGAAGTATGATGCAACCCATAATGATGGAGGGATTTTGTTAGATTAATGAAAAAGTCTTGTGATGCGCTGTATTTTCTTGTTTAGTATTTGCTAACATAACACTTAAGGTGAAGACAAGGCCATGTGTGTTTTAAATGCAAGCTTTTAGGCACATGCACCTATCTTGCTGATGTATTTTTGCTGATTTAATAGGCTTCTAAGCCAACAAGATTTTACCTTGCTGTCTGTAACACAACCTTTATTTTCAAGAGTACAACATACTAGTGGCTTTGACTCCTGATTTGTTTTCCATAGAGTGCATGGAAAAGAAATTGATTTTTATCATTTTTTTTCACTCAGAAAAAGGTTTATTTATATGAGTAAAATGTGCTTTGAATATATGGCTTTATTTGAACCCTGCACACAAACTCCACAGGGAAGTTTCAGGAGATATTCAAACCCTTCTGAATCAATAACTGGAAGGAGGAGAGCTTCTCCAAACAACTGTGATGTAAAATAATTGAATTTCTCACAGCTCTAGTAATGAAATGTGTGTTTAAACATGGGTATCAAGATGAAAGAAACTATGACTCAGAAGTTTTAATTCAGTCGTTTTGCAAATTCAGAATGTTTTCTCTGATTTCCTGGCAGCTCTCAGATTAAAAATCATCAATTAAATTAGAAAAAAAAAATGGCCTTGTGCCATTGATCTTGAGGAAGCTGTGGTTGCCATGTGCTATCTCAGGATCTGACATGAGAGTCTATTTTTGAAATCTGGGTTTTTAATTCTTAATGATGTGAAGAAAGGACCGTGATCTTAGGTATGCAAAACTGATTTCTGACAGGTCAAGATATCTGCTCATCAGGACCTTCTGAATTGTCAAAGACTGATGTCACTCTTCACTGACTCTGCAGGGTCCTGTGCAGAAGAATGCAATGAGCGGGCCACATATAGGCCAAGGGTTTTCAGATCAGCAGCTGGAGAACAGCAATAGGGAGTTACTGTTCCACTTCTTACTTCTTGTCTTCATTAAAGAAAATAAGGGGCTAATTTCATTTTGGGCGTAACTCTGTAAACATTGCTTGCACCTGAAGAGTCTTGAAAGATGTCTATCCTGTCTTCTTGAAATGCAGCTACTGAATAAATTAATAAAGATGTTTACCCTCAGCATGCCTGATAAGAGGGATAGCACGCAATCTGGCAAAACCAAGCCAGTGCTATGAAACTGTCTCAGCTGCTGGGATATTGCCTGATCCAGGGCCTGCTTAGCTCAGCAAGCATCTCTGTTTTCCCCAGCTGATTTTTAAGCATGTTATTACAGAAGCCAAGTTTTAAAAAGGAAGCTAAAGTGGGAAATATATTTTCTTCCTGTCCATAAGCTGCATATGTGTGATTGCAATGTGTGCTATCCCACCACCGTTAATAACATGAACCTAAGATGCTAAATACAATGTATATTATTATGTGGCAAGGTTCCTATTATCATAGTCTAAACTTTGTTCTCATTTAATCTTGATATTAAGCTGCTTAAATTTGTATGGAGGTTGCTCGTTTACTCTGGTGCAAAAAGCAGAATTAATTCCAGCTGCATATGATACATGGTATACCCTATGGGATGTAAAGTCACAAATGCCTCAATGAGAGGCTTTCCTTACTGGAAGTGTAGTTTGTACATGACAGTTACTATGGAAGTTGTCCTCCACTGCCTCTGGCTGGGAGGGTATGAGATCAATTTCCATGCAAAGTGTGCAACTTGTGCCAAATTATCACAGATAGATTTATGATACAGACTAGAGACTGAAAGGAAACAGTATGTCAGAAATGAATTAGGAGCCAAGAAAGAAAAAAATGTGAAACACTTGGACAGCCTGTATCTTTTTAATATTTTAAATAGAAATCATATTTCACTGAAGGCCTTGGCACAGGGAAGATGCTTAAACCAATGACACTTAGACCAGTCTTTAAGTATCTATGCACCTATGTTAAATTTGATTTTTTTTTTTTTCCTCTCTCTAGTACATTACTGGTATTGAGTTTAAGGTTTTGGAAGAATGTTGACAGTGGTACCTATTTTATCATTTGTGGTATCTTTTATCATTTACAAAGAGCAGTTGTTGGGGTAATTAAGTGACATGTACTACTGACAAGAACAGAGATGGGCAGAGTACCTCTAAGGTTAAAAATAAAATTTCCATGCATGTACTTGCATTTGTGTTACTTGAGAATTACACAGGCTGAATTTTGTGATCTTGGACAATCCTGAAAAATTGAATTTCAGGACGACATCCTTTAATATTTTCATAAGATGAACTCCATCCTCTCATATGAGGAGTAAAAGGAACCAGTCCTGCACAGCTGAGGTCACTTGGACATTTAATGCTATTTTATGAAAGCATAAAGCACAATGCAGAAGATCTATAGCAAAGAAGACTACCAAGGGAACATCATTTGCTGTGCAGTAAATTTTGCTGGTCCTTTTAGTAATGGAAATCACATGCTCTTACCAAAAACAGAGGAAGGTATTTGAGCTGACATGTTTTGGTTCTATTTATGATCTCTGTTACTGACATGCAGAGCCTTTTTCCTAATGTAACATGTGCCTCCAATTGCAGTGACAATCACTTACAGTATTTGTGACAAACTGCAATCAATAGAATTCATTCCTTATTATTACAGGGAGCATCCATGGAATAAAAGCTGCCAGTGTGAAAAGCGGATGTATTTGTGCTATGAAGCAAGGTGCTTTGAGAGCTGTGCATATGATCAAGCCTAATTTGCTCTCCTGTCACTCCAGCAATAACCCCAGATCATTCCCTTCAGTGGGAGTCATGGGGCCAAGCCCTGTGTTGTGCGCGTGCTGACCTACTACACACCAGCTTGCTGATCAACAGTTCCTGTGGAAAAAAAAGTGGATGGTGGCTGAATTTAAACTAACGGAAAGAGTAATTTGAGATTTTTCCCTCTTGCCCAGCTGTTGCTTTTCATGAAACGTGTAGGAGTATAATGTCTCCTGAGACATTAACTCCTCTTTTGGATTTGGTGGAACTGGTGACTGGAATGAAACAAGACCTAACAGATGGGTCCCATTTTTCTTCTAGAAAAGCAGACTGATATTCTCCTCACCAGGACTGTGGTGTGTTAAGAAAAGTTATGATGATAAAAGAGGTAAAAAGCTATAATTTTATTTATTCTCTTGACTTTAGTCAGGACATAATATGCTTGAACAGCTACGTCCCTTGCTGTATCTCTCTGGGTGGAAACAGCATTGCAGGGGATACTCTGCTTTTCCCCTTTCCTTTTTTCTTTTAAGTGTAGGCCTTTGTTAAATCTAAGAACTGTTGCAGACCATTCTTGTGAAGGATCATAAGAAGTTAAGGTTTGCAGAGGCCAATTAGTTCTGGTCCATCTCTCTGCCAGCACAGAATTGTAGTAGACAAAGTAATTTCAAGTGCTTTGTCTAGCTAATTTTTAACATGGGCCTGAGCTGTTTTCACAGTTGAACAAAAGTATTTTCCCTGATGTTCAGCCTAAAATGTTCCCTTTCTTGCTTTCATCCCATGACCCCTTGTTATATTGCCATGTACTGCACTCGGCAACTTGATTAGCTTTTTGGTGTTCACAGCATGTAGGTGCATGTGGAAGGTTGTTGTATTTTGGCTGTATAGCATTTCTTTTTAGAAAAGGGAGGTCAGAAATATGTGCCGTTGAACCCCTACCATGTGCTATACAATCAGTTACACTGCTTGGAGGAGCAGTGGTGACAGACTTTGAAGGCTTAACAAGTCACTTTGTTGCTGCTTGTCTGGTATTCTTCCATGTTCTCCTCACCCTTGTGTTCACAGTATGTGCCAGCCTTCTTTTAGCCTCTCCTTATTTAAATTAATTCTCTTTTAGCTACCCAACTCCATAACAAACTGTAACAAGGCAAAGATGTACACAGTAAATCGCTTCTTTTGGCAGCGGAGGAAAGTTTGTGCTTTCTTTCATAATCCTCTTTACGTCTTCCAAATTAATTTGTTTCCACAGCTTTACTCCTTTGTAGTTTTTTTTTTTTTTTTCAAATGAAGCTATTGTCTGTTACCCTGGAAAACTACTGTCCCATACATGCTGTGCTGAAGATATCTGCTCAGCCTCACGTAATCTCTGTGCTTTTACTAACGTCATCTCCTCTGCTTAGCATTAAAGGGATTCTGTCCGATCAAATTTGGCCAAAAACCAGCCTCTAAGCTCCTATGAAACCCAGGAGTTGTTTCTATCAAATTGGTCTTAAAAAAAAAAAAAAAGAAGTCAAAAAAATCATTTCAAGTAGACATTTGAAAAAAATACAAGCAACAAATAAAATAATCCCTCCTTTAACATTGGCTTACTGTGCTGTCAAGTAAAACAGGTGAGTCTGCTCTGTTGTCTAGCAGGAGATGCATATAAAATAAGCAGTATCCATAAAGTCATACTTTCTGCCTTCACATTGACCCAAATTGTACCTTTCCTATATAATTTAATCATCTATTCATGTTGCTTAACTGGAAGGAACCTGCTACTGCCATTTCACTGCTGTGTAAATAAATATTTCACATTGCCTTTACTGTGGGCTAGAAATGGATTAAGTAATGCTGTTCTGAAGCATAGTTGGCTTAGATGGAACAGGTTGTGAGTCAGGTAGCGCCAGTGTTAACCCACCCCGTAGTCCTGGTCTGTTGTAGAGAATTTCTGCTTCTATAGCTACCTTAATAAGAGGAGTTGCAAGATAATGGAGACAACTGAGCCAGCGGGCAAGGAAGTGCCAATAAATATGTTTGCTGCTGGACCACAGGTAGTATAATCCTGGCTATGGGTAGACAAACCCCCTTTTCCAAACATTTCAGCTGATTTACAGCAAAATTTCACCCAAAGGACTTGATGTCAGATATTTCAGACTCCCCCCTTATTTATTATTTTATTTTATTTATTTGAAAGCTGAGTTTGATGAGTTTCTATAAGTTGGGAAAAAAATTACTTCCCCCTTGAATGCAACATATTAAATTTGCATTTCTCACTGCTGTAAACCTTGAGTTTTGTTTGTATGAGAGAAGAATATATTTTTGCTCGCAAGTTCCATCTGCATAGTGGTTCACCAGCTTTAGCTGCAGGTGTTTCTGGCTGTTGTGAAATCAGATGAGTTCAAGTTGTTGGCCTGACCCAGGGGTGTTGGATGGTTGTGGAGAGACCATGACAGCTGTTCTCTTGTCTCATGTGTTTTCTCCATTCTTCCTATCAGTAGATGCTTTGGAAGGAAAAAATCACCATCATTCCCATTTTCCAGGAAAGGCAGCAGGTAGGAAATTGAGGCAGCATGGAAAATGTACTTTATGAATAAAGTCAGTGGTGCTGCCAGAAATAACATGTGGGTCTGTGGAGTTCAGGTCCAGTATTAGGTGGTAGAAATATGTGTAGGCAGACGTTAAACCTTTAAAACAAACAGCAAAGAGCAATTCCTAATACCTCTTGGGTGATCAACATGTCTTTAGAAGGCTGATTCATAAATATAATTCTAAAATAATATACAAGTATTGGTTTCCCCTCCCCCCCCCTTAAATTTTTTTTTTTCCTTAAGGGATGGTGAGGTAACAGACTTAGCTGTTGGATCTGTTCTTGCATCTGGGGTTCCAAAGTTGTCATATATTCCTACTGAAAGAGTAAATTCAAAGTCACTGAGTTATTACTCCCTTAAAAAGTACGGTGAATTTTAATGGGGGTTGTTCATCATTTGTCCCTTATAAGGCTAGAACTGAGAAATCTGAAATTTCTCAGCAGGTGAAAGACCATCTCTCTCCATGCAATTGACTGCTTAACTAAAATCTTTGGATGTGGCCCAGGAAAATAGATCGTGTCTCATTGTTCCATTTTAAAGTAGCCAAGCTACTAGTTTTCACAGACAAGGTGTAAATTGTTTTCCTGTAAAGTTCTACCTGATGCATCAGTAAACGTCATTTTTAAAGTGACGATTTTTCCATATGATCAAATCCCATATACTGATGGGTATTCCAGGCACCAGAGAACAGATTTGTATTTGTTTTGGTTCACCATGGAAGGGAGAGTCAGAAGCTGTCTAACCTCCCTATGCAGTTTTTAGACAAGCTCAAAGATAAAGCAATCTAGGTATGCAAAGCTAAGCAGGTATCTAACAAAAAATGCATAAAACTATTCTGGTGAATACATAGGAGAATTTGTGAGCCTGGTGCAGAAACTAAGTCTGGGAAGATGCTGAATCCTGATGCAAGGCTTGCATTGCTTGCCTCCTAGGATGCTGGCCAGACATATGCCCTCAGCTGATGGAGCAGTTACAAATTTCACCAGGTCCTCAAAGCATTTCCCCCTGCTGATTAGCATCATTTCTGTCTTGCCCAGGTTGAGCGGCAGCCAGCTGGCCTTCTTCCAGCAACCAATTTCTGCCAGACATTGAGGCTGGCAGCAGCCGTGTCTGGGTCAGGAAAGAGGGAGCTGGAGCTGGGTGTCATCGGCGCACTGATGACAGCGCAGCGTGTACCGCCGCATAGATGCCCCGCAGCAGCTCTCGAACCAGAGAGGTGGATGGAATTGCACTCAGGAGGGAAATCTGAGCATGTGCAGTCAACCAACAAAAGATTTGAAAGAACACACAGTCTTATTTTAAAACTGGAAAAATAAATGTTTGGAATTCCTTCCTATGTATATTCATGCTCCTCAGTGTATAAATCTCATAGTAAGCAGGTTCTTCTGGGCAATATTTTTACTCAGGCAGTGCTTGAAATGCCCAGGGCTTTAGAGCATATTGCAGGTATATGCCAGACATGAATTCAGGCCAGGAAAAATATTTAATAAGTGAAGAAATTTGAATATGGAGATACCTGCATAGTGCCTGTGATTTGGATGCAGGCATCCACGTGAATGCATGACCCTTTCAGGGCTTGCAGATGAGTTTGGTGTAAGGAATTCCTTATGTGCCACTTCAGCTATTATTTCTGCCAAACTGTGCCTAGGCAGGGCAGAAGGGTTGAGTTTTAGGGAATGAACGTGCAGCAGGGGTGACCTGTAGACTTCTGTTTGATAAAACTGAGCGGGCAGCCTTGTGGGTTCCTCTGTGAAGAGGAATGAAGCAGAAGAAACAGTGGTTCTGAAGCAGAAGAAACAGCCCAGGAAATAACACCTCACCCTGAGGCTTCATTTAAAAGAATATTTTCAATGTAAGGCTAAGACTTATGAGTGGATTAGTATTGTGTAAAATCTGTGAATTCAGCAAGAGCTTCTGCTTTAATGTGATGTCTTTAGGACATGAACACATTATGATAATGATGTGATCGGTAAGGAGAAATTCAAAGAGTTTTGCTCCAAAGAGTGGGCTGCTGAGAAGAAATAGTACTATCAGTTTTTAAAGTAATGCATTAAGTTAAGCACCCATAATATACAATTACAAGCATATAATATACAATTTACACATATTAGGAATTTTTATACACCAATGAAATCGGTACCAAGGGTTGCATGTACTCGTATATCAGAAGCTCATTGATGTCAGACTTCATGACATTTTACTCTGCTAAAAAGCTAAGAAATGCTTAGAGGTTGTCAGGGCAAAGCATTGGACAAAATACCAAAGAGAATTTTCGGTTAACTGTAAAAAAGCATTTAAAAATATGGTACCCGTACAGCTTAAGTGCTGTTGTTGTTTAGTGAGACATAAGCTCCCAAGTTACTGTCCTGAGGCTTGTGGACACGAGGTGTTTGCTTTTGTTTGTTTATTTCAAAGTAAAATTTGGGGAAAATGGTGTCTTTAAGCATGCATGTTTGTGTGTATTGTACGCTACAGGAAGAGTTGGGCACAGTCTCAGGCTAGCTGTAGATACTCTGACTCTGAATTGTCACCCGACAATCTTCCTGGGGGATTCCGCTCCAGTTTTCATGGAATATCATTTAAGGACAAAAATCAAGTAGAAAAATGTATCAATTCATCTGTTTTCTTTTGAAGTGGGGAGAATTATCAACATTTCTACATGTTGTTTTTAATGATCTGGATTTGATGATATGTAAGCTATTAATTCAGGTTTTCAAAATTATTTGTTGAAAGTATGGACGTGGATATGTTTCACCAAACTTAAATAAATAAAAAATTTTCTCTGGAGATTTTCCTTAAATCCCAGAATATAAAGTTCTACTTCAGAGATGATCCAAGTAACCCCTGTGTTATTTATAGGAAAAGAATATAAAAGTATGTTTTGTGTCTCTGTGCTGTTTAGTTCAGACTTTTGGAGTCTTTCTACTTTCTTGTTAAAAATTAGACAGTCAACATTTCAAGTTAAGTAGTAAAACGGAGAAAAACTGCTAACACCTGGAATGACTCTTCACATTTGGCCTTGCAGTTGGAATGATTCTACAATAAGTATTTATTTAGAGGAAGTGTACATGAACCCCTGCGTTTACTTTTATTTTAAATAACAAATTGAAAAAGATGCCTATGTTGTATATTGTAGTGCACTCCAGTGCATCAAAATGCCTATGGAACCATTTAAAGAATGAGTACATATGGGGCCCTATTAGTTATTAATCTAACAACAACAAAAGCCCACAACTTTTAAAAATGATTTTAGAAAACTTATTTATTGCTTACCTCGTCTTGTCATGCGTGTCCTAGGTCCATTTTGCTAGCCGAATCCAGAGATACTGCATTCAAGTTTCCAGTGAAAGCAGTTGGGATCCAGCTCCTCCACATCACTCCAGATCAAGTCCTCTTGAGATTTATTACACTATAATAGAAAATAGCTCATTATTATTTAAGACAGGAGACTGATTGAATAACGCACTTGGGCAGATGCAGGGTCCTTACTGGCTAACAGAGCATCTGTGATCAAGTTATGTTTTTTTTCCTGTATGTGCATTATTGGAATTTTACAGTGCTTAAATTTTGCTCTGTTCTGTGAGTTAATTACCAGTGGTTTAGTTTCAGTGTTCGGTCCTTGACAGTTAGGCTGTGCTGCAGACGGGGTTTGATCAGATAAATTGCTTGGCATTCCTCCTGACTGGCAGAAAGCAACTGTTATTAACCAGCGAGACAACTTAAGGGATCATCAGGTTTGGGGTCTCGGGGAGTGAGGGGGTGGAAATAAACCAGAGCCTTATAGTCTTTCTGAATAAGTTGCAAAGTCACTTATCTGGCAGGGTTTGGGGGCATTTTGAGGTTAATTTGCCACTTAGCTGGCAGATCTTATCTATTTCCTTAGATTTTTTTTGTTTTCCTTTATCAGTTGGAAATGCAGTAGCCCTGTCTCTTATGAATTGTGAGTCTAATTAGGAGGGTGGTTGTGTTTGCTTTTTTGCCTATTGCTTTCATCGCTCCTTATATTAGTAGGAAAATAGTTTACTGTTTAAAAGACAATTTTCTCAAGTCAGAAACATAGCAGCAAATTTACAGGGAGTTGATGTGAACTGCTTAGTTTTACCTCATGTAAAATCTCAGCTTGGGAGAATTTTACTTTTTATCTTTCTTGGTCCTATGGGCTCTTGCCTAGAAATCATCATCCTTGCAAAATGAAGTTCCTGTGAGACAGCTAGAGTAGATGCAAGCTCAAAAATAGGACTTACAGAAGGCCTTATAATAGGTTTCATTTTAGCTGTAGAAAGATCAAAGCATCTCCATCATACATTTCTATCTTGGGAAAATTATCACATCTATGTATGAAATATACTACATTTAAAAATATTGACTCTTAGCATTAATTCAAGGTGATAAAGTCTTTTCCTGATGAATATTTTACCATTAATGATGACAGTCTGTAATTTGCTTTAGCAGATTTCAGTGTAATTTACCCAGAGAGCCATCAGCTATCTATAAAAAGCGAGCACTTTCTATGCTAGCTTGGAATAGAGACAGCATTTTGCCCATTGTGAGAGCGGTTGACTTAAGAACTATTCAGAGTTTTTCCTACTAATATGCCCTACTATTAATGTGGGTCTGGGTGCTGATTTCAGTTGTTTCTTTGCTGGTATTGAGTTTTTTTTTTTTTTTTTTTAAAGCATCAACTTCAATGTTCAATTAACTTCAAGGCAAATCAGAAGTGACTTCTCTCCAGAGCCGCTGCTTATTTAGGCACGCATGTTTAGTCTGCCTTTTCAAATCCCCCAGCCTCGGCTGCCTGCTGAGGCTCCACGTACGGCGCTTATTGCTGCGCGGCCCCGTGGAGCTGGTGCTGTGTACGCAGCCTGTGCGGGCTGCACTGTTTGGACTGGCTGAGGGGAAGGCTGGCACGTTGCACAAGGCCAAAACTGGGCAGCAAAGGTCCTTCGTCTCTTAACGTGCTGTAGGCAATGGGTAGAAAGGAGAGAAGCTGATGATATTGGCCTCCAGACCTCTATGCAGGTGAGTGTTGTGTTTGGCAAGTGCCCAGGCATTGTCAAATGGAGAGGGCCAAGCCAGGGTGATTAAAGCAAATCAGACAGATAAACTTGGTTTTCAGTCCTCTGTCAGTCTTAGTGAACACTGTCAGATATCTGCATCTTTTTAGTCCCCAGATGAAAAACTAGGAAGGACTTTCCTGCTGGGGAGTCCTCTGCTCTCCATTGCCCTGCTTAGCTGCTGTGTACCAATGGTCTTGGAAAGGCATCACGAGCAGAATCTCATCTGCCTTGCCCCAGGATGAGTCGGAAGCTCCTGTCTCCACATTCCAGCTGTGGGAGGGTGGGCGAACCCAATTCCCTTATGGACAATATTGTCTTTGTTTAACCTTAATTTTGGAGATGGCACCCAGATACCCTGGCTCCTTAGAACAAAATGAGAGGGCGCGTCATAGGGAGCTGCACTGAGAGCAGTTGTTACCCGGAACAGCAGCATTTAGCGCGTAATAACAGCGTTATCTGCTAGCATCTGATGCATTGTTGGATTGTATAATATGTTGACAGTACTACTGAAGTCTAATACAAGAAACTGAAATATTGCATTATGCAATGGAAAGGTGTTTGCTCGCTTAGGTTATTAGCTCTTCAGGGAAAGAACCACTCTCTCTCTGCAGGAGAATCTAGGCTCCATTGTAATTTAAATCATAATAAACAGTAGCTTGTCACCTTTTTACAGGTGAATCGTTTAGCTTTGTAAGTCAGAATGTCTTTGAGTGATTTTTCCCCTTGCTGTGTCAAAGGCAATGTTACAGATCCTCTATTGCTTAGGTACAGGGGTATCAAAAGCACTTTTCATAATATCTCTTCTACAGTCACTTCACTATGAAACTGCTTTTGTTTTCTTACTAAGTAGCTGGTAGATTTTAAGATGTAGCCTTTACTTCTTATCAGTCACATGCAGAGAAGAGAATAGAGAAGAGAACTTTCATGTTTACAAATATGAAAGTGCAGCCAGTGCTACAGACTGAGAATTTATTGTTTTCTTATACTTACCTAGAAGAAAATCTACCGGTAAAGCAGACTCTGCATGTACCTCCTTCTTTATAAAGCAAATCTGGAAGTCACAAAGGAGGATACTACTTTTTTCAGTAAAATAATTTTAACAAATGGGTAGCCACTCAGTTTTTACCCATATCTAGTAGGCATGACATGTGTTTACTTGCAGATGGACTATGGCGATGGAGATGGGGTTCGTGTTCTGTTCTGTTAGGGGCAACCTAAATCCATAGAGATAGAGGGAAATGAGAGTAAACTGTGACCTGTTTTTAATAAGCTCTGCCTAGTGCCCTTCACTTTTATTGTTATTATTATTTATTGCGAGGAATGCATTTTCTTTCTCTGAGTAACTCACTTCCTAACAGCATTTCTGTCACTTTTATCATTTTTGTCATTTTTATCAAAAATAAGCCCCTTTAGAAAGCGTTGCTGTTATATCCTTTGCACAGATTGCCTTATCGGCTTCACAGGTGATTTGACCACAGTATGAACTGCTTGGTGCTGGGCAGTCCATCTATGCCTATTGCAAACCATACTCCATTGCTGATATTCTGCTTACCTGTAACTACTCTGCAAAAACTTCTTGCTGCTTGGCTAATGGTCAGGAAAAAGAAAGATGTGTAAAGGAACATTGCTGTCATTGCGAACTCCTGCTGGTTTTATGCTTAGTTGTGTATTGGCCTGATGTTACTTCCATACTACAGGGGTTAGCCCTCAGCCATTTACTGTATTTTCATGCCCACAACCTGCAGCAGGGGTAATTTGTTTCCGTAAGATGCACAGACAGTCCTTCATAGCCTACTGAAAATCAGAGACAGGTGATCAGATGAGGTTAGAGAAAGAAGCATGTAGAAAATCAATGGACAGTTTAGGAAGAGGAAGCAACCTCATGGTAGTTCAGAGCTTTATGACCAAATAGACAGCATGTGCTGTAGGTGTTGGAAGTCTTAATTCTCTCAAGCAACTTGTGGAATTGTATATGAAAATCCTGCAAGTATCACTGAGAGAAGCGGGGGGAAAAAAGGAAGCACTGCACTGGTGATGAGATTTCGTGAGAACTTTGTGTCCCGGGTATCACTGGCCATAAGAGGCGCACGGTTTGCAGTCTCACTTCAGTGTATTCCAGGCAAGCACCTCCTCCTGCATTATGCACAAACTGCAGTGGTGTCTCGCTGATGTCTTAGCACTGGGATTAGCAAGCCCTGCCCCGAGTACTGAAGGAGATTTGGATCTAGGAGCGAGCTCTTTACCACCTATAAATTGCTCAGCTTGTTACTGGAGGGAAAGAGGTAGGGGGGGAGGGAAAAGAGAAAAGCCTGTTGCCTTTGCTTCTATTAAGTAATGTTGCTCATTTAATGGATGGGTAACAGGAAAGAGTGTAAGGGGATGCCATTGTTAATGTGAACTCCTGCAGTTTTTATTATACTTGCACCCGCTATAGTTAGGGTTGAGCAGCTGTTTCCATTATGAACTCCTATTTCAGGGGTTTATAACTGGGTTGTAAAAATTTGCTCCAGGCTAAACTGTAACTTACTGGGTCTTAGCCTGGGAGAATTTTTTTAAACAAAACTTCAAAAGAAGAACTCCATCTAGTCATTGTTCTGAAAGCTTGCACAGAAGCCAAATTTTACTCAAAAGCCTGGAGATCTGTTTGTCAAACTATGAATTGATTAAATTTCCTTTTTTTTTTTTTTTTTTTTTTTAAGTTTTTACTACTTCACGAAGTACAGTTGGGAAATGTAAGCAACTAAGAGGAGAATGTTGCAGTGACTCAGCTGATGTCCATTCGGTCTCGGAGCTGCTCAGTTATAGGAATTTTGCTTCAGAAAGACAGCAACATGCTATTACCACAGAACAAAAGACTACTGGATTTGTTTTTAAGAAGGATTAGTGTCTGTGTACTGAACCACACCAACATAAGCACTGAATTTATACATTGGGGTGTACTATTTTTGCAGAGGTGTCTTATAATGTGTGCTTGGCCAAACGCAAGTGCAAGTCCCCTGGGCATATAATTTCTTTCGGAAAGATCTTAGAATGCCATCACTCTTCTGCCTAAATCTTCTTCAATGGCATTTAACTGCCTTTGAATAGTGCCTTGACTAGCTTTTTTATTTTATAAGGTGTAGTCACACCTTGTAAGGACAATTTTTATATAGAAGAAGTACCATTTCTTTGGCCTTCAAGATGGTTTCCATGACTGTAGATATACATTGTAAAGACTTAAATTTCATCACAAAATTCAGCAGAAGGTGCAGTAATATTATGAAAGAGCACCTCTTAATACATTCAGTCTTTTGTTTGGCTTTCTAAATTATGTTAAGAGTTATAAGGCCTCAAGAAATGGAAAATTTCTGCTCACAGTTTTTTTTTTTTTGTACCATCTATTGTGAGATTTGCAAAGCTATTTAGATTTGTGAAATTTCAAAACAATTTCCCTTGGGTTCTAAGAAACAATTTGTTTGGGCAGTTTGTACAATCTCTCTGAGGAGACGTACAGATCGACCAGAATGTTTCTTCTGCTGGCATCATCTGTATCAATGATGGAAACTTTCAGGTTACCATGAAGAAACTTTCCGGCAATCACTTGTGCTCAGTGTAGGAATTATGGTCAACACTGTATGGAAATACAAGCCTAGACCAGACTTAGTTTTGGTGCTTGACATCAGCAGTAATCTTAAGACTTACTGTTGTAACATTTTTAGATCTGAAAACCTCAATTTTCACTATAACATATTGCTCTTATGCAAATGAATTTTTTTCAGGCTTTAAGTACTGCTCTGAATCAAACCAGCCAAAGTAGGTCAAGATGCTTGCATTTGTCTTATAAAATAGATGGGGAAGCATATAAAAATCCAGGTGTCCATTGGACATCTTTCACTAAACTATTTGAATTATTCACATATAAAAATCCAGGTGTCCATTGGACATCTTTCACTAAACTATTTGAATTATTCAGTCACATATTCTATTCCTCTGAAGTGTTTTCACTGCAAGGAAAGAACTTGCCCCATCCTTTGTACAGGGTATACAGTATTCTGCAGCTCTCTTCTTATCTTAGCTATTTAGTAAGCAGAGAGTCTGCTGGGACTGAGTTTTGTGGGTATTGATATTTTACAGTACCTTGATATCCTACCATGCTCCTGGTGTGGAGATGAACACCACCACTGAGAATTCTGTACCTCTGCCTAGGCTTCTGTAGTTCCTTCACATTTCAGACTGTATTGTGAGAGATGTTAATTCAAGGAATCGTTTTTATTTAGAAGAATGCTGAAAGAAAATGTGCTGATTGGGCCCTTTACGCCTTAGCTAAGAATGTAAAATACAATTTGATTATAACCTGCTTAGTCACTAGCACAGAAATATCACCCAAAATAAATCCGTCAAAGTATGTGGTTTCCCTATCCCAAAAGTCAATATGTGCGTGTGTGTGTATATATATATATATATATATATATATATATATAGCACGCTACTTGCATGAAAAAAGTGAAGCCACCTATTCATTTTGTTGTTCATAATCCACTTAGAAGGACGCAATTCTAATGTCTAGAGCTTAGGGCTTTCTTCTTTCCAAACCCTCTTCTAGTTTAGTTGTTAAATCCTGTTAAATTGTTGAATCTAGACTAGTTGTTAAAATGTTAAATCTAGACTAAAAACTAGTGGTCAGCAGTGAGTGACCTGAGCCCTGACCCATCCCTGTTGTGTTAAGGATGTCTCGTGACTAAAAATCAGGTGAGGGTGATTGTAGTTACATAGCGGACACCAGTCTGCCTTGTGGTAAGAAGGGGATTTGACGCACCCTCATGAGAGGATGCTAGGAAGGGAAAATGTTTTCCTAGCCCCATTACCTGTCTTTAGGTCCTTCTGCTGACAGCAAACCATGATCAGATGAAATACTCTACCCAAAAGCACTAAAAAAGAATTTGTTGTTTTTTTTTTTTTTTTTTCAGCTTAAGTTCTGAAAGGGAAATACCAGGATCTTGTTTGAAAGTTACAGAAAAGAGTGAATGAGATGCGGAGCAGAGCAGACACCAAGGACTGTCTCGGGGCTCCTCTCAGGGTTTTGGATGCTCCTGGAGTGCCAGGCCAGGAGGCTGGTGCTTTCTGACCCCCAGTCAGGGCTTCCTACAGGTACTCTGAGCACGGATGAACAGGATGGCCACGCAGTGATGGGTGTTTTGAGACTGTTTCACTTTGTTCTGATGCAGCCTGCAGAAATACATGTTCTTGGTGGGTTCTCCCACCCAGGCTCCTGCTGCCCCTCAGCTCTTATTGCCCATAAGCTGCCCTCCCTTCCCTCCCTTGTGTTAGAGGTGTTTGCCCCCACTGCACTTCACCCCAGCTTCACCCTATCCATCCCACTGTGTCTCCCTTTCAACAGGTCAAGGAAGCCATGAGCTTATTTGTCCGTCATCATATTCCTCTGAGATAACACTTGGCACTCTGGATTCCATGAGAATTCCTCAGCAATGTGGTTTCCAGCTCTGCAAAGGAGTCTATACAAGGCTGTGGCCCTGGGACGCCATGAGGGCCACATGCATCCTGCAGCCTCCTCTCTTGGTGGAGAGATTGCCTGCAACTTTGCTGATGAGGATCAATCATAAATCACTACGTGAGAGGTTTTTTACACTTTCAGAAAAACAATATACTATGCAAGGTCAAAATTTTGATGGTGGTCTTCTCACTTGCAATAGCAAAATATGCTACCCACTCCAGCTAATTCCTGGATCAAATGTTTCATGTAAAAGAGATCAAGTCAATACAGACAAAGTGACAGACAAAGTGCCTGTATTGACTTGTCTGAAATACTACATTATAATGTTTTAACCCTAAATGTAGTATTTCATGTTCAGATGATCATTTTTACTGCTCAGGTAGAGTGCTGTAGGAGTGAATTCAACCCAGTTAATGACCATAAATAATAATGACGGTATTATTCTTTTGTCTTGTCCTTTGCACACACTAATCTGTTCTGACAGCCAGCTTTGCTCTTTTATTAACTCTCCGTCAGCTGTAATCAGTGACGGTGAAGTCAGGCAGCAAAATTTACATGTGCCAAGTCTCACCGCCTTTTTTTTTTTTTTTTTTTTTTTCTCTGAACCATTTCAGTCTTCAGCTCCTGCATCTCTGGGATGGTAGGGAGAAGGCATGGGAAAAAGAGGGTGCAAATGTGTGTTTTGACACATTGACTTATTACACTGAACAGCACTCATAACATTACAGGACAGTGCCATCTCTGGTTAACCTTTCCCTCTTTCCTTTCTCCTTCATATTTTCCAGCAGAATAAATATAGGATAGCAGGAATTACGGCTGCCTTGAAAGTGTAAAAATCTTTTACACTTTCTTAATCTTTCTTAATTAAATCTTTTGATTCTTTTTATTTTTAATTAGAAGCCATCGTTTGTTGATCTAGGGAGAAAAAGCGGGGGTTGCAGATCACTTTCTAGCACTTGTGATGGTTCTTCAGCCTATTTTAGTGTATGATTTATGCTGGTTACTAATACACTACCCGGAAGTTGATGATTAAAGTGGAAGTTTCTTTGAGAAAGGGTGATATAACAGAGGTCAAGACCTTCTAGTGACCTCAAATGTAACTATTACCCTTCTGGGTTAGTTGCAATTGCAGATCAAAGTGTTAGTACAGGAAACATATTTGGTTCTGAGGTTGTCAGTTGGAGGCTGTTGTTTGACAACAAAGTAGGCATCCTAGTTGGAAGGGAAATAAGTGTTTTCTTGCACGGTTCCTCCTTTGCTTGCTGATAAAGATAGGATATATTGCTTAAATTGCATTCCAGGGTGTAGGATTTGAATTTCCTCTTCCTAATGAATCCTGTATCACAACCGAGGAAAATACTACTTTGTAAACATACAGGGAAACCGTTCATGCTGTTGTTTGCAATCAATTCTTTCAAACTTTTTTTTTTTTTTCCTAATTTTACAAAGCTGAGAAACGTTGTTTTGTCTCCTGTGGTCGTCTGGTTTTAACTAGGGTGGATGAACATTGTGGAAAGAGAGGTGAGGCAAGAGCATCAGTAGAGTACTTGTTGTGGATCACAGAGTATTTTAAAATTTGTCTTAGAGGAGCATACATGTTCGTCATGTGTCACTAGGTCAGCACTTTTTTCAGATGTGAAGGAAGCAAAAAGGTTTTATTTCTGACTGGCCATTCACTCACAGTGACTGGTATCTTCAAAGCATTTTCCATCTAGACTTTAGCAAGATTTAAGGTAAGAATGATATACACTCCTGGTTACTGTTTGTGCCTTGTTTGCAACTCAGACTCGTGTGTGCTCATGGTTTTTAATGAAGAGACTTTTGGTCTGAATCCTTCCAACCTAAGCTAGCAAACATCACAAAGAATATCATTGAAATGAATAGAACAGCGACTTTGAACTTCATGTAAACGGGCAAAGCCAAGCTGTTGCTCCCTGCTATGCAAGCCCAGGCGCCATAGTGCAAGTGCCAAGCTAGGCTCATTCCATCTTTTATGTCTTTTCTTTCAATAAGGTCTCCCTCTTCCCTTGTAGTGCTGTGGTTGTCCTGTCCTTCAGTGTTGGTACAGGTACAAGTGACTATAAGTTGGAAGGAGATTGTGTTGACAGCTCAGTTGAGTTACACTGCAGCTCTTCCCCTGTTGGTCATGTTGGCTCTGCAGAGGTTAAGAGGTAAAAAGCTAAAGCCTGTGAGGCTCAAAGTAGATCTGTTGAGCAGCTGTTTTTTTTTTATGGAATTGCTTCCCAGAGAAAAACTACCCTTTGTGCTCAGTAAAAAGGTGCTACTTGGGTTTTACTGAGATGCAGCAGAACTGCCTTGCCGTGTGTTCAGGCGATCCCATTGTGCCATTGTGTTCAGCGTGGGTGTCCAGCTCTGAGGATGCCGTTTGTGGACACAGGTTTTCTTGTGTGTGTGAATGCTGATTCCAAGCAGAACCAGGGACCTTCAGAGCAGCTTGCCAGGTTGGGGCTTGAGATTATGAGATTCTTGGATACTCTGATACTGAGATACTCTAGGCTGAAAAGAACGTTGTAAATACAAGCTGAAGTCCTCCTAAGGAAAACATGGGATGGTATTTCAAGAGCATGTTGCAAGATCTGCTTTTCGGACTTTTTTCCCTGGCATGTTTTACTGAGCTTATCAAGCTGTAAGAAAAAGGCAGGAGCTAAAGCTTGTTTTGCAAGGACAAATAAGTTCAATAAGGCTAGAATTTCCAGTAGGGCTCTATGCTCCTCAAAGGGTCATTGCTTAGCTCTATTGCAAACTCCCAACAGCAAATGTGTTCCCAAAATGAAGACTTAAAATGATTGTGCAGACGGTTCAGCCAGGGATTCCTGACCGTATACTATTTTTCTTGTTTTTGAACGAGGTTACCATAGGGAGACCCTGATAACTGAATAGAGACTGCTTAGAACTGTAAGTGTGTTTAACAAACTCCTAATTTTTCTTCTTTTCTTTTTTTCTTTTTTTTTTTTTTTAAGAAGCCATCAGCAAGATAGAAATGTCCTTCTCTTTTCTGGGTTACTTAGGAGACTTGCCTGTTTTCCAGTCACTGAGCTAGAATATTTTGAAATTTTTTTATTTTTTTTCCTTGTCATTTCTGCAAAGCTTTGCTCTGTTTTGCTGTAAGTTGTCAAAGTGCTTCATCCAGAACCAAGGCAAGGTTTTCTTGACTTCTTTTTATTTAACAAGCTAATGATAAATAAAATGCACAAATGACTGACCACCCAGTAAAAAGAAAAATGTGTTCAGCTTCATTTCAAGTGAACATGACAATTTGTGTTCAGATGTGCTGATGGAAGCAGTTTCTGCCTCCTCCCTTATTGCCAATAGTAGGCAATTTTTTAATGTTGATAAAAGTTAAGGTTGACATCTTCAGTTCTAGTACAACCTATCTGTGAAGTCTTACAAAAGCTGTGCCTTCTACTTCATGAGAATTGGTAAAGCTCTATTGATGCCAGGCTTAAGACTGCTTTTTAGAAAGGTTCTTTCACAACCACACACAGACCTACAGAAAAATAAGGCTTGTGGCCCTGTGTACAAAAGCAAACAATAACAAGAGAAAAAGTTTACTTCCAATAATAAATCAATACGTGAACTCAACCCACTATACCAGTATTGACTCTGACTTATTTCCAACCAGAAAGGCTGAACAATTTCCTTCTTAAACGTATAGTACAAAGATTTTGTCTGAAATATTCAGACTGCTGTGTTGTCTACTGAAGGATCAGCTGCGTATTTCAGAAGTGAGATAGAGACATAATGGCAACTAATTGCTGCCTGTGGTTCATGTTTACAAAATATTTCCAAAGCTAGTTGCATTCAAATCTTACTTCATTTTGAGGAGACCTGGAAATTTCATCTAGGTTTAGGAGCTGAGACACAAAATAAAAATATGAAATATCAAATGTGTAATAAAATCAGGGCGCTGTGTTACAGTCCTGTGTGATGATGTTTTCATTCCAGGAAGTTGCTGCATAATAATACCAGGACAGGGGGAACTGTTGATAAACCAGAAGCATCTAAGCAGGGCAGTTCGCAGCTACCAAAGCTCATCACTTCTATTTCATATGCACACTCAGGATTGGGGAATCCTGTGGACCCCTTTCAGTATTTCTAGGGTTGCAACATGAAAGCTGAACTTTGGATAAGGAGTTTTCTCCCTGTTCTTCCGTGAGGATTTCAAAGCAGCCCAGGGATTAGGTGACCTCCTCCCATGATGCGTTATGGCCGGGCATGACGGGGCTGGTGTTGGGGGAGGAGGGTGTAATTCCACATCATCCTACTCCGGCACGCAAGTTAGTGGAGGAAAAGTCACTGTCTTGCTTATCTCCTCTCTCAGCACTAAGGGTATGGCAGGGTTTGCAGTTGCACCTGATCATATCTGAGGGAAGGTGGAGGAATTTGCTCCTTTGCCAGAGCATGTTTTGCACTCGGTTGCGCTGTTATAAATCACTCTGCTCAGCTGTAACTCATGAATGAGTCCTCTTTCTTTTTTGGGAGGGGGGTGTGAGGGAAGGGGAGGGTGAGGAGGTTGAGTAGGGTTAACAGAATTTGAAACAGATTTATTGAAAGCCCTTCAAGAGTAAATAAAAAAGACAGCCCAGCTGCTGCTGTTTTGCAACACAGCAAGCTATGAGCGAGAAATCCTAGTAATTAGTTTCATTTGTAGGTGAAAAAAGGTCTTTGAAAATGCCTGGTATTAATTATCATTAAGGGCTAGTCATCATTTCCATTTGGAAAACCTATATATTTTTTTTCTTTTTAGCACTATGTGTTGTCAGCTTACATGCAATTAAAGAACCCTCCAAAGAACTCAGCCACACTTATCCCTGGCACAACTTATGGGCTTCAAGACAGTTCATCTCGGTCTCTCAGTGTCCTGGACTTGGTGTGCCTCAGATCCAGCGGCAGCCCATCAGTTTGCACTGATGTCCTTCCAAACTGTGTGCCTCCCTCGCACCCTACCGACTACCTGGCTACAGTGGCAGGACTACTGAAGTCTTTGCACTGATTCAGATGGCTCAGAAACAGGCCATAAATCTTAGCTCGAGGTATGTGGGTGGAGGCTTTCGAAAGCAGAGAGAAATGTTAGGTATCCGCCTTGCTTGAATGGTAAAGCTGATATTCCTTTTTGTTTTCTCATTATGTCCCCTTAAATGATTAAAATTAGTGTTCTTGGAAAGCTGCGTTAAACCACTTTTCGCTTAAAAATCGAGCTGGTTTGGCGCATGTGCCAGGAAAGGGGTCTGGTTTGGTTTATTTTTATTTTTTTGAAAAATCTTACATTCTGAATTACAGCCACTTCATGTCAAAGAATTGCATATCTGCCAAAAATGATCTTTCTTTATCTTGTATGGGAATGCAAAAAGTTGCATTGATTTGCATTGTGCTCATAGAGAAGGGCTGGTTTTATGACTAGTAATTGCTTTATGGTGAGTAACAAGGTTAAAATGTAGGAAAATGCTACCTCTCTTGAAGTTTTGCCACTGACTTAGATATAGGCAGGCTTTCACTGCTTTTGAGCAAATGCCTGTAAGATTTTTGGTAACCTGATCTCCTCCTCTTTAAATGGAGCAGCTATTAATACTCTGCTGGCAGGTCTTCCTAAGCCTGCGGAGTGCATCAGGAAGCGTGTTATCTCACGTACGTGAGGTAACGCCTGGCCCCAGCGGTACCCCGTGAGGCTTGTCAACAGAAAATGTTTTGGTTGGATCTTTCCAAGACCTCAAGTCATGCTCTCTTATTTTTTCTCTTTATGACATTAGAGGTTTGTTGTGTTGCTTACGGTTTCTGAGGGAAATAGCTGGGAAAGCTTCGCTGGTGACATGAAAAGGGGTTTTGTCCAAAGAACCTCTACCCCGGCAAGATTGTCTCTCTAACTTTGATGTGTCTCGATGCTCGTACAAAAAATTATAGCAGCTATGAAGATGGGTGTGAAATATAGGAAGAAATGGCCTAAAATATGTGCAGTGAGATCTTAATAGCAGTAATGCTAAAAATCGTTCCATCTTTGCTCTCCTACTATCTAAGTATAGCATATATTAGCTTATGTGTAATATATAAGGGACATGTGCAGTTTTTGATTTGGGAGCATCTCCCATTGACATCAGCAAGTTATCTTATGGACAGAAGCCTTCCATACAAGGTAAGATTTTGTTCTGAGGGAAAAGCAACAGCAAAAGCGAGCAAAACATAAAGCATTCATTAGGCTTCATTTGCTTTCATTTTATCATTTTAACTCTAACTTGCTTACTAGGATAGATCATTTCTGTTTCAACTGTTCAAAAATCTGCGTTCTTCCTTTGTTTTTCTTCCTTTAATTGTGTAATTTTAGCTGTTTATATACTAAAATGTGGGTCAACTGAAGACTCTAAAGCAGAATCGACATAATGCTGTTTGGTGACATCACCCACACTTTTATCAAGATACATTTACATCTGTTGCCAAGCCCCAGGGATGGCTCTTTGTATATCCATCCTGTCCTGGAAAACCAGGATTGACCAGTGTACTGCTTTTTATCAAGCTAAAAAAAAATTGGGGAGTGTAGAGGTGGAATCCTAATGTAAACAAACAGACAAAAATATGTATGGTAGTCTTACTAGTGTTAAAGCACCTCCTGAGAGAAGTCCTTAGTGTTATTTAATAAATTATGAAGTTCAGAGTTTTAAAGATCATCTTGGACACCTATGCTTATTCATAATGAGAGCATTTTCATCAGCAGATTCCATCAAAAAGTAATAATTAAAGCTTCCTTTTCCCACTCTGTGTTTGGAGACAATATAGGAGGAAAATGGCTGTTCAGGCTAGGATTTTATTAAGGTTTTCAGTGCAGTCCAATTTGCATAAATTCTAATAAAGCATTATTAAAATCTATTAACACTTGTCTATGGCAATTAAGTTAAGTTTGCTGTTTTGAATGATTGCATTTCATGCAAGCTGCGATAAGGAAGCATGGAGGGCTAACAAACAATGCAGTGTAATCCAGGGAAGGATGCATAAAAAAACCCTTATTTACCAGGCCCAAACTTTAGGAAGGAATAAAGATTGCTTGCTTTCTAAAAAGCTGTGGAAAATTCTTGAATTGGCAGCATTGAGATTCAATCATACCTTCCCTCAGATGTTTATTTATTTTAGGTATTTATTTTATATCGCAATGTTCACCAGTCTTCTATCTCATTTATATACATTTTATCTCATATCTATATAGATATATAAGTGAGATAAAATTGGTGAACATTGTGGTATTTCATTATAAAACCTGGAGGACTCTGTTCTCTAGAGCAAACTGAAGATTTTAACTAGTATTGATTATTCAGTATAGATTGGAAAGATTATAACTTAAAATAGAAAGAAAACAAGGAAAGATTTAAAATTTTATTTATAGTGCCTGGGAGATTTCATGGGAATTGGTAAATATTTGAGCACCATGAATTTGTAGAATATTTAAGTGTTATTGTGCATATTGGACTTGTTTATTTACACAGATCATTGCAAAAATAAATTTGGTGCAAACCCAGAGAAGGAATTGACATTGGCAAATGATCAAAAATTCTGGCTTGAAAACCCACTTCCTCTGCATTTATGCAGTGCAGCTCTCTGCTCTACTGTGGGTGTGTGAGGTGTCAGGAAGCCAGGTCTTCTCACCTATATCTGGAATTCCCTTATCCAGAGTAGTTGTTAGAACTGTGAATCAAGACCTGGATAATAGGAGTCACCCCTATGTTTGCTGGAAGCAGGAAATGCTATGTTTCTTGGGAAGATTCTTAGCTTTCCCCATATTCTTGAGTACCGCTACAGCTGGAGACACTGGCCTTTGCTTGATCTCCATGAGCTTGTCAAAGGCCTGAAGGCTTAAATTCATAATTCCCATGCCTTGTCAGGGGAAGCAACTAATAAAAATTGCAGCAGTTATGAATCTACTTTGCAATGACCCCTGTAGGAGTCCGTCACCTGAGAAGTCACCTACTTGGCTCTTCCTTGAAGGAACTGCCTGTCTCCATCTCAAGTTGTCTATTAAAATCACATGAAATTTAGATTTCTTTACTGGCCATAACCTTGGCAACAATTTCCCACCAACACTGGTCATGCTTCATGGGAACTGGAAGCTGCAGCAGTAAAGAGAGACTCCTAGGACAGGAGATGGTCCTGGGCTGTTAAATCATTTCTATAGAAGCATAAGATATCCCCATGCCTTCTGCACATCTAGGACTAAATTGAAGGTCGTGAATTTATTTTTCTTAACAACACCTTATACACTAACTCACATGCATGGCATAAAAGCATAAAATTCCTCCTCGCTAACTCTATTTTTTTTTTGTTTGTTTGTTTTTTCCTTAGAGGCCACAAAGATATAAGATATCTTGCTTATTTTCTGTTTTCTTAAATGGAAGCACTTTCAACAATGTGGCTAAGGAGGCCATATAAATATCTGGATGGATGGGCTGATATTGTTTATATTTTCAGAAAAAAACACATTTGGGGCATTTTTTTAGAAGTTTGTCTCATTTATTTGTTAACATTTTCTTCTCTGTAGCTAGCTAAGTTGGAATTATGAAAACAATACCAGCAACATTTTGGAGTGTTCTTCAAAGCATTTTTAAAATAGTTTTTCAATACTATGTGGCAAGAAATGAAATACACAATATTTTTTCTATTGTACAAGAGAATACACACTAGTATAATAGAATATAAATGTTTTATAGGCATTTTTTTAAAAAACTGACCTTCTAACGCATTGGGGTTGTGCTTCTTGCAAGCAATGCTGTTGCTCCCAACTCCTGCTAGGAGACTGTTTATCCCACACCATCAAGTATGGGAGAGCATGATCATTTTCTCTTGCTATTTCTGTGTTTTTCGCTTGACCCAGATTGCCACTGGAGTTGGCAATAACTGAGGACATGCAAAGCAAGCAGGAGTTGGGTCCTCTGCAGCTCCTGCCCTGAAGCAAGAAGGAACGTGATGTTTTTCTCTTGTTTCTCAAGCTCTGCTGCAATTTGAACAACTTTTATGAGAGGGATTTAATTTGGCAAAATGAGTTCTCTCCTTAGTCTGCGAGACAGCTATCACGAGAAATATGTATGATATTCTGAGATCTGCCATGATGTGACTCATTGTACCGCACTGAGGGACAGAAAGGGACCCTTTTTTATCCCATGAATGGCTCTGCTCAGTGCTCTTGGGGAGCAGTGTGCTCTGTGCTCCGTTTCAGGACGAGGCAGCTGGTGGCACCAAAAACAGCCTGGGAGAGTCTGCAACCAGCACCGTGCCGCCGCCAGACAAACCGCACGAGGACAAAAATAAGCGCAAAATCTGCGACAAATATCAGATTGCGCTCTGAGAATTAGGCCTTTTGCTTGCTGTTAAAATAAAAATGTACAGTTAATAACATATATATATGTAAACTTTAATAACACTATCTACACAGTGAGCTGTAAAGATTTCTGATAAGAGCTTTCTCTTTGTCCTTCTCTTTAAAATTATTGCTGGATTTTCTTTTACTTCTCCCCATCTGGCTATTTCTTGCCATCTGCAGTAACTTTGGCTGAGGTCTGCGAGACCGTTTCTCAGAATGGCAGCGTCGTTAAAAGTGCTGAGCAACTTTTGTGCTATATGTAATGTCTCTTGTGCTTTTCTGCAGCTTCTGAGAAGCTCTGTAAATATGTTTTCATGTCTGTCTTCTTTGCTCACCCGCCCAGTTCTTCTGTGACAACTAGCTGCCTTCGCAAAATGCTTCTGGGTTTGCTTCGTACCACATAAAGTCTAGGCAAATGAATGATTTCTCAAATGCATTTATGTAGATTATTAAGAAGAAAACAAACCTAGGACAAGAACAAAATTAATCACTGGCTTATTAGTTTGGCATTGCTTCTCGCATACAGAAGCGCTTTATATCAAACACGTTCGTTTATAAGTAAATAAATAGATGACAAGAGGGAGTACCAAGCTTAGCCCAGCATGAGTATTGACAGTGGTTACTGCTGACAGCTTTTTGCTGTTTCCAAACAACATGTTTCATTCCTTTAACTCCATTGTCACAGGCAATAGGGCAATACCAAACTATTCAGCAGAGACGCATGTAATAAGGAACATTCATGGCTTTACGTTTGTCTTGATTTAAAGATGTTTTGACTAAAACTTGCTGGGAGACTTAGGCCTCGACCCCCACTAGTTAGAGGCCACGTCCACAGCAGAATTCAGGGACTGTGTTTTCCCTACAATGAGCCTGAATTAGGCTATTTTGGGACAGAGCTTATTCTCGCATGCTCCAGTTTTATTTAATTCAGAAGCACCGAGTGAATGTAGAGAGAAAAATTTTTCATGACAACTGGTTGTAAGGATATATTTTTTTTTTCTTCCTGAGCTTCTATTAATGCTAAATTGGAAATGTTGATCAGAAGGGGAATATCTTACAACGTGTTTATCATAGCTGTGAGAGCAGATCCTTAGTTTAATAGAAGTTGTGTGTTGGCTTAGCTTTGTAGCATCTGCCTGGGCACAGAACGTGACAATAAAATAGAATCTGCACAATAAAATCATCCTTGCTGTTCACCCGCATTTGGGATGAGTTGGGCTTCGTGGGCACTTAGTAATGGGAAGGACTCTTGTCTGCAACGGCAGAAGAGGGGGACCTCATGCCATCGAGTGCTCCGTGCCTAACCGGGAGCACGTTTGCACACAGACCGGTTACGCCTCTTCCAGATGCTTTCCCACAGGAGTCAGCTAAGCTAAAAGATGACTAACTTCCACCCTGTTAAAAGCAGCTGTGCCATGAATGAAAGTGCCCTGGTCTCCCTCCAAGCTGTAGTGTTTCTCTTAATCTGCCTCACTCGTGCTGCAGCCTGTGTCATGCGGAGGCCTCTGGTGCTAGCAGCAGACGGGCCAGTTTGTCTTGGCAAAACTTGCCACCTTTTAGAGAGTAGTTTAGCCTTTACATCCTTCAAGATTTACTTTTCTTTTTTCTTTTTTTTTTTATTTGTTATTTCACTTCTTTTAGACAACCTAAAAACCCTTTGCTTTTTTTCTGGAATTTAAAAAGCTGCTCTTAATTATAGGACTTTATCTGAACTTAGATGGGTGGGGATAATAGTGCGACGAGGGAGTTTGGTCTGTCTTCGATCAATTTAGTTTTATTTGTGAGGTCAGATGCTGTGCCTACAGCTTGTACACTGCGGCTTCCCTGGGAAGCACAGATTTTCTTCTCCTCAGTTTATGGTACATCACATTTATGAATAAAAACATGTGAAGGCATACTGATGCGTGCTACTTCTCATTTAGCCTATATCCTGCAAATAGAGCAGAGAAAGAAAGAAGCCAACAGTGTGCGGCTCTTGCCGGTGTAATATCGCATGGATTTCTGTCTTAAAATGCCTGTTGAAACCTATTTGATGAAATGAGTTTCCATCCTTCACCTTTATATTTCTTTTTCCCTCTCACACAGATGGTTCATTTCCCACTATATGTTCTCTCATTTGACCGTCCCCACAGAAGTCAGTGTTTTTATGGTGACCCTCTTGTTAATGGTAGAACGGGAACGTAATCTGGATGCAGTACTAGCCATGGTGACCTGGTAATCAGGTAGGGGAAAACAAAGGAGGAAGAGCAGCGCAGTCTCTGGAGAGCACTCAAGCCAATGCAAAATGCTGCAGAGCTGCTGGATTCTCTGCCGTGCCCTTGTGGCAATACGTGTGCGAGGTAAGTGATGCTTAGCTGATGCTCACGCTTGCCTCTCTTGTACTTTCCATTCGGGCCCGTGTCCCTTCCCATCCTCGTTTTTCTCCTCATGCTGTCCTGACTCATGCCAACGCTTGCTCCTGCCTCTCCCACTCCAGCCTAGAGGCCTTCAGCCTCCTTGGTGCAGGCGGAGGAGGAGAGGCAGCAGGCCGGGGCGCTGCTGTGCGGGGCGGTGCGGGGAAGGGAGCGGGCGCAGCAGGAGGTGCGGGAGCGCGGCTGGGGGCTGGGAGCTGCGGCAGGGTTTGTGGTGCCCATGCGTGTCTTGGCGGTGTGTGGTGCGCGTTGGGACTGAGCGGGCACCAGGCAGGCTCCTAGATACCTGTCCTGCCCGTGCTGTTGCTTGCTGCGGTCTGAGGTGCGGGTCCGTATCTGACTCGTACTCAGCAGAGTCCGTTTCTGTTCTTGCCCTGTCATCTCTCTGGTGCTTGCAAAAGGCCTTTCAGGTTTCAGTTACCCTGCAGTTCAAGAGCTTTAGTAATTTCCTATACAAGCTGTGTAGAGACAACCCAAAGTGATTGTTGATTAATCTTAAAAAGATCTTAAAAGCAAGTACCTTTTAAGAATTGATAATAACATAGTTAAAATAAATCAGAAAAAAAATCAAGCCTGTCACTTTGCAAAGCATTTAAATTGTTATTCAGGAATAAGTTTGTACTAAAGGACTAAGCCTTGCTGACGTATCTGGGTTATAGCGTGGTGTTAGTTTCAAAAGTAATTTCCTTTGGTGCGTGTGTGATATTTGAGATACACTCCTTGATTTGAACTGATGTTCAAAAACGCCTTGATTGGAACCAGTGGAAAGAACAACGTTGGTTTAAAGTCCTTTGGATCAGGCCTTTAGCTGCTAAAGCTTATAGAGAAAGACTCAATAGTTGCATATGGCAATACTAGCACCCTGGCAGTTCTCTAGTAGGAAGTACAGCTGGTGTCTGGATTTGGGAACTCGCTAGGAATTATTCTCTAGGGTGTTCCTGCTTGCCAAGAAACCATGTGGGTGGATTTTACTGGGACTTAAAGGTCCTTCTGTGCAATTCTCCTTGAACCATTGTGTACTTTTAATATTTCATTGAACAGATTAAAGCATTTAAAATACTTTATTTATAAAGCTAAGCAAAAAGGTGCAGGTTAATTTTAAAATTAGCTTTTAGTTTATTTAGAAAAGTTTTGGATTTGATGTGCTAAGTAGTTTACAGATGAAATGATGGAAGAACAGGGTGCTATGATACCTTTTTTTTTTGAATTATTTATATGAAAAAAAGACTCAGCAAGAACTAGGGAAACCTAGGAGAATTAGTCTTCTGACTTGATGCAAGCATTTTTAGGCTTGTGTGCCTAAGCAGTAGCCATTCAGGCCAGAAAACCGAAGGTAGCCATCAAGTGAGTGCTGTAAACCACAGTTTTTCCTGAAAAAGGAGTTTTCTTTATCTTAATGTAAATCTTTTCCACAGTAGAGACCTAATACTTTTTATTGCTGCTGTTGTTTCACTGCAGTTTAAACATTAGCTTTTGTACTGCATTTGCCAGAAGCAGCATTCCCTATATTTTATTAAAAATGGCTGAAGTTTGCCTCTGTAATGTGTAGATCAAAAGGGTTCTGTTCTGGCAACTCTGTGAATGCTAATATGCACAGCGTGCAAGGTACAGTCCATGGCAGCTCTTATTTCTAGCCATCTTTATTGTGTTTGGAGAGTATAAGTATAGTGCTTGTATGCACAAATATGCTTATGTGTGTAAGTAAATCTATGTTAATAAACAGAACACTTCTAAGCTGGTATCTTATTCGCTGAGATTGATTCTGATGTGTGGGTCCTTCAAAGCTGAACACTCTGAGACACCTTTCACACCTGTTCATCCCCCAAGTGTAATGCTCTTAATTCATAATAGAACCAGCACAGAACTCTAAACCCAGGGAAACGAAAAGGACTTGAGGGGGCCTTAGTGTGTGGGATCATAACATGTGCACAGGATACACTCTCAGCTCACAAATCATCCATTCACAGAACAGAAGAAAACCTCTATTCACAGTTTGAATTTAGAAGGTTGAATCCAGAGGAGCTACAATGTTATCATTGCAATTGATTTCAAGCAAAGCATGGCATCCTTTTATCTATTTTATTTTATTTTATTTTATTTTATTTTATTTTATTTTATTTTATTTTATTTTATTTTATTTTATTTTATTT
>JAUBNY010000063.1:1280770-1297798 GCA_032275445.1 Crypturellus soui | reverse complement strand
AGAGGCTGTGGAGTCTCCTTCTCTGGAGATCTTCCAAACCCACCTGGATGCCACCCTGTGCCACGTGCTCTGGGTGGACTGGGTGATCTCTAGAGGTCTCTTCCAACCTCAACCATTCTGTGATTCTGTGCCCTTGGTAGTTGCAGACAGCAAAAATTCAGAGATTCAGCAAAATCAGAGATCCAACTAATCCAGAGACTCAACAAAAAATGTCTTTTCCAAGTGCCTGTGCTCATGCCATCCTGAGATGGAAAATACCGTGCTGTGCTCATCTTGCAAACTATAAAGGCCAGTAATATGTGGTATAATGAAGGGCTTCTCATCAGTGCTAATTGCAGGAGTACTTTTTAGGGTAGGTTCCCTTGCTGCTTGCAGAATCAAAAAATGTGGCAATAGTTGCTGCCAAGTGGATGTGAGGCATTTTCATGACAATCATCTTGGAACTTTTAATAGCACTTGGGAGCACCAGTCCACCTTGTCTTTAGCAGTGAAATTACTTTTCTTCTTTCTCCCAGGAAGTCAAGATAGACATGGAACAGAGGAGGGAAGAATAAAACCAATCTATGCCTTTTAGTTTTTTACAGGACAGCTGATAGCTTCACTCTGGAGTGCTCTAGATTCCTCACAAGAAAATTGTTATAGACACTTAGGGTAGATACTACATAGTTGAAATAGATGAGTTGAATGTGTGTGTTTATTTGAGTATTTTACTTAACAGAAGCCTTACTGGGATTTGCTTTACTGTGTTGTCCCATTAGTTATATTTCTGTGACTTAAGAAATGCAAAAGTAATATACTCAGTGCAAACCATATGTTCTATAGAGCTCTAGTGCCAACAGTAGGTAACACAAAGGGTTTCCAGCCTACTGGAAACAGTAGGAACAGCTCTACTGTTGCAGCTCCTTTTGTCCATCCCTGGTGCCTGTGATTCCATGTCCTCATCTGACTCCAGCTCAAATAGCCCAGACTGCTCTTGATTTTTGCATCTTGCCACGGGGTGGGTCCTCAGCCAGAAGGGGGTGCTCCGAAATGAAATAATCTGCCCCCCTCCTTCCACCACCAGACTGCTTTTTTTCTAACGTGTCGTGCCCAATGAAACTGTGTCTGTCTTTTGTGCCTCATGAAAAAGGCTTTTATATTTTTTGTTTTACTAATCTTGGCCAAATGAAAAACAAAACAGAAAAAAATAGTACAAAAATAATATTTGTCATTTTGCAGTGGTAGGAGAAAAACTGAATCCTATTACGTTAGGTCTCTTTAGCCAGTAGTCCAATGATAAAAACTATGGAGAACCAATTCTACACTTCCCAGTGACTACAGGTTTGTAGTTTCATAATTGTTTAATGTTGATTAGATGTATCTTTGTAAGTACATCTCTTCTGTTGCAAGATCTCTTGCAAGGCTAATTTGGAGTGACTCCTTGCCAAATCAATATCAATCTTCTGGCAAATATTATTAAATATTTGTTTGATACCTATTTACAAGTAGGAAAATAATTTTGCTGCCAAGGGATTGTAAATGTGTGAAAAGACCCTCTGACAGCTTACTTCACTCAATGTCTACAAGCCAGCGTCTGCATGCCAAAGTTGGAAGACTAAGATGAAGAACATAATTAAGGAAACATATGAAGGCTAGTGCAGGGTTTTGAGATTAATTAGCTGTGCGTCAATAATCTCATCAATATCCGATTAACAAATGACACATTGCCCAATGAAACATATTGATTCATTCACACTCCACACTGTTAATAAATTGAAGCTGCTTTGCTAAATGAGAAAGCTGACAAAATAATAGCTTCCTAATACTTCTCCAGTATTGTGATAAAAACATAAAATTAGCCTGAAGTATACTTAATTTAGCAGCACTGTCACTGCACTTATGAAGCTTGTTAACACAATAGTGTGGGAAGGGAAGATGTTTTTTTCTATAGACTAATTGTTATGATGGATACATTAACACATGGTTGCATGCAAAAGTAGAAATTAATGTCATCTTTGTATTTGGAATGGGGTTCTTAAAGGAACGCGTTTTCTTTTTGCATAATGTTTCGACTGTTTTTGCTGTTTTTTTTCCTGCTAAATATAAAATTATAGTTTCCAAGACTAGCATCTAAGTGTCCAAAATCCATATTTTCTTTAAATTAATGATTTTTTTTCCATTTGTTTGACAACAAATGGTATTTCAACATTAGCATTTTGTCTTGCTCAGAAATCATAATTTCAATGAGGAAAAGTCAGAAAAGTTGAGGAAGAAAGCATGTGTAGGTCCGTTTTTCCTACTGTCCTGCATTGTACCCTCTCTGTCCCTACAAAAAACTTCTCCACTAAAAAATAAAAGGTGCAAAATGGCTGCAGGCAATGTGTGCTATTTACTTATTAAGCGATCAGAAGTATTCAGAATTATGCAAGACTCTAGTAGCATAACATATTAGTAGCAGTTTTGCTGATTAAGTAATACTACCTTGCCCATTTCTTATGGTATTTGATAGAATGGGGCTATTGCAGTGGTGGCTTATATCAGCAGTGGTAACACTGCAGTGTATCTTAGATGAAAAGAGGATAAGTCACTCTCACTAGAACCATCAGGATCTGGAAATGTTTTTTGAGAAAACTGTGTTTTTTGAGAAAACATTTCCAGATGTTCTATTCTGAGAATGAGAAAAAGCCCCCTTCATGGATTTGTGGAAGAGGTGGACTTGTCTGGAGATGCAGTTCAGATGCCTGGTAGAAATAGTAGTTGTGTATTTTTTTTTTTTTAATTCCATGAACACTGTGCAGGTAGATGTAGTATAGGACTATGTGCTGCCACAGGTCAATGGGGAGCAAAAACTGTCCCTGTCCAGACAGTGAAGAGCTGTGCACATCTGATGAAGTGGTGGTGCATGCAGAGGCATGTGGCTCCAAGGATGAGCAGAGTTGTGATGGGTTTGCTCTTGAGGACTCAATTTGGCAGATTGTTTAGACATTACGTTTGAATATGTGTTGAGGTAACACTTCTGAATAGCCATCAATATATTAGCTTGAAGTCCTGGGATCCAGGTGATTCTTATTTACCTTTTGTATACATATATATATATATTTATACACACACACACTCTCTCTTACATATGAATTTACACATATATAAAATATCTCCCAAATTTTTCAGGAGGGAATTGTTCAGTATAAATTCTCAAGTTATCTGGACTGAGCTCTAGGAAATTTGGAGAGCTTGAAATCCAGACACCAAGCCATTTGTTTTATTTTTAATTACGACAGTATTCTTGTAAGACTTTTATGAGTTATTGTTATGCATTCAAAACCTTAACTCTTAGACCTCACAAAAAGATTTTATGACTGTGACTAGAATTTAATGATTAAAAAGGCTCTTTAAGTATTCAAGCTCATTGCTGTGTTGTTGAGGATTGTTCCCCACAGTGAAGTCCTATTTTCAACCCAATTTTCAATGAACCGTCTAACATTCAGTCCATCTGTAGCTGGCTCTTAACTAACTATCATTAACTTTTTAGGGCTCCATGATATGCTGAATAACTTGGAGCAACTAATGATTTTATTACCAATCTTAATATTTAGAGTTCCCTGTGGAGTCGTGTATGGTTCTTAATGAAACCATTATTTACAGGATTGAAATCTCTTGGCAAATTCCTTTCCTGATGACTGCACTGGAATTAACACATATTTGCAGTCCAACTTGGGATGAAAAGGGGCTTTTCATCCCAAGTTATGAGGTATAACTCTTAACTATATTTTCTTTAAATAAATTCTCTCTAGAACATCAACAATCACAAATACAGGTTAGTAACTTTTACCCTAGTTGAATCTTGGCTAGCCTATAATATAAACTGTTATTTAATTTGATTCTGCATTGTCTTGGCACCTCTTTTTTGAATAACTAATTATTTGTAAAAAGAAATTTCCAGGTACTTTGCCAAAATCAGGAAAGCTGCCTCTGCACCTTTCTATAGTAAGAAATAGTCCCTATCATGAAGGATGTCCTTATAATACAAGATCAGTTGATCTTATAGGAGGGTTAGATTACCAGGACATTATCTGAAATAGGTATAGGAATAGACTTTTACTTATAAAAATAATCAAGTGAATTTCTTATTGGGTGTCTGCCTGTGTTTCCAATCTGTGTCACAGTAACTAGATATGTGTTTCATTTGAGTAAAGCCAGTTGCAGAGAGATTTTTGACATCATTTAGTATATTTAGTACACCCACTTGCTGAAATAGCCTCTTTCTCTAGATCTACTCAATTTTCTAAAGCATTTATGAACTAAAAAGCAGCAATCTGAAGTTTGCATTGAAACCTTCAGGTTAAGTGAGCATTCAAAAAGCTCCCGTGCTGTGTAATCTATTCCTGTGTGAGGTGTGAATGTACATGAATACCTGTCTTGGCTCACTCTAGGAGCAAGGTTAGGAGACAGCAGTGAAGAACATCTGCAGGTTCCACTGAAATTGCTGGTATTTCTGCTGTCTCATGAAGTGGATGCTCTGTGTACTTTGACTAGCTACAAATCACACTAATACCTCTCTCCTTCACGTAGATGAGCAGGACCCAGGAATTGTAACTTCTCTACGGGGCACATCTCCCCCAGATATCCTGAATGGACTCCGGAGCAGTTCAGTCTGTAGCATAGCTCCTGACAATAGTAGCAATATTTCAAAAACAGTTAACAAGGGCAAAGACACACGCCTGCCTCCAGGGAATGATCCTCAGAAACCAGCAGGAAGAAAACCTAATTGGAAGTGTCAAAAAAAAAAAAAATCCATTGCTATTAGACCTACAGCACACTAAGACCTGAAGGAAAGCTAACTAAAGCTTATGAACTTTAGTTAGTGACTAGAGCTTTCTGTCATTTACCTGACAGTCTTTCACATGCAGCTTGTCTTGTAATAAAAACGAGGAGCTAGTAGACATTTTCTTAGCTAATTCCTAGATTCCTCATTCTTTTTCTTATTTACTCTAGTTGTAGTGTTTTTGCATTGCTCTGACTCTCTCCAAATCCACACATATTTCTAGACACCCTCTTAATTCTGTCTTTTTAAGTATCCAACTTTAATAAGCTCATTCTCTCCCCTTTTTTGTTCTGGACTTGTTTGGACCATGCCCCTCATTCTATTCATTTTACTTTCAAAAGAAAAAAAAAGAAAAAAAAAGAATTAAAAGAATTAGGAGCTGAAGTGAACATTAGTGAAGTGAAGTGAATACCTTAGCCCCTTGTTCAACCCCCTTCAACCTCCTTTTTTTTTTTTGGCGGAGGGGGGCGCTTTTGCACATTGCAAAAGGTCTAAGAGTGAATGGAGTTTCTGAAAATTTTACAAGATGAGAATATCCTGCAAGATGTAGTCAGAAATGGAAAGTATGGATTGTGAAGTTGCAATTATGGCCATCTTAAGCCTTTGTAAAATTAAATTGAAGAAAACAGCCCTTCAGGATTGTTCTAAAGCCAGCTCTGCTGCAGACAACCGGAGCTTTTGTGCTGCTTATGAACTGTAGAACAAGGCAGTCAATTTTACACAGACATGAGTGCTGGTACTTTTTCACTCTGACAACCTTTCTTTCTAAGCCAGTGGCAACAGCAGGGGCTTTGCACTGAAGCCTTGTCTGGACAGCCACGGATTCTGGCCTCTACAGGACACCCCAGCACGACTGGATAGATTTCCCTGTGTTTGTGGTACAGCATAATCTTGAACACTTTCTTAGTACATCCTAACTGGCTATTTGTAAGGAAGCTGTGTGTAATGGGAAGAAAATCTGTGAAAAGTCCTATCTGTATCACATCAGATAAAATACATCTTCCACAATTGTCAATAGACTATGACTAGGAAAAAGCAAAAAGACAGACTAATCATCTAAATACTCTTCCTCAGTGTGCTTTCCAAATGTTGGGGACTCTTTGAGCAAGTAGCGATAGCTTTGTGGTCAAAGACTATGAAGGGCACCTCTTCCAGGAATTCCATTTCTGAACCCGTCCAGATTGATATCATTCATAGCATCTTGTGACTGAGAACTTAACTATGTGGTGGGCACGATGCCCTCTCCCCTTCCTCCTCCCTGACCCCTGTAGTTCTTGTATTAGAAGAAATGGTGAACAGTTGGGTTTTCTCCTTTCATTTGTTGCTCTACAGATCTGTCGTATGTCCCTATGGATCTATTTTTCTAGACAACTTGAACAGTTTCTGTCTAAGAAAGAATATCTTTGACTGTCTTTGTTTTTTTCTATCTTTTTTTTTCTGATTTTACTATAGCTGTTTTGATAATCTGCTATGCCTGTGTTTACAGCTGCTCTCCTAGCCATCCATCAAGGGCTGGTTAAGTATAGTCAGTGTGTCAGTGTCAGCAGAATTCCTGCCTAATCGTTACCTTTACTCTACAACCTATACCTTGGCAACTCATCAATGTTGTGTTCACGCAGGTTTTTTAGTTCTTCCGTACAAAGAATCCTTGCTGCACACATGCTGCTTCTATTATCCTTCTCTGAAAGCTGTGTTTAAGCATCTACAAAATTCAGGACACAGTTACTTAGAGCTAATAGCTACAGCTTCATCTATCTCGTCTGTATGGGTTGTTTGTGTCTTGGCCAAGCCCCAGCTTTTAGACTTCATTCCAGTGGCTCAACAGTCTCTGCTCTATGCAGTTCATCTTCATTGCCTGTCTTAAACTTCCTTTAGGAAGGAGGAAAATATCCCTTGTATGCGACATAGCAGTCTGACTGACAGAAGGTAAAGGAGCGTGTGTGATGATGCGCTGTCCCTACAAACTGTAAAACCTTTTCTAGGGCCAGTTCTCCATAATAGCTCCATGTCTTATCATGGTATAACACCAGGTATGAAATTTTGTTGCCCTTCCTTCTTTGGGGTAGTGTGAAGGTGGAGGGATTGAACGTTATGGAGGAATGACTGAATGTGCTGTGATGGTGCAAGAAAACCTCGAGCCTTGCTTACTGCTGGATGTTCCTGCTTGTTGTATTTGACAGAGAGAGAGTAGATTGAAGTCATGTGGAATCCCTTTCCATGCTGTGAAAAGTGACTAACACTGACACTCTGGAGCCTAGGGATGAAAGAGCCAATCTTGTATACAAAGCTCAATGAATCCACATTTGATGGTCTTCACTGTACTCCAAGTCTTGTGCATGTCTCTGCAGTACTAAGGGGATAGAACAGATATTTTTTCCTCTTTTTTTTTTTTTCCTTCTGAACCATGAATTTCCCTTCCCAAGTGTTGTGTTGTGTACAAAGCTTTCTGGCACAGGCCACTAATGTGCATGGCATCTCTGGGCAGGCCTGTAGGACAAATATACAACAGGAATGGAGTCAACTTCAAGCTAATATGGTAAGCAGCAGAACTTTGGGATTGCCTTCATTTAAATTCTGGCTTTTGTGCCATGCAGCCTTTCATTGGTGGGTGGTAACTCACTGAAATGGCAATTCTTAGAATTAGACACCCAAAACAAAGGAGTCATTTTTAAATAACCAAATCCAGCAATCACAAAGAATGTAGCTTTTGAAAAACTGTCTTGTTTCCTTGAATCACATTTTCCTGCTAGTCCTCATCTCTTTATTGATGACAGAAAGCAAAGGCTGTTGCTTGTGTTAGTTGTAAACTTCCTTTTGTCAGAGCCCTTTCCACCATCTGTCATTGCATAACTGTATGTTCCCAGGTTTGTAACTCTAATGTGTTTTTGCTGTTTTGTGTACAGTACGTTACAAGTTATAAAAGCTTGAGTAAATAATTCATGCAAAAACCTTTGTAAATATTGTCAAACTGTGGAATAAATGATTTACTAAGAGGTCTCTTGGCTCAGCCTAGCAGTTTTATTACTGTAACTTGTTTTGTAAACAACTTCCTCCCCCCACCCTCTATTTTTTTCCATCAAGTGACTTCATGTAAATTCTATTGCTAAGCACTACTTAGGTGTATTTCACGTGCAATAAATAATGCAATATCAGCACTTTAACCACCTGGGGACTCTGTTCAGAAGTCAACCAAAGGTGTAGTTTGTGTGAAACCCTTAAGGGAACAGACTTTCAATGTGTGTAGAGCAGCATGCTTCTCATTGCTTTCATAGCTGACTTTTATTTCTGGAGAAAGCTCCCTCTCGACTGAAAGAAGGCTTTGCTTGGCAGGCCACAGCTGTGCAGAGAGCTGGTACCTGTGCTTTATTTCACCTCCTGTAGAAGTTCTGCAAATGCAAGGCTAGATCAGGACCTTGAATTTTGAGAGGTAATCCTGAAAAATACTCATTTTTCTTCTGTCTTTTTAATAAAACATTTTTTTGAGTGGTCAAATGAAAAGTAATCAGAAACATTTGTGTAAATGAATAATCTGACTTTGCTTTGATGGTATTCATGAGCCCCTTGTTAGCTTTCTGCAAACACAGTTGAAAATGGAGTGTTTCTTCAATAATGTTAGTGGAATGGGAAAATGTAAATAGGCCAATGTGTTGCTTCTAAGTCTTTATGGCAGGCATAATTCTGTGTCTGCTTGTGCTTTTTCAGAGTTTCTTCTGTGAAATACAGGCATCCTTGGCAGATATGAAGCCATCACAACTACAGCGATGATGGCTCTGGAAGGTGTGGGCCATTCATGCTATTGTATTGACTTGTAATTTGGGCTCTTGAGTCTCGAGTCCAAAGTCCTTGGGTGCTCATACTAGCTACATAGCATTTTTCACACAACCTCCTGCCAGGAGTGATCAAAATTTCTGCTTTCCTCCAGGCAGAAAGGCTCTGACGTTGTTGGATAGACAACTTCAGACCTCTGCTGTTGCATGCAGGATGAACATGGGCTCTCTCTAGGCTCAAACTGAAGACAACACAGATGTTGGACAAGCTGGGCACAGTCAGCTCATCTTCCGCTTAGTTGTGAGATCCCATGGAATTGTTTAGTCCATGTGGATGAAACAGTAGTGTCAGAATGAGGTCTGGAAGAGTAAGAATGGAGGAGGGGCTTGAAGGAACTTGCGGGAAGGATAGAGTGATTCCAAGAGCTGGTAGACTCTGCAGGGGAGCAGAAAAAAAGAGTGCAGTGGCTTGCTTGGTCATGTCTTGGATGCCGTCTTTGGCACATTTATTTGTCTCCTCACTACACTATCTCACTTGGCATTTAAGTTCTGTGGGCTGCTAAGCTAAAAGTCCCAAATCCAGAGAGTTCCTGTTCATTGCTCTTGGCCAGTTTCTTCCTTCCCATTTTGTCTTTCAGTCAATTTGGAGCTGAAGGAATTAACTTCTAGCGTGAAGGATCTCATCATTGGTAGGATGAGTTTCCATTTCTAGCTGTGCAGTAGGTGTAACTAATCCAGCATAAATGAACAGCATTTCTTCAAACAAGTAACCTCAACAGCAGATGTTTTCAGAGACACTACTGTGAACTGAAATATTGTTTTGTGAGGTAAATCCTTTGAAGCGGCCTTGTGCCAGTACTCATTATAACAGCTTTAGAAGGGCAAAGCCTAGATTCTTTCCAAGATTTTTGAATCTCTGACGATGGGTGATATTATTCACAATACACTCACAAAATGTTATGCCTGAGACCCAAGCTATCCAGAATTGATGATGTACTCTTTCCTGACTGTAGAGCAAGCTTGTTTTTACCTGGCCTTTAGAGAACTGGCTATCTTTTAGTGATTCCTGTGGGCTAAGGGTCTAAGGAGCAGAGCCGTCAAGGTGTTTGGCTTAAGATTTAAGTAGGATCTTGAGAAGTAGGAATATATTAAATACAGTATTGTTTTTTTTGAAATTCTATATATATGATGTATGGGAGGAAATAACTCCCTCTCTCTGGCTTTATAACCCTCCTGCAAAGAGCAGTCAGTATTGTCCAAGTGGCAGAATGTAACTGAATGCGTGAGAAAGAAGCAGCCGATAATAGCAGCATTCGATCATGTCAAGCTGATGAAAGACAAAATAATGGTGTGCCCTCTACGAGTTATTACTGGTAGTTTCCATAAAAGTTAAGTAAATGAAGTTTGAGGTTTGATTAAACCACATCTTCTCTTTCTTCTTGTGTGCCCAGGACAATACATTGTTTGCTATGAATAGACCACCCGAGGGCTGGTCATGTGTTTTGGTAGAAATCATAGTTTTGTCAAACAAAGCAAAAGACATAATTATAGCCGTTTTTATATAAAAAACTATTTTAATTATTATTGTGCTTTTCCAATTAGAAATGTGTTAAACAGTTGCCATTAAAAGTTTAAAAGCATTAAAACAGAAAAATGCCAGAGAATTTGTTCTGTAAAATAATCCTAATTTGGCTCAGTATCAGTAAAGCAACAAGGATATCTTCTTTTTTTTGGGGGGGGAAAGGCGCAGTGGGGGAGGGAAAGGGAAGATCAGGAGGAGGGGGTTGGTGGGTGTCGTTTATTGTCTTTTCTTTTCCAGATGAAAAATCCTGAAAGTAAAAATTTTTGTCTGAACTGTTATGGTCACAGAACAAAAAAGCTACTCTTGAAGCTCTAATTAACTTCTTGTGTGATATCTGTAGTACCTTGTCCGGTGCTTTGTCTCTACTGAGGTGTAATTTCTTGGATGTTGATGTTTGGCCAGTTTATTGCTGAGTACCTATGAGATGGACACAGGGTGAGATGGGCGAATATACTATTTCTATGCAGCTGATGGGACTTCACACAGTGAGGACAAGTGAGATCCTTTTGAAAGACAGTTTTGTAGCCTCGCTTAGCTCAGCGCCCTTTTGACTATAAACCGAGATATAAGACCTCTTTAAATTTACTCTTTACAGTATGCATTCGCATCCCCCAAAACATTGGCTCTTGTTTTCAGACCTAGAATGATCATAAGGTGAGGCTTCATCCAGACTGCTCTGTCTTTCATGCTAGTTACTTTAAAGGTTTCTCCTCTTCTGCTGGTGCTTCTCCAGTTACAACAATTTATGTGTTGACTGCAGGCTGACCCTGGAGACTAATCTCCGCAGAGCTCTGTAATACTCCTACCTGTAGTGTAATCCACTTTTGCCGTGTGGCTACCATGTATTGTCACCTTGATGCTGCATCTCCTTTGCTTATCTGCTATTTCCCATTGGTGTGGCAGATGGGCTATACATGCCACATGTGAAGGGATTTGCATGCTCCTATGCAACTCTGCTGACATTGGTACACAAAACTATTTTGCAGTCCCTGATTTGACTGGGTCATATCCCCTGGTTTGGTTGGGTATGCTTTTGGCATTTCTTTGCTGCAAAGTAGAAACTAACTTTATACGAGCGAGGAGAAGGATTAGCTTCTGCAGTGCATCTGTGACTGGAGCAGAGCACGAGGTGCTGTGAGGAAGAAAATACAGAAATAACTCTATTGATAACTTCAGATGGAAAGCTGGCTTCTGTACTTGCCAGATATGCAAACTGAGGTGTTGCATCCTTTGCGCGCAATTCTCACTTCTCAGGAACTGCACACACGACTGAGTCCTGTATGGTTTTTGGCTCCTCTTGGATCTCTTATGTTTCCTCACAAACTGCTTTGTTTTTGTGCTATTGTAGCATCTAAAGCCTCAGGCAGGGGCAAGCAACCCAGCATGATAAGGGCATTACAAACAGAGCAGTAAACGTTCCCTAATTCTAGGCACTTTAGAGTCCAAGAATTAGAAAAGAAGATACCCATGACTAGGGGGAAAATTATGACACTATTTTTCAACACAATAGTTATGGACACATCAATAGCCAGTCTGGAACTAGATGTTTTTAACACATGTTACAACAACGGAAGTTTTAGTAATATATTTTTCCTATTGTATCTTTCCTATTCTGGATTGCACCTGATGTCTGCTGGGCTATTAAACTCCTTTAAGGTGAGCTGATGTGTATTTTTCTCACTGACTCTGCCACCACAAACATCTCTGGGCGTCACCGCTTCCACTGCAGCAGGGAGTAGGATTACAGTGGCACAGAACTAGCAGGCATAAAAGATCAGTGAAATATGGGGACTGGAGCAGAGCACCCTGGAGCATCTTCTGAATGTGCTGCATCAGCAGCTGCAGGCAATGGGTGGCAACAGAAATGTTTTTTTCCCCAGTGGTTTTCCCACATTTGGGAATATGGTGGGGAAGCACCAGGGACCAAACTCTTGCCCTGTCTCTTCTCTCCCCACCAGCTGGGGGTCAAGGCATCTGCCCATGCCTGCTGACTCCTCATGCTAGGTGGATGGGCACTGCAGGAGCTTTTTCATCCCATTGCTCATCAGCTCCTCCTGCTTCATGATATAAATGTCTTTGCACTGTCAAATGCCCTGGGAGAAATCACCTAATTAATTCATTCTGTTTCTTATCCAGATGTGCTCTTTGATAACAGTGCTGTCACGTTTATTTCCCAAGTAACAGAAATACTCATGAAAGAAGGGGAAAAAAAAAATGCTTTTTGCTGACTTATTTCCCAGTTTCCTCCCTCCCAGACGTGGTTTTCTTTGTCAGAGTGTTTTTCAGGCTTGCATTTGAAGAGCACCACATCCCAGCGAGAAACCCAAGACCGAAGAGGCTTCTCGTGCCGACAGATTCGCTCTCGCACCTGCTGCATGTGCCAGCAGCCCTCTCGCCAACGGGACCAGGACGTCACTGTCACCATAGAGACGGCCACACGCATACAGTTTCCAAAGGTGAAGAGAAGCTGGGGATTAGGAAGGTAAGGTTGGGTCTTTCTCTCAGCTCTCCCAAAGGGTTTTGAAATGAGGCTGTTTGAAGGAATCCCCCAGTAGAGGGATGACCTACTGTATATTTTTGCACATATTTAAGTGTATTATATATATTTATAAATATTTATAAATATGCACATATATGTATATATGTCCTGTTTCACATAGACATTTACAAGAGAACTAGTGTATTTTTTAGCCTTGTTCTGTTTGTACTCCCTCAATTAATTAGTGTCTTTTACAGATGGTATAAAATGAGACTTCAGCGCTCTTTGAATTGTATTTTAAGAAACCATAAAATACTCACTGCCTCAAGATTTTATCTGCTTTGCACAGGAGCTGAGTGAGTTGTATGCTTTGTAAATTGACTTTGTACGCTTCTGCCCCTTTTCATGATCTTCCACTATGCTTTAGCAATGGTGCAGATGTAAAGCAACGGTGAATGTTGACAGGCAAGATAGGGATCAAATGTGAGTCATTGTTTAACCGTATGAAACTTTTAAAGACTGAGTTTATGTTGGTCCAGAACTGCTTGCAAATAACCTGTCTCTGCCTACTGCTGCATCAGCAGACAAAACTGCCTCTCCGGATGGCTTCCCCCATCTCTTACAGATATAACTTATTTTCAGTGATGCATGGACGTGTTTAAAAATGCAGTTAGCAAACATAGAATCCCCCAGCAAGGTTCTGACTCCAAATAGCTGTTTTTCATATCCTGAACAGAAACAGTAGCTCTACAGCTGTGGCTCTGCATGCTGGGTGTTGGGGAGGAGCCCATTTGACAAAGCAACAGATGAATTAATAATGAATAACTCAGAAGAAGTGCTCAGAAACGGTGGTAGGAAACTCACAGAACTGAATGCAGACCTTGACTGTGATGGTGTACAGTGCAGGATGCCACTGTGGTGGACGAGCCCACCTTGCTCCTCTGATCTAAAACCAGGAGAAGCCCTCGAGCCCTCCTCATCTCCACCTGGCTGCTGCAGCTCTAGCTAAGAGTAGCCAAAAACACAGCAGGCTTTTAACCGTGGTGTTCTCCTTGCCTTGACAGCTGGAGGAAATTTGGCATGGAAGCCAAATCTATTGGCTTGTTGTCAGTTTTGGGGCATCTTTCACGTTTTGGGAATCCCCCATGAGGGAGGTACCACTGCAGCTGGAGCAATGCTCAGAGCTCACCCACTGGTGCAGGCCACTCTGAGAGATGCTTTCAGCAGGCATATGTGTTTTTTGCTATTTCTGGGTGCCTTTGATTTTATAAATAGCAACTAAAAATTACAGTATTTACCCCATGGCTGGATTTTCCCTGGGTGTTTTTGCATGTGCATGTAATGTCATTTTTGTTTATTATTCCTACTGCTGTTACCGCTCACACATTTTCTGCAAACAGAGCAAAAGGAGGCTGCCTTTTTAGCAAGTGTACTGTCCAACCACTGTGTACAGTAAAAGATAGCAGAGAATACAGAAAGAAAGAGTGGGAGGTTCAAGAAAACCCTGTGAGATATTATTGCTCAGACTTCTGTTGTCAAATCTGTCCTCTGAACTGTTGTAATACGTGCACTCTTGCTGATGATGAAAAGGGTGTCTTGGGTGCATCTGGCGAAAAGAAAAATCTCAATTTGCGTGCAATTGGGTTTTGCATTTTGGAGACATGCAGCTAACTGCCTGACCTTTCTGACAAAGCGTATGTTTAAGTGTGTCTGATGACCATTGCAGGATTTTGCCTACCTGGATTTTAGTGATTCATCTTGACTTCTGTTTCAAGAATCCTCTGACCAAAATGATTCTTAGTATCAGTATGAAAATCTGTGTTGGTTAACTTCCAGCTTTGACTCACTTTTTTGGATCAGCCCTTGTCTCAATTACTCTCTCCTCATTAATTGTTTGTTCATGCTTTTTAGGGAGAACAGAAACTGCATTAGATTAGATTTAGAGTTCATTCAGTTCAGATCCCTGTCTCCTGTGCAGATGATCTCCACTTGCTACAGAGAAAAAAAAGAAATTCTCCATTAGGCAAAAAGGAATTAATCTGCTATTCTTTCTAAGTTTTAATAGATATTGAGCTACAGTATTTCTTTGATAAAAATATTAAAAAATTCATGTAACAAATGAATATTCCTATCTGTGTAGTTATCCTATCCCTTTTGTAATTCTGTTAAACTGTTTGCCTTCATGTCATAATTTGTCAAGTGGTTTTCAACTCTACCTTCTCACCAAAAGGATTTCTTTTTAGTTTTTGACTTTTCCATCTACACTTTGTTGCGTATCATCTGCCTCTTTTAATACGAGATAAATAAACAGAGAATCCTATTGATGCTTAAGCCTGGCCAATTGAGTATTTTGCATATTTATTTGATGCTTTCTTAAACAGATGGACTTTTCAATCCTTTTCACTTGCAGTGTTTGCCTCTGCAATTCTCACTGCCGGAGGTACTTAAACTTAGGTATGTGTTTTTCAGTAGGTGAAAATTACTCTAGTAGGAAATGAAGGAGCAACTGAAAGACTAGAAGTTTAGTAGTTCTCTGAGAAGGTGACTACCAGAGGAGATTATGAGGAGGATAGATGAAAGATTGTAGTGATGCAGAAGCCACCTTTCATGAATCACTGTAGGACTGAACAGCAGTCCAGCCTAGAGCCCTTCTCCTTCTGGTATGTTAAATTTGTTGCACCTCTACCTGTACATCTCTTTTGCTACCACTCACCCTATTTGTTCACTTCCAAAATCATCTCTTTCCAGGTAATATACAGTCTTTTTCTGCTGGAGAGAGGAGGGAACAACATCTATTCAGACAACTACTTTTTCTCCCCACTCCACCTTGTTTTATTAGGGAACTTCTTCCTACTTCTTGCTGCACTTGGCCATCTGGGTGATATGGTCAATGCTGTGTCTGCTTCTTCCTCACTGCAGCAGGAGTACTTATTTGTACCCACTTTGTGCCATAATCTATCAATCAGTACAAGAGGTGAAGCATCTTCAGCTATATTCCTTGTATTGTCATGTCCTGGTCAGATTTCCTGGATTTTTTTTTTTTTGGCTTAGGCTGTTAAGTTAGACCACAATTTGTTGTTTCTTTCTGTTTGAGGATAAGGGAGTGTTTATCTGAAAACATTCTGTTGTGGATGATACCATACTGATAACTCTTCAATTTCTCTTGAAAAGATAGGTCAAAAAGGATGCAAAACTGATGCAGGGCATGATTTCAGAATACAGAGCTGGCTAATACTTCCTAAAGACATCTCTGGCCATAGAGATCACTGTCCGAAGGCAAGTAATACTTTCTTCCTACATGCTTTCTGTCATAAGTTATATGCTTGGATTTTGCCAATTACCTCTTAAGTTCAGCTTTTTGTCTTTCAAGTGACCATCAAGATATTTAGTCTGTTTATTTTCACCTACACTCATTATGTATAGGAGGATGAATGAGATAAAGAAGCTGTTCTGAGTACCCAGCATTGTAGTGAGGATATACAAAGTTTTTTTTTTTTTTTTTTTTTTTTCCGACCAACAAATGGATTTCTGGAAGGGTTTCTGAGGCTGTGGAAACTCCACTGTGCTGTTGACCTTCCCCTCAGACTGGGCTATAGTCAGTGAGGATAAATTTGTAGGCAATCCAGTCAGGATTTTTCCATGATATAAGAGAATTATGAGGAACTCCAGGCTCTGAAAGATGACTCAGTGATGCTGCTGCTGAGTTAGACCTATCACTGTACCCTTTGCTGAGGCACGCAGTCCGCACCCAATATCATCCTCTGCCCACACAAATGTGTCATCTCTCTGAGCACGACTGGAGTGTTTATATCAGAAATATTTATCTGCCAAAATTATCAGTAAATTTTGTAAAAAGTTGTGATCTTCCTCCAGCATTTCATGTGTTTTCCTCCTGTGTTCTTTTTGTCCCTTCTTTGGGTCTGTTATACATTCTAAGGGATTGTGCTCTATGTGTAGGTCTGTTTGGGAGAACTGTATGTGCAAAGCCATTTATGAACCATGTCAACCTAAGGTATACTTGTGGAAGGGACCCACTGAGCTAAAATAATATACAGATTAGAAACTGATCCTTGATTGTTTTGGATGAAATATTGTCTTTTAATGCAAAATGAGTAGGGATAAAAAAGTGGCCTTATCTGGCATCCTATCTATAATCAAGTCATACTAGAATTAGCTTAATTCAGTTCTGTGGAATTTAGTAGTGTGAAATTCATTCACTGTCACAATACTCTGTAAAATGGGCTGTGAATTCATTCAAATACTAGGGAAAATGTAGTTTCCCAATCTAAAGGGATATGAACACAGTCCTTTATGGTTGTATATTACACTTCCAGATGTAGCAGAGACCAGACTCTTGCAGGGTCTAGATCAGGATTTGTATGCATGTGGCTGCATGCAC
>JAUBNY010000063.1:1267882-1279325 GCA_032275445.1 Crypturellus soui | reverse complement strand
CCACACCATGTTGTTTGTATCTGAGTTATTAAGATACTGTTACATGGGAACAGGAACAAGTAGAAGTGAAGAATTTTAATTCCACATCTCCAAACACAAATGTGCATTTGGCTTAACACAGCATGCAGCATTTCTGGGGGACTAACACTATCATCAGACCTGTGACATCTGGGATCTGAAGTCTGTTTTAGTTCAGGGAGAACCTGCAATTGGGAAAAAAAAAGTTTATCCTTCAAATCAGACTATTAGTGTAAGAAAGATGATTAGCGGTGTGGACAGCAACTTAAAAGTGCCTGAAGATGTGGCATAAGTTTGCTGTCAACAGCCACCTTTTTTTCTCCCATCATCATGCTAGATTGCTTTGTGTAAGAACAGGCAAATTCACTGTTGATGCAAAGTTCATCAACAAAGTCTTTGTTGATACGCAGACTGGTTTTCATGTGGCCTCCTTTTTTCCATATCCAAGATCAGGGTAACTTGTTTTTTACCTACACTTGATTTTTCAATTTCCTCTATTTCTCTTTTCAAGTTTCCTTGTGCCATATAGAGCATCTGCTAATGTTTAGTAACTTTCTGCGCCTATAGTTCTATCGTTTTAGGACACTGGAGTGGATTTTCCTGACTCTGGCACGTTAGGATGCAAACTGTGCCCCTGGGCTGAGCTCCAGAAAGTTTTTCAGTAGCACCAAATGCAAGTGTGAAAGAAGCTGCTTTCAAAGCTTCTTGTCAGCATCACGGCTGAGCATTAATGGTCCAGGCTGAAGCAAATTCTTTGACGCCCTGATATGAAACCAGCCTGTTCCCGTTGTCTGAGTGCCAAAGGAAGCTGTTTCTTACTTGATGAATAAAGTATGAAGTGTAAATTTCACAATGAGACTTATGCAATTACCTTGCAGGTTTTCAGGAGAAAGGCAACGGTGTGTTTGTAGTCGGCTTGCACCCAGGTGTCAGCATGTGGGTTAAGATTTCTTTTTGAAGGATGACATGCAGGCTCTTTCTTCGCTGAAACTGAAGAGAGTTGTGTTTTACTGAAATTCTTCCAATTATTTTCTTCCCCTGCCTTCTATACCATTTGTATCTTTTTTTTTCATTTTTTTTCCTTTTTTTAAATACTTGGAATAAGATCCCCCTTTCCCACCAGGACCCTTGCAATGAAAAACTCCTGAGGTCAGTATCAGACTCTGTTTTTCATGCCTGCGAAGTTCAATGGAATTAATACAGTGAAACTGTACTGTTAGCAACATAAAGCTACCACCTTAAAGGTTCAGCACACCTTCCTTCCATCCAGAAGTATGGACTGCAAAAATCTCTAGCTTAGTAACATAGATAGTTCTGGTTTAATGGCATTAAGCAGTGTATTTAATGCAAGGATAACTAAAGTTAATAGCATGCTACTGAGGCCTAGTGCTCACATGATATTCATTAGCATCTCGGTCACATTGGCAGCATGAACATCCAACAGTTGAACATCCAAAATATGTTCATCTGATGCAGAGAAGTGACTGAATGAACAGTGTGTGTGACTAGGCAGGTAGAGGACAGACTCTCTCCATTGTCCTGCAGTGATGCTATTGTGGAGGACTTTTTGAAGTCCTACCAGGTTTTGCTTGGGGAGTGGCTTGTCAACACATGGCTCACTGCAGCATCAACTCCTGTAATGGGTCATGTTTTGTTTTGCTTTCTTTGGTCTTAATTAACTCAAACACCTGACAGTCACAAGAAAACATCATAGGAAAGAGTCATTGGCATCACTGACAGCAGAGAGATGAAGATATCTCCAGCTCTCTAGTTCTCTGCGAACATCTCTTAAAACTCTTGGAAGACTTAATTCATATATAAGACTTCTTAATTCATATATATAAACAAGACCCCTCCCCCGCCAAAACATAAAACTTTTAGGCATTCTTTGTGCATCACAAGGAAGAGCAATAGGGCAAAAATCCTTCTTTTTCACACAGAAAATTTTGCCATGAAGATTATGACTTTGGAGAGCACAAAGTGTTTAAAGTAACTAACAAAAGGCTCAAACCTATAGGAAAATAGGTAATTTTATATTGAGATGTCATTCTTTTAGGTGTTCAGGAGAGTGAAGTGAAAAATGGAGAATTAAGATATCCATTTGGAAATAAAACAACAGCTATCTGGGATGCAGTTTCCCTTTGCTATACAGTTAGTTTTAGCTAGGAGGAGAACATCAGTGGGCCAGAGTTTGGCGGAAGCATTCTAAGTTATATATATTACATTTTTGCAGTATGCCACTACCTTCCTTTTGTGAAGCCTGAAGCAAAGACAAAAACATGGTGCTGAGCCAGCTGGAACTGAAGATGTGCTGAAGGTCACTTCTAAATCTTTAGAAAATAGGTTCATTTTTGTATAAAGTTTTGTGAGCAGAAGGTTGGATCTACAAAACGAACTAATTCCAGCCATGCTGAGGAAGAAACCACTCTACTGTCAGGCAGCTGTTATACTAAGACTGGCTCTAAACAACAAATGCTTTGTATAAGCCAATGAGCAGGAGGTGAGTTTGCCTCCAGACTATAATTTCAGAGTTTAACCCAAATGTGGAGCTGATGATGATGCCAAGAAGTCTGATTGGCTGCTTTCTTCCAGTCTCAACTTTCATAATGTTACAGATGGAAAGATCCCACAGAGCATATAAACCAGGGCTTGATGCTTTTGAGTTGTGCTACTTTGTCCTAATGTCTTCCTATGGCTAGGAAAAGGACAAAAAAAGGAGGTTAATTCTATCTCACTGTTGATATGTGTATGCTTCCTGTGTATTATGTGATAGGGTAGCACTGTATAGACTCATACCATCACTTCCGTGTGGATCAAGGCTTTGATTACCTCTTCAACAACTTCTAGGAGTCTAAGAGTGAGATTGAATTTCTGAGAATTCAACATGGGCTTATGCAAATTCTTGTTGGCAGTTCTCAGTGTTAACTGTTTGGAGGGTAAGGTGACTTTACAGAGAAGGAAGTAAGGCAAAGGTGTTTTCAATTATCCTGAGGGGAAAAAAAAACACAAGAAAATGCATATTTATCTACGTTCGCAGTATAAATGGTGCTTGTCAATTGTCTATTCACCCAAGATACATCTCTGTGTGAATTTTAGCACATTAGAAAGTACTGCTTCTGCTGTTTCTATTGGCTTTTCTGGATTTTCTGAGATTTATGATCTTCCTTCAGTTTTGGACAGGAATTCTGTATTATTTATAGCATGCCCCCAGATTTTCCAAAACCAATGCTAGTCTTCTCATTGATGCCTCATATGTGTTCGTCATAGTGTCATGTGCAGGCTACGACTGGGCACTGCAGAAATACAAAGTTCCTCTATTCCGAGAAGCTGCCTCTCATTTAAGTTATGTTTAAGTTTTAAGTTATACTGGAACACTACTGGTAAGGTATTTTTAATCTGTTGATTATAATTTTTGGTACAGTGAACTACCTAAGCCTATGTCAGGAACAGAAATGAATCAGAGTAATAAGAATGTGTCCACTACCTTGTGTTATAATAGGACCCTGTTTAAGTCTGTGGTAAGTCTGTGTTGCTCTTAGCATTTGCATGAGGAAGGCTCCTGCTTTGAATGAACTAGGGCTAAAAATAAAGTATGGCTGAGATTTCACATGAAAAAGAGCTCACTGTGAACTCTCAAAGTCACTTCAATGCTTTTAGCTTTTTGAAGAATGACTGGTCAGATGTTTCTGGAACTACTCTTACCCTCACCAAAGTAAATAAGAAGTAGCACTTGCAGGTCAGCGAAATTAGACCAATGTGAAATTGTTGAAAATGTTAGAATGAGAATCTTCAGAAAACCTCAGAGGGAGGAGGAAGGATGAGGAATAGACATAATGCAAGTGTAAACATGCTTTTCTAGTTCTGTAGAAGTTCTTACACATTCTCTTCCTAATGAGTATACTCTGCAAACACTCCTATTTGGGAGTAAGTTTGTTTATGAGTTCAGTATATTCAATGAAGTAAATTAGGCAAGTAAAGAGAAGTGTGTGTATAAGTGTTTTCCAGGACTGCGACCTATATGGTTACAGAGTATAGTGAACTGTTTCTCTTTTCAAAATAACTGTATTTTATTCCATTTGTTACATAATGTGTTTTTCAAAATAGAGAATAATTATATAATCATCCAAATTAGTCCCTTAGAGGGTGGTGGTTGTAGTGGTATGTAAAAATATCCTTTATACTTTAAGAAAAAAAAATCCTATATAGACAATGAGCCTGTAGACTACAGTATCTTAAGTGAGAAAATAACAGGCTCTGTGAAGCTCTTTGTGAAAATTCTTTTGTAATAGCAAATGCTGAAGTATTAGAAACTATTTTTAGATTGAACTATGGATGTGTGACCCATGCTAAGAAAACCAAAACACACTTTTTCTTCAGCCAAGATGCTGAGGAAAAACCTTATTCTGTCTCAGCTTATCTGTTTCCCAAGTGATACTGGCTCATCTTGGTAAGCTACTACAATCCATCCTTACAATCCATCCTGCAATATGTTCTTAAAACCTTGAAAGACTTCACAGATACCAAAGGCTTTTGCTTTTTATTTACAAAAAAAAAAAAAAAAAAAAAGCTGAATTTGCTGCCTTACTGTTTACTTTGAGGCTGTCCCAGTCTGAACCTGAGCAAGCAGCTCTGGGGCAGGCTGTCCACACTGCCTGTTGCATGGGCATCCAGGAGGACTGTGGGTGGCACATACTTTTTGGGTAGCAAATGGCATCCAAGTAATATGACAAGGGAGCAGGTCTGCCCTGCTCCTTGGATGACGGAAAGATGAAAAGAGGATGTGCTATTCATGGGTATCCTTACCTGAGACTGGTGGCTCTTTGGGCATGGTAGCATGGCCAAGCTGTCTAACACACACCCCTGTCACTGTTACTTACTACCTTGGAGATTTTCCTCTGCCCCCTTTTTAATTAATAATAGCTATTATAATAGAGAAGAGCTAGCAGATTTTGTTCTATTTAGTTCTCTCATCATCCATCAATATAATTTTCTTCTTTGCTCTGATGATAGAAGAACAGGACCATTTCCAGATCCTTAGTTAGCAGGGTTAGCAGTAAACCCTGAGGTTGTTACAGGGTATAGTTTCTTCAGGATATGTTTTATCTGATGGAAAAGCTCATTTGAGGATCTCCTTTTTTACCTTGCTGGTGTTCCTCAGTGCCCTTGTTGTGGTGCAGGACCACAGTCATTTGCAGGACTACTTGAAGTGATTCAAGGCAAATAATAAGGCAAAGTTTTGGAGGAGATGGTTATTTTTAACCTAGCAGAGCTCTACAGCTGTAACAGCACAATAAGGCCATAGAGAAGAGTAGCCTTGGGGGCAGGATACCAGCTTGGGATGGGAAGGGGGCAGGGAGCAACCGCTTGGTGAGCTGCTTCGTCACCGAGAATGACATGTCACAGGATTGCTTGCCGAGTCTTCCAGTTGATCACATGGTATGGATGCTACATGGAGAGCATTTCATTTTTACAGCCACTGTATTGCTTAGAAGCCAGTCTTATTATACATGCAGTCTACCCTAAATTCATGAATTTTACCAAGCTGTTCTTTGATGTTGATTGTTCTTGCTTAGTGAAGGTTTAATGATTACTGTTTTTCACTTGTAATAAATGAATTATTATTAGCATTTATTTCAAAGGGAGTTTTGGTTCAAGACTTCAAACCCCGAAGTCCAAATTCCTATCACTAACTTTTAGGCTGGCGCAAAGAAACTTAGTAGATAGCCAGGCTGACCAGATGTTACTCAGTTTAAAGTATGCCAGGCACGACTTGAATTTTCCCATTTCTATCATTTGAAAACTAATGGAAGGATTTATAGGCTGTTTAGGTTGCATGTCCCTAGGTTTTATCAGCTAACCGGATCCTAAAACACAAGCTGCAACTTGCTTTAGTTGCTAATCAGAATATATCTTTACACAATACCATTTCTATTTGTAATACTTCTCTTAGTGTGTCTCTCTGTGCACTACCTCAGTTTCCTTTCATTCGTACTCAATGCTTATGTCTTGTTAACAGACACCTGAGAGAAGAATGCACTCACTGGGTTGAATTTATTGATGTGTATGGACAGTCAATGTCATCTGGAATACAGAACAAAATAAAAGGGAGTATTATGAATGTGTAAACAAATAGCCTATGTTTTTTCATGTTGATGCGTATATGACACTAATCCAGAAACTTATGCCAGAGGCAAGTGAAATATGTTTTGAAGCACTAGAGGTACTCCTTCTGGGACAACTCATATGGTATGATTTCTGTCCCTTTTCTTTCAGTCAAACTCTACCAATCTATTAACAACTATATTGATATCTGGTAGTATAACTGTAGCAGCTATTACAAGATGTATTTCCCTGTATTTTTCAGTGTATCCTTGCTTGTAATTTGCTTAATTTCAAGAGTACTAGAAGAGCAAAAAAAAAAAAAGTAAAATACTTTCATATATATCAGTATAAAATTTTAGCCTATAGCAGCAAAATCAACTTCTTATTTAAGATTATATGTGAAGTCTGCAATGAAAGTTTCCTGGAACATGATTCTCCAGTAATCACAGGTTCATTCCCTAAAGTAAAAGAGTGCATAAAATTAATTTTTGTGTATTTGGGTTTTCTTTGTAGTGGTAATAGTTGAAAACAGAGAACAAGTAGTAGAAATTCATAAGGAAATCCTGAAATCCATGCCTATAGCATAAGTAAAATAATGAACTAATGACTCCCTGAAAATAAGTTGCACATACCTTTTGAAAAAACTATAGTATTTCTCACTAAAATATTTGCAGGCATGTTTCACAGACAGTGAATTCTCTCTATTTGTCAAGCCTTTTATTTACCTTTTCATATGGCAGCCCCTTAGATTTTGTTGTTTTTTTCATGCACAGTCAAAATCATTCATTGACTCAGCTGTCTCAATGCATATATGTACTTTAGATTTGATGTATAACTCAATACTTTTATTGGTGTGTTGCTTTAGTTTGAAGATCATGTGGTTTGAGTATTTCAAAATACAAAAGTCTTTTTTAGATAATAATAACTTTTTTTTTTTCCACTGGATATGGACTAGACTGTGAGGGAGGAGGGAAGAAGCAAGAACAGTGGTCACTGGTACCATGAAGTTGCCTCTAGTGGGGTCAGTGGAAATCTACTGCAGCTGGGGGTGTAAGAAGAAAATGTGGAATATTGGTGAAGTCTGTATGAGCCAGTGTGCATCTTAGGCCATGGGCAACAGAATGAGAATATGATATTTTAATGGCAGTTGGTGAGAGTGTAGAGTGGTATAGTTTAAAAGAATTTAGCATATGCATACTATATAAATATATACGTTACGCCCCATGGCACTGCTCATCCTATCCTCCCAGAAGCTAGAAGTGGAGAAGCTGGGACACTGAGATGCCTTCCTGCGCAGGGGAAAGCTCTGAGACACGGGCCATGGAGAAGGAGGGCACAGGACAACTTGGGTGGGATCAACTCTCACCAGTGCTTAAGGGTGCTTGTGCGGCAGACAGATATTGCAAGGAAAACTGTTCAACCTGAATCAAGACATTTTCTTTGCCTTTTATTGTTCTTGATCTATCTTCAGAAAGTAAAAAATGATGGAGAGAGATGGTCTGGGGCTATGAATATGGTAAATACTAAGCAATGGGAACGCTATAATTTTACTTTTTCGAACAAGTGGAAAAGGGTTCAAGCATTACAATTAAAAATTAGCTTAATATTAAATATGTCAATGATCTCTAATAAAAACATATTTGCAGTAAACTCTCCCCCTCCCCATTTTAATTAAAAAAAAAAAAAGAGAGAGAGAGGGGGGAAAGAAAGTGTCTGAGATTACTTTGGAGGACCTGCTCCCAAAATTTGTGATTAAAGAAGGATAAGTACTTAGCTTAAGGCTCCAGAGGTCAGCTCTGCTGAATTAAGTGACTGATGGCTTCCCATCACCAGAGGTGCAATTTTCCTCCCAGAAACACTTTTTTTTAAGACCAATGCTGTCCAGCTGCTATTTATGAGAGTCTAATAGGAATTGCAAGTAGGCAGTTACTGTTATCATTTACTCACCCGCTTCTGCCAATATTGTAGCACTGGGAGCCTGCAATGCTGCTGCTTAGCATGAGATAAATTGTGCACGAGGTCGAGGTGGGGGAGAAGCGAGGGCAGCCACTGCTGGGGCTCCCGCTGGGCACCTATGAGCTGCCCGTGGGCTCGGACCAGCACCCAAACACGTGCCCACGTGCTTGGGAGCCCTTCAAGGTGATGCTGCTGACGTGGCTACAAATAAGACAGTTTTGTGGCTCCATTTACAAACCTGCATTGCATACAGGCTCTCCCTTACAGCTCAAGCGATTTCCAGTAAATTATTCAGTATAAAGGATCGGCTAGCCTGAGCAAGAGGTACCTTGGCTTGCGTCAGTAGAAGGAGCTGGGGTTTTGGTCCTTCCAGAACTAACTGTTGAGGTAGTTGGTGAAATTTTGGTACTAGGAGATGCTGCCTCTCCCTCTACTTAGTGCCTCTGGTTTTGTACTAAAAATAGATTATCCTGTTGTGGGAAAAAATAGCATAACTGGGGATTAAAGAAAAATGATTTGAGTAAGTGGAAGTTTTCAGCTTAATATTTTGTAAGTGTTTTTTTTTTGTTTGTTTGTTTTGCTATGCTTAAACAGAAATAACAAAAGTCTACCCCTATATTTTGCAAAAAGATAATAGTATACGACTGAGCAAAATATCTGGCAGGACACAGTAAGTTTTGTGTTGTCTTTTTGATTGACTGAAAAATTGTAGACATGAACTGCAGGCCAACATAATGCTAATGATTCAGCTAAAGAAAACAGGTTCATGGTGTTAGTTAGGCCTGTGTTAACACTAGGTAATGCTGTGTTGAATGTGCTGCCCGAATCTTTTTTGTTGTTGTTGTTTTTAAATTATCTTTTTGTCATGTTCATTTCAAGAAAGCAGCAAAGAATTCTCCCACCCAAACAAACAGAAAATAAATTAAGGCACTAATGATAATAATGCCCCCACTGAACTCACTATTTATATATCCTTGTATTTGCTTGACTAGATTTGTCAATCACATCCTTTAAATTAAGATGTGACTCCAAATCTTTCCATTCAGGTTTTGGATTTCTAGCACTACTGTGGCTTTGAGAGAGTCCTTATGGCTGCATTTCTGGCTCCTTTGCAAATAGCAGATGTTGGCCACAGATGAAATTGTTTAATTTACAGCTTACTGTTTTACTACTTCTTCCTTCCAATAATGGCCCTCTTTCTACTGGCACTTTCTTAGGATTCTATCCTTAGAAGGAGGAAAAATCATTTCAAGCTTTTATTGTCTTTGATGTGCTTAGGTTCCCCCTTTTTACTGTTCTCATTTGAACCACAATAAGTACTTCTCTAAAGGAGAAAATTATATAAATGGATCCTGATGTCACGCCATTGGACTCAAAACTAGTTATCAACTGCATTCAGTGGAAGTGCAATGAGGTTAGAGTGACAGAGGAAAAAATGATGGAGATACTGCCTTGGCATGAAACCCATCCTGGATTTTGGAACCAGGACTCCTGGGTTCTGTTTTTGGAGACATACAAGGACTAGATACATGACCTTAGGCCACCTGCGTGACTGTTTTAAATGTCACAGAATGCCACGGAGCTGAGGAATCTCAGCCCCGTTTTTACAGTAGTTGTGGGATATGCACAGGGGCGGTTTGAGCAGAAGGGGCTGCAGGACTAGGAGAATCCCCAGGAATTGCAGTGCCCGTAATGACAGCAGTGACCTTGGCACTCAGAGGAGGGCACCCAAATCGAGCAGGGATGGCAAAGGTCGGCAGGCTCTCAGCATCAACAAGGTCTGGACAGAGCTCAGCACGTCATTCATTACCGAATGATGAAAGCCACAATGCGGCCTTTTTCTGCATTTGTGGCATTTGTAGCTCTCTTCACTGTGCATTGTGCTGATTTCAATGAAACTTAAGCGTATACTTAGAATTAAGCACTTTGCGTGTTGCCCTCAGGAGACAGAGTTTCTTCAAGTAGGGCCAAACATGTACTTTGCACAGGGCATCTTCTGACCCAAAAGGTCAGTTAAAAAACTTGAGGGACCTTTAAGGGATATTTTTAATTGTTCAAGATCTTGTTTTGTTTTCAGCCTCTGCAATATAATCTGAATGTATGTTTGTATAGATGTATACAGGAAAAACTGGCAAGGAAAAAAAGCTTACTGTTGATTGTGGTTCAGACTTTTCAACTGTGGGGTCAGGAAGAACTTGTCGTTGCTTTCAGTGACAGCAGGGGCAAGCTGTCTAGCCATTTTGTATGGATAGATATGTTTTTCTCACAAAGGAATAAAAGTAGCTGGTGTAAAAGCCAGGCATTTTTGATGATATGATACATAACTTGAAAATTATTGTATGTTTTCATAATGTTTTTTAACCTCACAGTAGGGGATAATTTCCATTCTTCTAATGGAAATCCCAGCACAGGGAGAGAGGCAGAAGTAAGATGGTCTAGATGTAGCATTTGTGAGTCCAGAGGTTTGGGCATTATAATCCTCAGATTAGGTGTATTGCACAGCAAACTCTGCATCATTTCAAGAGTTGCTGTCTGCTGGTACGAATTACCCATTTCTGGGCTAATTCTGTCCTTTCCTCACATCCTTCCTGGTGTTTCACTTTTTTTGTTAGAGGATTTTGTTTGTTTGTTTCTTTTTTTTCTTGTCTTGTCCTTAGCCAGTTCTGATGCGAAGTTGTTTTCGTGAATATGAAGTGAAGAAACAGTACTATATCCTCATTATGCTCTTGGGCTAGGCAGGAGCAGGGACTGCTGCAGGCAAAGACCCTGCCTGGCAGGTCTTCCAGATGGGTGCTCTGCAAATCTGCGCGTTAAACCTAAAGGTCTTAATGACTGTGTGCAGGTTGGAAACTCAGATGTGCTCCCTGTCTTTTGTTGCAGAAGGAAGTATTTTGTGCCTTGGGTCTGAGAAAGGGCAGGCTGACATGGAGAAAGAGGTAAGTGAATAAAAAAAAAAAAAAAAAAACCTTAATTAAGCTGGCTTTTTCTAAGTATTGCTATTTCATAATATTTTTTTGTAGTGTGATGAGAGGGAAGTTAGCAGACACATAGACTCCTTTAAAGCATTGACAAGTCAAGGGGATGATTAACGAGAGTAGTAGACAATATAATGGTAGGAGAAGGCCCACGGAAGTTAAACAAAAGTGCCTTCAGAATTTCGAGAATTCCCATGATCCATAGTAGGACCTCATTGTGCTTGTCTACTGTTTCTATTTTTGATTAGATTTATAAACACAGCACCACATATTTTCATGTGGCTCGTAGCCTGGGGGCAGAGTGAGATTGACTGCGCTGAAACTGTGAGGCTTGTGAATTTCGGGCAAAGGATAGAGTGAAATAAGTAGTGTAATTGTTTGTGTGGAGTGAC
>JAUBNY010000063.1:1247882-1260382 GCA_032275445.1 Crypturellus soui | reverse complement strand
GATTGTTTTTTAATGAAATAGTCTATCTGGCAAAAAATGAATTTAGGTTCGCTGGAGACTACCCATGCTTTCAGTCGTCTCTTCAGAAATTCATGAATCGTTCCCTCAAGAAAACAACACTCTTTTTTTGAAAGACAGAAATGTGTTTTTAAACATTTTGATTTTTCATCCTAAGCAGCAGTTTGTTTTAAAAAATTGCTGATTATTATCTTCGTGAGAGGAATAAAAATGGTTTCTTTTCATCTGGAGCACAATACTTTGATACACCACTAAGTGTTTTATAGTGGGAGAAGATGGCTTGCTGAGACCTGAAAATTTTGTTTCTCACCACGGTGCCTCCCTCCTGGAGTCTCTCTTCATCCAGTGACTCAAAAGATCAGTCATTCAAACAACTTGGCCTCTAAGACAAGCAGCAGCCACTGGGGGAAGGAAAAAAAAAATGTTGTGCCATGCGTTTATATCAGTAGAATCATAGGAAAGTCTGGTTTGGATGAGACCTCTGGAGAGCATCCTAGTCCAGCCTTGCTTTGAAGTATTTTTAGTCTAAGTCTAAATGCAGGACTTGTTTGGCAGTCATGGGGGCCGGTCCGAATTTGTAAACAGTTGCTAAAAAAAATAGCAGCTTCAAGCTGTTCAGAAACCTGGAGGAAAAAAAAAGAACTAAACCTTATGGTACATGATGAGCTAATTTTCCCTACTCCCAAGAGCAATAATACTTCATTAAAGAGAGAAGAAGAAAAGACAGCCACATAGATAAGCATGGCCACACATGACTGCAACGATGGGTAAGCGATGGTGTTCTGGTCCTCAGTGAGGATGAGGGCTTTGCTTGCAGTCTCTCTCTTATGGCCTGGCACAAACGGCTTCTGGGCTTGCAAAAATACACACGGTGTTGGAAACTACCACTGCCCACCAGCATGTGGGATGCTGCTGCACCACTCCTCTGGGCCTGCCGCTCATGGGAACTGCCGTGGAGTTGACAAGAGGCAGAAGTCTCTGTTTTTTGAGAGATTTGCACCCTGCGCTGGACCCTGTTGCCCTGCACCCTATTGTTCTACAGCAGCTGTGTAAAGGCTGTGTAAAATAAACATCTTTCGGGCCCTTTCCCTTTTGTCCTCCTTTCTTCCCCAGATGCCAACAGAATACTCCTTTTGGGGTTTCCTCCCCTCCAAACCTGTGGACTCTCTCCCCTGTCTCAGCCCCCAGGCTTGCTTTAGGTTACTTACTCAGTGAAGAACTGCGCTCATCAATTCTAGTGCTGGGTGCTAAACTGTATAATTGAAAACCAGTTATAACCTTAAGCACAATTATTTAATCACAGCATTTAGCAGATTGCAGGTTCAAAGAGTTGTATAAACACCAGGCTGGATTTTCAGGCTGTGCACCCAAAAACAGGGCATAGAGATGGCTTTTTCTTCCTGTTATCTTCGCACCCATCACCTGTGTCTTTAATGGCAGCAAATAATAGCTATGAGGGTGCTATCATTTCCTCCACCTTGCAAGAGAGTCCCAGCTTGCTCCTCTTGCAGCAATTGCTCTTCCTACTTCCTGCTTTTGAGATGCCTTCTCACATACCTCCATGCTAAGGACACCGGAGAGGAGTGGAAATAGGCAGTCGCATGTTTGGGTCCACCTTAAGCCCTGTTCCGGAAATTTGGCTTTGGTTGCACAGGAGAGTACTGTGCAGAATAGAGATTATACGAGAATGAAATAGCCTTTCATGATATTGAAACTAGCCTGTATCTGGGGCTTAAATAACTTAATTCGCAGCTACATAGATGTCGCACAGTGTTATTCCATATTATTATGGACAATATTTCAAATTTTATTGTCATCACTAGACCTAATGGTCTACTCCTGATAGATCAGGGACAGACTGAGTGACTTTTTCTGCTGTATGCTCTCCATCATTGCTCTTATATGATGAAGTTTGGGTACTGCTGTTAAATCTTATAGAGACCCAAGGGAACTGGCTGTCTATTTACTCAGATTAATCTCCTCATTATCACCCAGCTAACTCATTGCAGCAGGTTCTACTTTTTTTTTTTTTTTTTTTTTTGATTCTGTGCTGACTCTTTGCTGTTCACTCCTGATCCCACGTCAGTTTCTTCTGTGGAGCATCAGCTCTAAACAGGAAAGAAGGGCATTTTTAATTTGTTGTTAACTTACATGCATTTTTCACCCAGCTGTTACTGTTGCTTTTAGATATATGGCATTTCAGATAAGGCATTTCATTTTATTACAACAGGACTCTCACCTTCATTTCCATCTCACATCCTTTGTGAAATTAAGGTCCTCTCAAAATGATGTTCTTGTGTTTGCCAAATTATGCAATTTATTTGTTTCTGAAAATACCCAGAGGGTAATATTCCTTGTGACTAAATCCAGTCAACTCTTACCCTTTCTTTTCCTCAGCAAGTATTGAATCTACTAGAAATTTTCCTGTCAACCATCCTAAGGGGAAGTGAAATTTGCTGGGATTTTCACTGGGATAAATATTCAGGGCTAGATCACCCAAACCTGCTGTAGCAAGGAAACGGACCTATATCCAACTGTTTTACAGTTGCCAAGAGTTTAATGGTCTCACCTGAACTATAGGTGAGCCAGTAGCAGCTTTTCTCTTATGAGAAGTTTAAACTCACAAGTCATTGGATAGTGCCTTAATGTTCAGACTGGTTCAGTAAAGTCTTGGCCAAGGAAAGTGTTTCCAGGAAAACGTTCTTACCCAAGCACCAAGATCTCCAGGAATACACTGTTGTTGGCCGAAGGCAGAATATGGGCCAATTGCTTGCGCTCATATGACGCATGCCACGCAGAGTGCCTGCATGCTTGTTTTCTTACAATTGTTGATCTACTTTAGAGATTATATACATTTTGTCCTCAGTGATTGTGAACAGGTAATGTGCAAGCTGGTTTAAACCAGTTTATAGTACTTAGTGTATAGCAGTCATAGAACTATACAAATTTGGTCCACCTAAACCTGAAGAGAGCCCTCTGGGATGGAACTGCTCACACTTTTACAAGACAGGTAAATTACTAGCCCAAGCACGCAGAGGGAATATGTGTCGGAACAGATTAGGATGTGATCCTTCTGGGGTACAGACGGCACAGGCAAGGCGCAGAATCCAAGGACAAGGCTATACAAGCATCCTCTCATTATGTGATTCACCTTGCTCCTGGCCTCTTTAGAGGTGGTTTTGTAGAGCCCTCCAGAGACTGCGATACTCTGCAGCTTTTGCATGGGAGATGAAAGGAAGGCTAATTGTGTTCCCCGGTATCCTGCACACTTGTACAAAGGCTAGAGGCAGTCTGACCCTAAATGTTGATAATTCAAGTTAAAATTGTCTCCAGATGACAAGGAACTTTCATTTTTTACTATCATCCCCAATACACAAATCTTTTCTCAAAACTAGATTATCTCCTAAAATCAAAAGCACTAATTAATTCTACCATTTTATCTTCAACAGGCACTGTTAACATCTCATATCATGCTCCAATAAATTTGCCCACAGAGATTAACAATGTTAAAAAAAAAATGAGGCAGAGAAGGCTCTTTCAACTGAAGACCTAGAACTATTCTAATTAGCCCGGGTACAGCATGGCATTAACATGGCTATACTGCTTCTGGGAACAGATTAGTGTCTCTACGTGGCACACTGCTGCGCCACCTCCTCCTCGCTGCAGAGCTGGGCTGACGTTCCTACCACGGTGCTGCATGCTCCTACGGGAAAATCGCTCCATAAAATAGAATGGTTCTGCTCCTTATCAAAAGACAAAGTAAAAGGAAGCCTGTTATTCAGGAAGGGTTGCTGCCAAAGGTAGCCTGACTAAGGCAGAGCAAAACAAGCCATTTTATGCCCACTTGCAGGACAGGGCAAGAACCTTGAGCTAGGGGTGCACAGACAGAAAGGACTGTGTGAAGCTGCCGTGTGGCATACCAGATTGGAGTCAAAATCACTCTGTTTACAGAGGGCTGGAGACTGAAGCTTTTTGAACAGAATCTAGTTTCATTCCAAAGATACATTAGATACTACTGGGGAGATGGTAAGTGCAGACGAAAAGAAGCAACTGCTGGATACTCACTTTTATGCTGCACGTGAAGTAAATGGGAGCTTGTCACACTGCCTATTTGTGTTGGACAAAATGCTTTGCATAAAAGATGTAACCAGAAATATGAATCAGAACTGTAGCCTTTTTTTCTTTTTTTTTCCTTAAATAGTGACAAAGTTTATATCTAATAATTCAAGTTCTATGTATGTGGTTCCATGCTTTCTGATTCCAACAGGGACTTGAAATGGAAATGCCAAACCCAGTGTGCAGGCAATGATGGATCACCATGTATGCATAGGAATAAAAAAGGCTGTCATTGGAAGTAATTTTGCGTTGAATTACACAATGTGTAATCCAATTGAAATCAGCAGAACGGCACAAGGTGTAATGTAGTGTGTAAAACGTGATCCATTGCATGCAATTTCAACAACAGGGATTCGTTGCCACTCATCTAAGTAATGTGTTAAAATTGAATTTGTGAAAGGTATAGAGAGAAGAATTGTGAGGAATAGATGCATTTTTATAATTGGGAAATACTCTTTCATAAGGTGACTGAATTCTTAAGGCCAATTTATTATATTTAAGAACACTTTGCTGCTCAGAAGAGTTGTCTGAGCCTTAAAGTTGTCACTGCTTTTTCCCTGCGGGTTCTTTCAGAGACTTAGGTGTGATCAAGCAAGCTGGTTACCCTATTAGTACGCAGTATCCGTTTGCCCCGTTGACATATGTCACATTATCTAATAGTGCTCCTAAATGAACTCCATCATCATCAGTAAATCTTTTCTCATGTCTTCAACCAACAGCACTTTGCCAGAAAAAGCAGCAGGTCTTAAGCGGGCATCCCTTGGCACAGTGCCCTCTGTTGCCTGCAGGAGAGAAAAAAAAGGCAACAAAAAAACAGAAAGACACAACATGGAAATGTGCTATACCTTTGCGTAAAGAGCAGCAAATTCAGAATTCAGCCAGTCTTTCAGCAAATGAGCAGGGAAAGAAATGGTGATGGTGGAGATGATAGCACAGCATTTTGCAAGCGCAGAGCCGGGCGCACTGCTTCGTCTCGCGACCCATCTCCTCGCCAATGTTCTGTCAAAGCTGACAAGTGAGTTTACTCAAGGCTTACAATATAAACATAAGACATAGTTATGTGGTTTACTCATTACCAATGGTCTCCACTGGGAATAAGGAAAATGACATATGATATCTTTAAAACTCTTTTAAAATTGAAAAGTCACCCAGTGGTGATAGTATTTAACAAGCTGTGTTTTCAAGATATAATCTACTGTCCAGTCACTTGCTTAATGTTCTTTGGTTTGAAGATGCCATTAAAGCATAATTTTTCATTGAATTTTTCCTGGAACTCATTAAAATTTGAAGTTCTATGTAAAACATTGCATCTCCTGATATGTTTGGTGATAATCTGGAATCATTTCATGGTTCTCAGCAATCTTATTTTAGATCTACGTCTTAAATAATATAGATAATATACTATATTTAAAACACAAATGATAATATTAGATCTAAATTTAAAATCATAATAATATATCTTATTTCAGCTTCCAGATGTAGCATAGATCAGCCTCTATCAATTTAAGTAATGGCATTTGTAATGGCTGAGGTAAGCATAATTGATATCTTGGTTCTGAATGGAAAATTAAACACTGAAACAAAAAAAAAATTATTTCAGGTTAACTCATAATAATTCCATGTTCTTTTCTTGAAAAATGAGAACTGAGAATTACTCTTGCTTTGGAGATTATATCTCAATTCATAGAGTTCTTCAAAACCCAGGGTTCTTTTTTAGCATCTTCTTAACATTTAGATTACTGTAAGTTTAGTAACACAAAACTTGTGAAATTCTTGTGATGTGTTTTCTTGTGAAAGTCTCAAACCTCCAAATTATTTTCCATTAATGTGGCTACTGAACAATGGAAATGGGTGAATGAGTGTGCTGTTCACAAGACACACCACATCTTGAGAAAGGATGAGTAAGTTAGACACTTACAAGTGTGGGAGGTTGAGATACCTCTCTTCCCTTTCTCCCTAATCTCAAACTTTAGTTGCTGGTGGCCAAGCTAAGATAAATACATCTCTTAAAGATATGTTAAAGGGCATTCAAGTCTGACCCCAGGGTTGCTTTGGCTCAAGCTGAAGAATTTGCATACTCTTCTCATGCAGAAATTGAGAAATCTGCAAACATGGACTCTTATATTTGGGCTAGCCAAAGCACCATATCTACAAAGTAAAATGGGAAGTATCGCTAGGGGAATAAGTTGAATTCTGTTGAAGGGAGAGTGAGGATTTATCATGATGTCCACAAACAAGAACTGGTCCTGAAATCAATGCTGTAAGACACCTGCATGGATAGGTGGACTACTTTTCCACTCCCAACTGCTACATTGTGTTTCAGAAGTGCTTTGGGTCAAAACTCTTCTGCCTCAGACTGAGATCCCATCTTTTCCAAGATCCTTTTGCTGTTTTATGCAAAAAGCCTTTATGGACTGTCCTATAAAGAAGTGCGGTAATGTCCTTCTCAGTTATGGACAGAGACATCTGCTGAACCTACAACCTGAAACAGGAGAACTACTGATCAGTGAGACAAGTCTGCTCAGACCATTATCTGCATCTTGTTATATAATGAAAGTTTGCTAATGTCTGAACTTTTTCACTTTTCTCAACAGCCAAAATCACTCAGAAAAACAACAACAAGGAATATTATTCTAAACTTTTAGTCACCAGCCACCTGGTTATTAATAATCTCTTAATTTTTATATCAGCCAGGAGACACTGGACAAATCCATCAGAGCTTTTTCCACACAGGTCCTTTGGGGTTTTGTTTTTCGCTTGTGCAACTTTGTTTTTCATGATTCTTTCATTAAACTCAAAACCTAGATCAATGGCACTGTATGAAGGTCAATGGAATAATTCTCTCAATGTCATAAAAATTCCTTGCTGTAGTTATGATACTGATACAACCTATCTGATTTCTTTATGGAGTAGAAGACCTTGTAGAAAAGCGGCTTAGTTGTGCCATTTCTGTGGTACTCTCAGGACATAGACTGTATAATTGATTGCAGACATCTTAGCTTAAAAGCCATCTTAGAGTTTTATCCAGTCTCAGTAATATGTGTGTAGTCCCATGGGCTGCATCCAAGGATTATGCTAATTTTATTAGCAACTCCTCTTACTTTAATTAAAACTGAATAAATTCCCACCTGATCACTGTTGTGCCAACACCCTTCTTTCCATTTCTATTTGAACTTGCAGTTATTTTATGTTTTTTTTTTTTCTTTTCTTCAATTCTGATGTCATTGAACTATCTATTGTATTTTCCACATGAAATGTGGAATAGTGTTTCAGAATGAATTACTGGATTTGGCTGAATCTTTGAACAGATCAAAGCAAAAACCTGTGTGTCCGGACTGGCCTGCTCTTCACCAGAGAAGGTATTCCAAGTAACTTGGGGTCTGAAAGTACTAAGTTATGCACCGCTGTTCAAAATACCTGCAAGGAAGCACTGTATTAACATTTACTTTACTGTGTTTTTACCATGAAGCAGAGCGATGTGAATTCCTTAGTGGACTGTTAATTTACATGTTCTACATTTTCAAATATTTCCAAAAGCAAATGTGAAATGATTAGTAATCCATTCACATGCTTGCAAAATGTTATTAGCAAAATGCCTTTGGCAGCATGTTATGTTGACTAAAATTGATAAATCTGCATTTTAAAACTAAAACAACTCCCACCCCTTCACATCCCAAGGCCTGCTCAAAGCCAAGACCTGGTCACAACTGGAATTCATGGTTCCGTTTGCAAAGTATGCTGAACTGAGAGGAAAGAGAAAAAAAAAAAAAAAAGGACAAAACTAGTAATTTAAGGTTGGTAATGCTATCTGCTCTTTAGAAAGCCTCTGCAAGTCTTCTGTGGAACCTTGACTTTAAACTAGTTTCTTTTCTTTGAAAAACATCATAATGAGATAATTCTGGCATTATCATTTACACCTATGTAGTCTTTAAAGTGTATGTGTTGCTATTTTCCTTTAGAGAAATCAAGCCTGGTCATTCTTTATACTGCATAAACTTCGTGTTTCTAATTGTGTGTGGTTTTGAAGGGCCAGAGACCTGAACAAAATAACTCACACATACTTCTGAAAGATGTATTTGGGTGATTTAAAAAAAATAAAGAGAACCAAAGAGCAAGTAGTTTAACAGCATCTATTGGTGTATCACTTTTTAAAAATAATAGTTTCTATGCTTCATAAACTCAAATCTAACATGACACTTCCTCCTAAATGTCAATTATTTTGTCCAGAAGAGTTCTTTAAAAGTCTGCTCTCTGTCTGTTCAATACCAAACCGATAGGATAAAGAACACATGCTGTTAAAATTCAGTAAAAGCTACTGTGATATAAAGACGTAGCAAAAAGTCTGTGTGCTAGCCAAGTTTTGCTTCCATAGTTGCAATGTGTATTTCTCTGAAATTTACATTTATAGCTAGGAAGTAATTGAATAAAGAGATGCATCATCATTTTCTTTTTTAGCACATGGGTGAATTATTCTACCAACATGTGAAGGGGTGTTCATATAACATCACAGTGCTTTGTGCTAGAGAAAAACAATTACAGTGAATAAGGTAGAATGGCTCTGTTATTGCAGTACATAAGACTTTGATTACATACTGCCAAGATTCATACCAGCCTAGTAGTTGTTGACAGATAAAGTAACAAAAATGAAACTCATTTATTTTTTCTTTATTGAGACCTCAAGGTAAAGCAAATTTTCAGTTCTTGTACTTACTACATTGAAGGAACAGAGACTGACAGTCAAAATGTGCCAGTCCAGAAATATAAATTAAACCTAGTTTCATATCAAAGTTTCATTTAGTCTCTGAAAAGGAGCTGCTGCTTGGATTATTTTTGATCCTAAAACAAATATACTGTAGACTACTGTAGTGTATCTTGGATGACTTAACCCTCTCCTATATTTAGCTCTCAGGTATTTTCCAGGATATAGGTCTGTATCTACTTATGAAATTGAAAAATTTGTTTTTGTTTTTGTTTTTTTTTTGAATTTTGACTTAATCATTTTACTTTTCTTCTCAGCTTAGTAAAATTGACTGTGTTTGCAAACCTGATATATCAAATGACGAATTAAACAGAGATTAGCACTTTTGAGTGTGGTGGAGATGGACATATTTTGAGAGAAAGGCTTCCTTTCTGCCTGATAAAACAGAATTCTCGCTGATGTAACGGGAGATCCTCCAGGCAGTTAGATGCTGCATTATTCCATGATAAGTCTAACAAATGAGTTTTTTTTTTTTTGGTAAACTTGATTAGCTTTTGAAAAGCAGATAAACCTATCTATTGAAATGGAAAGTGCTAAAATAAGTGTTTTTCTCCCATCAAAAGCTTAGATTAGTTACCTAGCCTAACTGAATATAATTGCTGTTCAGATTAATGAGGCAGTATTCTAGTATCTCCTCTGTAATTAAACACTTATCTGGTTGAATACAGTATTAAAGATGCACCAGACGTTGAAACCTCAGTGGTGAAATTTAAAACTGTTGAAATTGAAAGGGTCAGCTGTGAAACACAAATTTCCCTGCAGCATGAGTAAATTCACTCGTAAAATGTGTTTCAAGAATAATTTGGCTTAAGTTTGGGATGCTGGATTTTTTTTAATGTTTCTTATCATTTCATCATCTAAATTTGAGTGTTTTTCTCATTAGTTTCTGAGCAAAGTAACATAAAGTGCACTTATTTCCAGAATTACCTTTTCTGACCTTTCACAAGATGATAATTGCAGTACTAGTAGGCTTAGAGGACTTGTTAAAAAAATTAAGCTTATGAAGTAGCAAAAAATGTCCCTTTACTTGCTGGTGTCGATTTCAAAATTAACATTTTGGTTCATGTGCTTCTAATAATCGCTGACCCTTACTTCATGTGCTTTCCACAGGAAATGAATACAGCAGAAATTACTTTGACCCGTTGATGGATGAGGAAATAAACCCAAGGCAGTGTGGGATGGAGGTCAGTGAAGAAGGTGAGGCAGAATTAAGTATGTAATTTTGGTGTCAGAATATTCTTTTCCATTCATGAAAATGAGGTGACAAAGATCACATATGCAGTTCCATTTAAATATTGAGGTTTACAATTTAAATTATAAGCCTTACCCACTATGTACAAGATAGGCAGTATACACAGTCTTTGATCAAGGACAGAGAGTTAATGGACAAGTAAAAGTGAGACTGTGTGGTATTCACTTAGCTATTATAGCAATAGAATGAAGCACTCTCCAAGAAAATTGTCTACACCATGTTCTCTTTAATTAATGTAGTCAGTCCAGAACTGAGCACCAAGCTGACTTTTTTTTCCAACCCCAAAGTCCTCATTCAAGAGGAAGTTATTTTTAGGCTGAACTGTGTTTGCCTAGCAGAAGAGAAAACCTGAAGTACATAAGAGTTCTCAGCACATCAGGCTGCTTTTTTGATTTTATTTTTGACATTTTGTCCAAAATGCTTAACTTTGTTGTCCGTGGGTGGTACCTAAGCTCCAGATAGCAAGGAGCTGGGCGGGTGTGACTCTGCAGTACTGGGAGACCAGAAGTTATGTGTAAGTATGAGAGAGATTAACTGGGAGGTATTGTCTTTCCCTGTGAACAGAAGAAATCCTGCTTTGCTGTCTTGGCTTTCAGATAAAAAAAGGGTGCGATCGGGCTTGCCTGAATTTGCATGGACTTAAGTAAGAACATCATCATGGTAATGAAGTGCTTAGCTATGCGTTGAGTGCTTTGGCCCAGCTCCTGCTGCTCAGTGCTAACAACCTGATAGCACGCAAGACAGAATTCTCTTGTGTTGCCTTTCTAGTCCCTCACTTTTTTTTTTCTTCTCCTTTTTAACATTGTGTTTATTTGCACTGCAGTACCTATCTAGACACACAGTAGTAGACAAATCTGAAGTTTAGACAGACTGGAAAATCTGTCTATTGTAATGGATCTCAAAGCAGACCACTTCTGAAGTACACTACGTTTCAGTTCATGTAGCTGTCGTAAAGATTTGAATTTCTGAGGAAAATATATATGCAACTAAGAGAAAAGCAGACTCTAACACACACCAATAACTTGACACTCTTTGTCCTGAAATAAAAAAAAAAGACATGATTATTTTAGGTTTACTAGGGAAATTGCCTCTAACCCCCATCATTTACCTGTGCCTTGTGTAGGACAGCACTGTTATTTCTTGGAAGCAGAATTCAATTTTTGGCCCTAAGTTTTTCCGTGAAAGACTTTAGTTCATCTTCTAATAAATGGGCTTCATGAGTCATGATCTGTCTCATATACAGAGAATGAGATATGATTTTTTTCTGCATTTGTCTGGGCACTTAAAAGCATGCATGGATACAGTGGTGACATGCAAGATGTATGGCAGTAAAGTTTTTGTCAGGAGAAAATGTTTTTTTCTACCAGGTCAGACTGTGTTCAAGAGAAGCATGGTGATATGGCTGTCCTTGGGCATTTCTCCTTTTTCTGCCCTGGCAGAACCATTGCTCAGAGGCCAATATACTTTGGTTTATTAAAGGCCTGTTGGCAATGGTGGCAACCTCAGGCTATTTGTCTGAATCTATGGAATTTTCTGAAGCAGGGACCTCTGTTCTTTCCTCTTCTTTTATGTGCATTTTGTCTTCCTCGGTTATTTACCTTTGTCCCAAGGCCTTTTGGCTTGTGGGCTGAGGGCAAGGCTAAAGACAGACATGTTGATTTTAGGTGAATTTTGTTTTACTTTATCTTGTACTGTGCACTATTGAATCAGAAAGGCAGAAAAATGTTATAGTTCTTCAACTAAAATTTTCTAAGGCCTTATCATATCTAAATATTTAAAGGGGGGCTATATCTTTTGCCTGGGATGCTTTTTACAGATGTGCAGGGTTCTCCGTGGTCTCCTCCAAAATTCCTTAGCATAACTCAGAATGGAAGCAAGAGAGTATAGTATGTGCGTAGTGTCAGCTGTATTTTTGCTTTTGAGTTTCTGTGATTCTTTCTCTTGCTTAATTTAATACCACGCATCTCCACAGCCAGTAGTCAAATGTAGTCACAAAGAAGAGGTTCAATGATTGATTTTCTTTTGCTTTCCTTGGAAAAGGGTTTGTAAATATGTAAGAGACATAGTCAAAAGGAAAGTCAGAACTAATGGTCATTCTCTAATGGGATACCATACATATTTACCTCTTCTTTCCATATAGCAATCAACCACTAATAAGAGACAAAAGCAGTACAGGCTGGGGACCGACCTGCTGGAGAGCAGCTCTGCAGAGAAGGACCTGGGCGTCATGGTGGACAACAGGTTGACCATGAGGCAGCAGGGTGCCCTCGTGGCCAAAAAGGCCAATGGGGTCCTGGGGTGCATTAAGAGGAGCATCTCCAGCAGGTCGAGGGAGGTGATCTTACCCCTCTACTC
>JAUBNY010000063.1:1231343-1247782 GCA_032275445.1 Crypturellus soui | reverse complement strand
TGCGTGTGCAGGGGGGTTGGACTAGATGACCTCTAGAGGTCCCTTCCAACCTTAGGCATTCTGTGATTCTATGAAAAGCAGAACAAGGTACTTCAGTGCATACTTTAAACTTACACTCCTCTTAGTTCTGAACCAAGTCAGACCCAAAAACAATAACTGATAAAAAGCAAATCTTCAGTCACTAACTGCATTAAAGTTTTAAATATTACTCAAAACTGTTCTTTGTATGAGGTTCTTTAGTGTGTTACTTTCTGAAAATGAAAATACTATCAAATATCCTTTCTAAAATTGAGAAATTAAATTTGTTCTGGAAGTTCTTCTGAATTGATAATACCCTAAGAACAAACAACACCCCTCAATACCACAGTATGGATTTGCCTTTTTTTTTTTCTCAAGGCAATGTTTCAATTTTACACACCAAAAGCAATGTAAAAGGTACTGATCTGTGCTTTGAGAAGAGTAGAGTTTTGCAAAGGCCTTGAATTTTAAATATCCCATTTGACTGAAAATTTGTCACTGTAATTTTATGGTAAACCTTTGAAAAATCTTTCAAACACTTAAAAAGGGGCATCCAAGGTCACTGACAACTATACTTCAATGGATCCCTCTTTCATATACTTCATCTTTTTTAACTTGCTGGTCTTCACAACAAACTTAGAGAAGCCAGGATATGGGACACCTAAAGGGAGGACAAGCCTCTATTGGTGATCTTTCTTGAGTATAGACTCTAGGGGTGACTTTAGGTCTCATGAAAAAAGGTATGTGTGATAGTTTTGCTCTTTTTAAATATCTGCAGATATTATTGACAATTTGAATGACTGACTTGTTGCAGAACAAAAATTAAGAAGCACTGTAATGATTACTCATGCTATATATGTTATTATCATGGACAGCTAGGTAAAATTTCTAAGATCCAAAATCATTAGAGAAAAAAATTAAACTTTTTTGTTAAGAATTAAAATAGAATTCAGCTGTCATTTGATTATAAATAATAATTCAAACAAGATTTTTAACAGAGATACAAAACTGGTTTTAGTTCAAATCAAGATATAATACTGCACATCCTTCAGATGTGTGCATTCATACAGTTGTGATATTTAATTATTTTTATACCTGAGAAGAAAATTATACTCAGTTCTGCAATTATCAGTTCTTTTAAACTAATTTTCAGGGTCAAAGGATTTCTTAATTTCTGAATTTGCATACCTTTATTTATAGTATAAAGTAAGATTTCCTGAAATATTACTAAGGAAAAAATAGATTTTCCACTCTTTTTTAAGATCCTGTGGAATTTACCGAGCAAATTCTGTATGATAAACTGATGAAGTTTTTGGATGAAGAAAGCAAGATGGAAAACTCCCAAGGTAAATAATGTAATAATGCTCCATAAAGAAAAAAAAATCTCTATTGAGCCTAGATGCAGAGGGCAGAAGCTTATCCATATCCTTGAACTCAAAAGCAAAAGACACATTGTCTTTAAAGTGAGCCTGCAAGATCTTTACCCAAATGTTTTCATTTTGATTCATGTTTATGTGGTTTTACGTGGAACTTAAGTGGCATGTTTTCTTTGGGTTGCTTCATTAAATTCTATCTAAATGAATGAAGAATGGAAAAGTTCTTGCTTATGTGCTCAAAGTTAGAAATTTAAATCCTTATTTAAGCTCATAAATGAGTGAGCTGTTTGTCATATTCAATGGCCACCTGATATACTTCTTGAGGTTATCTGTATGAAGATTTACATTGTAATAGCCAGAAAGAAAATATTTTCTGTGGCTTTCCTAGAAATACCAAACTGATGTTCCGTCTTTGGTGAAAACAAAAAGTGCAGGAGAACAGGTTACTCTACCTCAAGCTCATAGCTTTACTTTGGCTTTCCTTATTTTTACAGTCTTTCTTTAACATCCGCACAAGAGCATTGCCCTTGCAGCCTCTATGTGGTGTGCATGCTTACCTCTTTCTTCCACTTTATTTCAGATAAAGTGACATAAGAATATGCCACAAACTTAGGAAGCTAGCCTTGTGTTTTTGAGTCTTGCTCCCGCATGCATGCACATCCTTTTCAGCAAAAGTCTTTTGTACAAATGTATTTTCTGTTGTTTTGTATCTGTGTGGTATTTGCTGTTGCATAGTAGTTACATCCAGAGACTATTTTGTGAGAAAGACAGTCAAGTCAGTTGCCTATGGCACTGTCACTCAAGGAGCTGCAACGTGTTTTATAATCATTGAACTTGTGAGCAACTTTTTCCTAGAAGAGGCAAATATTTTTCTCTGCCAAGGCTTGCAAAATCCCTTCAACTGGTGCTAGGCATATCAGCAATATCTTTGAAACCCTTTTTGTCTTACTTTAAATCCAAGGGAAAGAAAGTACAACCACCATAGCTAAATTCATGTAGATAGTTTAAGCAAAAATTCTCCAACAAATTTTTGGCAAGCCATCTCCTGCTGCGTGATAATGTGAAGCTCCACATTACTGAAAAAGATCAAAGCAGTCCTGCAGGTTGATTGTTGCTTTTACCCTATAACAACATAGATTAGAGTGAAAACATGCTTGGCTGTGGTGAAGCCAACATTGTTTATATTGAAAATATTGGCATGTGGTCTCTGTCTGTGGTATTTATGTTGTCCCCCTCTACCAACATTTGTAGCAATTCATGGTCCTCAAAAGCTTGGCCTCTAAATACTACCATTCCAGTAAGGAAAATATCATGGTGTCATTTGGTAGAGGCGGGAGGCAGGGTTGGATGCTCTACCCTTAACATTAACTTTCTGCAAATTAGCTGCTAGAGCTTGCTCTAAAATCACAGGAAAAAGGAGAAGCACCTCCTTTGCTTCTCCTTTTTCCTTTCCTGAAGACAGGAGTTCATCCCACCTCACCTAGGCACTTTTTAGATTGGTAATACAAATTGTTACCTGGAAGGGGTTGTTCTTTCCTTTGACTGTAGAAGTATCTCAGACAACTGACTTGGACCTGACCATCACTTTTTGCATGACCAAAGGTAGGTGAGCTGAGATGCACTGACATTTGCCCACTGACAGGCAACTTTGTAGAGAATTAGGGAGTAAAAGAGACATCTTCCCCATCCAGTTGTGGTTGATCTCTACCTCACCTGGGTACCCTAATGCTCTGGATGACAAATGACAGTAATGAATATTATTAAGATGAACAAATAGTCAGGATTAAAACCTGTCAGCATATAGCTGATTTGGAGAAAAATAAGAATTCAGTAATGCCCTCAAATATTTATAAAGCTGCTCAGATACTTTTGAACATTGAAAATGATTTTTAAACCACTTCTATTCAGACCACTACAAAGAAGTAAAATGTTCTTAATACAATTCAGCTACTTGGAGGATTGGTCAAGGGGAGTCAAATCTGTCTTCTGAAGACAGCTGAACTTTTGCATTGTGGCTTGAGGACCATGACCCTACAGTGCAGCTGCTGAGCCTCTTGAGCAGACAGGTACTGAGTACAGACCTGGCTGCAAAGCCCAGAACATGCTGCTGGCTCACTGACTTAATTCAAATCCAGAATTTAAGGTCAAGAAACTTTATTAACATGAGTATTCTGTACTCTGGGTGAGCATCGCTGCCCTTGTACATAATCAAGAGGGCAGTGAGTGTGGGAACTGCAGCTGCCTCCTATTGTCATGTGTTTTGAGTATTGCCTCAGTGCTTTTTTTGCTTAAAAGTGCCACAACGGGTATCAGAATAAAAGTCAAGGATGAATGTTGCATTCCATCCTAGCTGAATTTTTTACTGAAGTTATGTTTAGTTTGGGTGAATAAAGGCTTGAACAGATTGTTAAGCTGGAGGTTTGCTTAAGGAATTGAGGCTGGTCTCCATCAGTCTGTGTATGTATCTAGCTGCATATATTTCTGGCAATCTGCAAATTCTTCCTCTAAATTTTTAACCTGTTGTACACATCCAAAGTTCCCTTTTTTAACAATGAGCAAAAATTCTCACAGGTACACCTTCCATACCAGTGCTATGGAACTGGGCAGCCAAACAGAGCAGACAAGCATTATTAATGTCTCCACTGAGGGAAAAGCTGATACGGGAGCTTGACCCTTATTAGACATCACAAAACCTATAGAAAAGTGGGATTCATTTGGTTCCATTCCTTGCAGAACTGCTCCTATTTTATTTGACCACTGAACTGAAAAATCACGTAGTCATACAGTCCTAATTAATAGATCATCCCCAAAGGAAAAGAAAGAACAGAGCTCAGAATTTATATCGTTGCATGTTTTAAAGCGTATTGTGACTGAATAACTTGTTGGTCACTCCTGTGGTGTACATTAGATCATATTATAAACAACCAAAGAGGCAACCCTGTTTTTTAGAGAAAGATGTAGGCTGTCCCCATTCTACCCAGAGGCAAAACCTATCATACAATTCAGATTGTGATCTGCACAATCATCTGAAATCATATAATGCTACAGAAAAATGTTTTCTGTTATATTACCAGCAATTAAAGAATTAAAGCAAAATGCTTTGCAGTATTTTAGTTGTCCAACTTCTGCATGGACCTTTGCTGACTTCTACTGCTAGCTGCAATGTGTAAACAGAGTCTTCTATTACCGAGCAGGAAAATGGCATTTTCTACATGGATTTAGAATCTCTTTAAATATTCAGAGGTGTGCTGAGGTCTAGTCTGGCAGTGGACCTAGCTTTTAAATACTTGTCATCCTCATACACAAACAATTGCTATTTGGTAAACATGTGGCATAAAGTCAGTCTATTTATTTTATTTATTTATTTGTTTGTTTGTTTATTAATCCACTGCTGCTTGGGCTGTGCTGGTGCATAGTGAGCCCAGGCAGCCATGCTGGCCCTGTTCATCCAGGTGCTGGTGCTCCAGGCACCAGGAACTTGGGAAACCCTTCAGCAGTGGGAACAGCTGGGCCAAAACTCTGTTTGAGAATAATACTTTGCTCTGGCAGATCTTGGTAACTCATTAAATCATGGCTGTGACTCAGAGGCTACTATTGCCCAAGCACACCACAAGTTAAGGGAGGTCTCTGATGTCTCAACAGTCCACTTGTGAGCAAGCTGAATTTCCGTCCTGACCTGTCTGTTGCCTGCTGCACTTACAACAATTAACTAAACAAGTACCGGAGAACGTATTTTAATTACAGCACAACATCTACAAATATAGCCTGGCAATCATATTTGGATCATATGGAGAATAAATGATTTAAATTGCATGGGAAATACAGTATACACTATTAAGTAGAGTGAAGTGTATTTGTGTGTAAGTACGTTTGTACTCTTAAGTACAGTCAAGACAAAAGTTTGGCACATGCTAACATATTGCAGAAGCCAGTTTTTAACGAACTGATCAATCTAACCATTAATTTCCTTGTAAATTCTTGGCCAATTCCTGTAGTATTTATAAAGTGGTAACATTTCTACCATTGTGGCTATTTTTGGACAGGGAAGAGAGTGAGGCTTTGCTTTGGTCAAGCTCATGTATGAGATCATGACACAAGCCTCTAGCTCATGTGTCAGTTCAGCAAAAGAGCAACCTAGTGGTGGCCGTGTGTCAAAAGCTTTTTGGAAACCCAGTGTTGAGTGAACCGATTAGCTGAAAAAAACAATTCTTCTTTTATCTCTAACTTGGTCAAATGAGCAGTTTTTCTGATTCTTCTTTCAATTAATGTATGTATGTTTTTAACAAATTCTATCTAAATCTGAATCATAGTTCATCAGGATATTTTCAACAGTTACTTCCCCTAAAAAGTTTTTTGAAAGTGTTCTCTCTTGCCCATGTTAATAAGTCCAGTGTCTTCCACCAAAACCAGATTCGTTAAGTGTAACTCCTGACAAAAGCAATAAACACAAAAAGAAAAAGGATATTTTGATGAACCATCGCATGGTTGCCTTTGCACACTGAAGGCTTTTATTCCTTTTTTGATATATAAATTTACCTACCAATAACTAGGAGATTTGAGATAGGAATGTACTGTGATCCAAAGGTATAAACTTGCATTGCTTCTGTTAAAGCAGTACAACAACTAATTTATACCAGTTAAGCATATGGACTGTTGTGTACAGCACAGTACAGAAGGGAACAAGCAATGAAACATCCTCTGCTGTTGGCGATGTTTTCTTTTCCAGCACTTCCTGGATTTTCTCTCTCCTCGCAAACCCTTTATGTTACAGTAAATTTAAATGTAAATACCATTTTGTTTCTGCGTTTAATAGTTGTAGGTCAAATCACTTTTCATTAGGCTTATAAGATGCTACATGAAGAGGTTCTGCGTACCCTAAGGTAATGGTTTGGGTTGTTTATATCTACTCTATGCTTCCCCCAATGTGATTTTGAATTTGTATCCTGTTGTAATTAAATAAAAAAAACTACTTCCTGTGTGTTGGTGGCACAGAGGTGATTTAAGTACTCAAGAGACTCAACAATTAAAGTCATTAAACAATGAGCAGTGTGCAAAACTGAAGATTTTAATAGCCTTAATTTTATCTTTCCTTTTCTGGTCTTCATTAGAAAAGAAAGACTTCAAAGGGGAATGAGAAAAAAAATATTTTAACCACTTTCATGTCTTGGGATGGAGAAAGGGAAAGGCTAATAACTAGATAGGACATTTTCTTTGAGAGAAAGAAAAGGCACCGAGAGTTATAAAGACATGCACTTACACACAGAAAAATGAGGCAAGCAAAATGAGGTGAGATGTGGACAACCTGGTATCTGTCATTTCTCAGTGATCCTAACATGGAGAAATGAGCAAAAGAGTTGTATTTGTTGTATTTTTGACCCAAACTAGTATTAGTACTGTAGCAAATGTCAGTGGGATGATACATTTTGAGGTATCATGTTAAATTAGACTGAAAAAATAAAGCAAGTCATCTTTGAATAAGACTTTATGAATGGGATTTAATTTTATTTCTGTACAGCTATTTCTATTATTCCTATGTGTCCTTTAGTTCTGCATACATCATCACGGTGAAATCAGTGGAATGAGGTGGATGAGGGCAGAACTGGACCCAATTAATTAGGCGGGAGCTGAGTGCACCCACCTGGGGGTGGAATTCAATCCTCCAGGATGAGTGGGAGGAAGATGAAGTGATTGGTGTGGCCTAAAACCCCTTCGAATTCCTATTATTCCTAATCTTCCATAAAACCATAAGGCAAAGTAATTCTGATTAAAATTCCTTAAACCTCAGTAGATTTACATGGGAGTAAAGTGACTGTGAGCATACACAGCACACCTTGTGAAATTATTATACAACAAACTGTATATCTTGCCTCTTTTTCCTGTACATAAATGTTGCTCTATAAGGATGCTTTTCCTGGCAGTGATGATTGGAAATTTGCCTTTAAAAAAAATGTTATTTATTTGTATTTGTTTTATGGTATCAGCAGTTGTCCTAAAATTTTGGTGGTCCAAACGTAGTAACTGAGGGGTACTAATCAAAGATTAAAATCCCATTTGCTAAAAGATAACCTGTCACTTTCTTTTCAAGCAGCCTATGTTGTCAGTGAAGATTTTTCAGACTCCGTGATGCCTGTCAACTTCAGTAAGACATGTGACCTTCACAGAGAGGTTGAAGATGAAGTGATTCCTTCATATATCGAACAGTTTGAGAGGGATGTTCAGGATGACATAATTCTGCTTGGCAGGTTTTCACTGGAACAGGTCAGAGTTAAGAACTATAAGGCAATTTTATCGCTTGCTTCATAACATGATGCTGCCTTGTTAACCTTGTACACCCCAATTCTATTTCACTGCCCAATGATACATCTTTTGAAAGGAGAAAAGATAACCTATTTTGTTGGCTTGCTTTATATCACGGAAATTTTGTGAAGCTAGCAGATCCTTTTACTTTGTCTCCATTCAATGCAAATAAACATAAATTGCACCTGGTCTTCTTTCTCAAGCAGTGGGTGTTTCTGACTGCTCCGCAGTATTGCAACTGGGTTTCAGTCAAGATCCTCAGCTTGGGACTCTCTGCCAAACTTAATGGCGGTGTATTCATCTATCAGTGAGGAAGTTTGGAGCCCAGGGAGGATTATGTAGCAATATTTATTGCACAGATAATATAGTCATTCCCATATTATAAATCTGATGCACTCTCCAAACTGCCAAAGCTTCCCATGGTTTCCTTCTTGTCATTTGATAGTCTAAAGACAAGTCTGAGCTCATATTGACAGAGATACGACTTTCAAGGGCTGAAATGATAGTTGTGGACACCTAACTACAATTTGTCCCTTTGAAAAATCTCATACCAAGACTAGGGGACAAGAAAAGAGATTAATTGATGAATCTATCATTTCTAATTAGCAACACGAGAACAGCATGCTGGCTCTGATGGGCTTAAAATAGGTTACCCAGTGAATGATGGTGATCTAAGCTTTTTTTTTATTATTTTCAAAGTAAGTTTTTAGATATTTTTCATTGCTGGATTAATTCTCAAAATTGTCTTTCTCACACTGGTGGGGGGAAAATGCCTTACTGATTGCCTGTGATTCCCCATGTAAGTATATTTTCTTCCTACTGATTTTTGTAGCTGTGTGCACATTGGCAGTTGTCTGGGGAATGCTGTTCAGAGAAAATGAAATGGGAGGGAAACATGAGGGGAAAGGGCTCAGACCAAGGAATTCAAGGACTGAGGAAGCAGGGATGATAGGTGAGGAGTCTGGGAACAGCTGAGCACAGGGTACTGCTCCTTTCCAGGGGACTTTATAATGAATTGAGAATATATATGCTCACTAAGCTTGAATAGGACTATTTGTTTATCCTTTTTCTAAATAAGATCACTGTGAGGCCGAACATCCCCTTTAGACTCTTTTTTATAGTATTCAGGCAAGTTTATTTCTTAGTCTTGAACAAGCTGCCCAGGAACTCTAAACCAACATTCAACTTTTAACTGAAAAGGCCATATATGAAATATTATATTTTGATTATTCTTTACTTTCTTCAAAAACAAACAAAAAAATCCTTATTTAACATGTAATTGACTAATATGGTCTATCATCAGCTTTTAGCCAGGTACTCTGTACTTTATACTGCGTAGAAAGGGTCCTGAATGTGCAGGTTTTCCATCCCTTGCATCTCTCTAATTCCAGCTCTCCATGATCCGTTTAAGAACTACACTATGCTGAGATGACATCAACTGTCACTTCCCCACTCTGCAATATGGGATGTAGCAGAAGGTTCACTGTAACATCTCATGTCTATCATTTCTTTAGAATCACACAGAAATTGTTCCTTCAGTGTCTGTCAATGCAAAATGGAAGGTATCTTTGGAAATATGGGCTGGAAACATGAACCCCTTTAGCTGGTGTTCAAATATATACCGCACGAGAACTCCCTGTTTTCTCTCGTGGGCCTTTTGACTTTATTCCTTGCCCTCAGTGCCCTGCAGCACTGCAATGTTGAGGCCTATTCTCCACAATATTTAGATGTCCAGTTTTAGATTGCTCTCATGTTCTCAAGGATCTGCTGCAGACATCTTTGGGATTTTCCAGCATTTGTTGTTTGAACTGGTTGGCTGAATTTGGTTGAACTTGTTCATTGGTTTGAAAAAGTCTTTAATTCTCTATTTGGTTTTTCTTTTTATTCAGAAAATATCTTACCTTCCTTCACCAGGTTTAGTGAGTAACAGATGTATTTTAGCCAGCATAATTTATGATTAGTTAATTTAATCTGCCATAATGACATAAAGCGAGCCTGAAACAAGCTTCTATCAATTTTGCCGTTAGAGGTAACATAATATTTTCAAACGTTGACAAAACTGAGTAATTAACCCTCAGGCTGAGTGAAGTCTAGTAGACATCTCTCACATTCCTTTGCATTGACAAAATGAAAACAAATATGGCAACCCAAGGGTTAAAAATAGTAAGTGAGACTACAGCTCATGAGCCTGGTTTTGTAAGCAGCTTTCAGAAGCACACTTGAATTGCTGCGATGTCTTTTTAGGCTGCCAAAAATTTTCTTGAGCGAAGCGTCTGAATTGCACTGGAGCTTTGCTGGCAGCATTGGCAAAAAGAGAACAGCTATGTATGAGCTGTCTGTCCTCTTAGTCCATTACTTTTCTTCACTGCTTTGTAGCTTCACAGTGGATGGGTGGCTTTTGTTTAAACAGCGGCTCAGTGTACAAGATCACCATGATTAAAGGTTTTTTGAAATAGCAGATGCACTTCCATAATAAACAAACGGTTTATGCAAGGTTTTATATCTGGAGCTTTCAGTTATGTAGTTGCTTCATGATCCCTTTGTAAATGTAAAATCTGATAGTTGAGATGAACAAGAAATACATAAGGGGAGATCTGATAGGCTCTTGTAAAGGAAGCATTAAGCAGATGTCAAAGTTCTGTTAACAAACACATTAAGGAGTATTCCATTTGGAATGCAGTACTGTTTCCTGTGGCCTAGCATGCATCCCTAGCAATTTCAAAAGCTCTAATGACATTTGCTTTTAATAAAGAAAACTAAACTGTATTGAGAAACAATCATAGCTATAGGACTGTGTTGTGGTAAAGGCTGGGCAGGTACAACTAAAACTGAGTTTACAGAATGCCACAGAAAAACGACTATAATCAGAGAATGAAGAGACCCATGCTTATAGGCAGAACTTGATCTTGTAGTGCAAAGTAATGTGCAGAGGAGGGACCGGACATAATGCTGGCTTAACATACTTGATTAAAGGCAAAATGTTTTCAAAATGCAAGAGACAATGCTGAGAATGAAGCAAACTGGTGATTGGGATGAGATTGCACTTGATGGGCTTTTGGCAATCTTGCCAATCATTAATTCAAATGCTATGGAACAGTACTACCCCTAGGATTTTCAGCTGTTTCTAAATTGAGACAACAAAGGTGATGACTCAGAAAAGGCTAATGATGTGGCAGTTATAAGGATCAATAGTGCCAGAGAAGTCAAGCAAATTTTCTCTGCTCTGCCATCCTCTTCCTGCACCCTTGTGGGTATTCTTAACCAAATATAATTTGCTCACAGGCTGCATCTCCTCCTCGGCAGGATTCAGCCACTACATTCAGTCCTCTGTGCTTGGCTTGCAGGATTTGGTCATTGCAACTGTATAATCAGATGACTGATACGTGGCCTCAACGTGAATTACTCAAGAGTCTTTGAAAGGAAATGCAGATTTTATTCTTCAGTACCAGCAATAGAGTTATGGTAGTAAGAAATGAGGGATTTGTTGCAGAAAGTAATAAAATGTTACATTTCCTGAAAAGATTTACCTAATTTTTCATGACTTTAGTTAAACGTAGGTTAATGCCTTTTCGCATTACACTCAATATTCTTACAGCGTAATGATATATCATTGCTCTAACTTCTTGTCATGTCACGAGATCAGTTTCTATGATGATGCAGTGATCAGTTTTCCTTTGGTTAATAGGCAGAAAACACATGGATAAAATTTTGTCCTGTGTAGATAATGGCAGATCTCCCTCCATGGATTAAACCCAACCAGGCCTCAGTCATTCAGAATACAATCACGTATATGTTCTCTTCCACTGCCATGTGTATCCTGATGGCACCACGGACTGATCTGTCTCATAGCAGTAGCCTGCTAAGCATTGTGCAACTGTGTGGGATCATTCTTTGTGAATGTGGCACTTGAATGAATATGTGTGCACCTAAAAGCAGTGCAGAATGGAAGGTGTCTTTTCCTCAGCCAAAACTTGACTATTGCTTTATGAAGTTTGCCAAGAATTTAAATGTGTGACATTTGAATGAGCAATTGTTTTTGTTTTCTAAGAACTGCAGGTCAAGAATATAAAATTTAGTTGTTTTACACTGTGTCTTAATGGTGAATGACTTTGCTTTAGCTAAGCGATTGATACAATGCTTTTTACTCTTGTATCAAAGCATTTTCATAATTTGTTAATATGAGAATCTACATTTCACTTTTGTGAGCTAGTAGGACTTATGATTATCTCCATTTTACTCCGAAAGGGTAAGGTCACAGAAATGCCAAAGCCTACGCCCACGGGAAGTGTTCAAGCACCCTATTTCCTGTTGAAGTATATCATTAGACCAGGATCATCAGGTTCATTATTTTTAGACTTTCCAGGTGTACTGATCCAGGGCTGGGGACAAAGAACTTCACTGAAATCCAAGGCATGGGGAAGAGTTGCAAAGTAAACTTCCCAAAGTAAACTTCCCTGTGATATTGGGCTTCTGGTCTTGGGCTTCTCATGTCCTGTCAAGTAAGAGACTCCATGGCCCACAGCTGCAGATCAGCACCCATCCAGCAGACTCAGAGACCAAGATCCCAGTATGAGTAGCTAGGGCTTTTCTAAGCCTTTTTTTTCTTTTTTCTTTTTTTCATCTTTCCCTGATTGGCAATGTTTTATTTCTAGATATGCATCTTCTAATCAGGGTTGCTCCTGTTTCCTCAGTGGACAGCCTGGGAACCCTCAGAACTTCTAAGATTCTTCACTGTTTCTTCTGGAGTTTCTCTTTTTTTAAAGACAGGAGAGATGGAAGTGGGAGCATGGAAAGGAATGTGAATGTGAGGAAAACTGTGTGAAATGCTTTACATTTTTTGTAAAGGACCCATTGCAGTGGTGTCAGGATACCCATAACATTGATGTAATTCCTCTTTTTAGTTGTAGTTCTCTTTTGAATGCTTTGTTCAGGAGGCATGTGGATTTAAAACAAGTAAATATTTAGATGGATATAATGAAAATCATGTGAAAAACAGTCCTCTGCTTTCCACCAAAGAATGACTGCTTAGTTTTTAATGTACTCATTCTTTATGATCAGAAGGGCAATTAAACAACTAATGCAATTCTTGATATTCTATTGAACTGGAACAGCTACTGTAAATGATGATATTGCATATGCTACTTAGGTAATCTGACTGGTCAGCTCTCTGGCTCATTATCCTAATACAAACTCAAGTATGGAAGTCTGTTTCTATGGTTCAATAAACAGAAGCAATTGGAAAGATTAATCAAAGAGAATTGGTGATTGCCAAGTCTTGTTGAAGTTTAAGTAACTTCATAAAATCTTGACTATCTGTTAAAAGCAGCAGGACTAGTATGAAGTTTGTAAAGAAAAGAAAGAACGTAGCGATATGTAGAGACACAAACTTGTGAATATAAATATAGAGAAAACAAATGTATGTGCTTCACAGTTTCTTTTTTCCCTTCCTCAGGGAGGCTTTCTTTCTATTTTTAATACTTTTGAAGCCAAATTGTAATTCTGGTTGTAGATACTGGTACTGGTTATCTTTTATGCTTCTAATAACTCCTCAATGAATTTATTAGACTAAACAGATTTCACTGGCTTACAAATAAATGAGGAATTGCTTGAAATGTTTTTTTTTTTTTTTTTTTTTTTTTTTTACAGAAACTACTTCTGTAGTTTCACAGTAGAACAGAATTTGCTGTCAGGAGGAACCTGTGCTGGATGGTACTTTTGAGCGCTACTGCCTAGTATCATAGAATAATTCAGGTTGGGAAGGACCTCTAGTCTAGTCTAGTCTAACCTCCTGCTCAAGGGATGGCTGACTGAGGCATATTGGAGTTTCCCTATGTAACTTAAGTTTAAAGTCTTTGGTTTTGTTCACTTCTCTTGGTTAGCATGAAACATAATCAGATCATCTAAAAGTTGAGGGGTATAGAAACATAGGGAAAGACAGTTTACTTGCATTACACACATGCTCATTTGCTAGCTAACTGATATGAAGGTGGGAAATCATCACTGTTGCTTAATCTGCTGGCAATCTGTTAACACAACAGGTTTTTCCCACTACTGGATAGGGCTCTTATACAAGACACAGATTTCAGGACTATGTAGTTACAATGAAAACAGGTACCAAAGGGCAAACACTCAATGATGGGTCATTCTAGTATGATGTTATAATCCTGTTGCTCATTTCAGCATTTGGTAATAAATCAGACAAGGAGGCTTTACATTGTAGCTGAAAATATGTAACATTTTCCATGTTAATCTTTCAGTAGAAGAGAAATGGAACAGGATGTGGGCTACAATGAAGAGATCTGTTCTGTACATTACATATAGCTATTTGTCATCATTTGCTGATGCATTTAATATAACCATATAGTAAATTATACTTAAATCATTATTTCTCTCTCTCTAATTTTCGTATACTAATTGTAACTGTATGTTTCTTTTAGTTATGCAGTGTTCAAGTTCTTGTCTGCATACTTGAAATAGAGGATGATGTGAAAGCCAATACAAATTAAAGTTATTGGATAAAGCCAAAGTTTAATAAGATATTAGGTTACAATTCTGGAGACAAATTTGTGAGACAATGTTGTACCATCAGTTAGAAAAAAAAAAGAATACGAGCTCAGAAAGATTGGATGGACTGTAACCATAGATCTAAATACTAGTTTTTATGGGACTGTAGCAAGCAAATTAATTACTATGATTCAGTTTTCCCTATCTGCAAAACAGACCTAAAATTAGATACCCGATTCAGAGGAGAGTAAGAGGATTAAAGGAGTAAAGTTTCATGAGGGGTTTTGAAAAGCCTGTAGAAATAATAAAAACATTCTGTGTCGAGAATAACAAACATTTTTAAATTGAGATGAATGGGGAAAAAGCACGCAAAAAAGTTACAGTACAGTACAGTATCAGTATTTCAGTTTCTCTTTAAGACATGATTCCATGATTTCCAGTATCTGGAAAGAAGACTGGAAAGTCCTGCAGTTTTTTACATAGCTTATGAACATATTATTAATATGACTAGTCAGATCCAAAGATTCACCTACTTCCATCAATTCTCACTGGCATTACTGGTGGTATACCAGTTTGTAGTAGTGAAAATATGTTTAATATGTTCCTTAATAAACTGTAGTCAGACTCATCTGTTTTATCTTATTATTTTGGCTAAAATTACCTGGACCTTCTTTGTAGCTGGCTTCATCTGAAGACTTCTGAACTTGTAGAGCTTTGACGGGCTAACACATTTATGATTAAAGTCTCTTTGTCAATGGCAAAAGCCATTTCAGCATTGTATATTTTCAAGTGTTCAAGTAAGTGCTATGGTTGTCAGACACTCTGACAAATGGCCTTGCATACACTTACAACCCACTGTAGATTTTGATGAGGACATCAAAGCCTTATGACCTTGAAACTATATCTTCTCAACTATGAAATAAGAAACCTTTGAAGGAGTACCTAGTGGTCCTGAAGAAACTGTAGGTATTCTTTCTATTTGCAGCCTGACGTAGAACCCTCCACCATGAGGCTGAAGAGGCAAAACCTTTACTCTGCGGAAGCTGAGTACAGTAGAGATTTCTCCAGACTTTTCTTGGTGTACCTTAAGAAAGATGAGTCAGGCTCTTTAACTTGTTCATACTTGTTTTGGACCAAACCCCTGAAAGAAAAGGTGTCCAAATCTGGAGGAGAGTGTTGATGTCCTTGTTTTGCCTATACACTTTACAATCAGATCCAGTTTCCATGATTGCTCAAAATATTATTGACATTCTTGTGTATGTTTTACTAAATAGCTCACCTCTATATCAGCTAGTGCCTTCCAATTTATAATTAGTAGCTCATTCTTCACTGCAAAAAGGTCATTAGAGATAACGCAGTGCTTCACAAATCTATGAAAATGATCAGCCTATAATGTTGCCACTTAATATACCTGTATTAGTCAGTGTAATAAAACTGTAAAATGCCCAAAGTAGATCTCATTTTGTGTTTTTCAGTATCAATTTTAAAAGAGAGCATAAAAAGAGATTTTTCTTTATTTTTTTTTCTTTTTTTCCAGCTGTTGCAAGCAGCTAAGTTGTCCAAGCTTGTAATTTTATGCTCAAGTACAGTAAATTGATTTAATTTTTTCCTTTGGAAGGAAAGTCGTAGCGGGTGGGAGTTGCTTTCTTTCCTTCTCCTTCAGAAACATGCCTGAGAGTTTGTAGCACATTTTTGGCAAAGTGCACTGACAATAGTATTACCATGTGTCCAGGATTTTGAGACAGATTTACCCCTTGGTTGGTAGTTACCGCCAAGACAAGGTCACACAAATTTCAGCATGCAAAGGGAAGAAGGAGCAGTTCAATTTTCAGAGCAGGCATAATTCAGCCACTTACCCTTCTTATCTCCTAAAGCCTAGCATCCCTATGGTCCATCTAGTTCACATGGAAAGAATACATCTTTCAGCATCTCACATTACAGGAGATGTGGGGCTGCCATGCTTCTGACAGATACATCTCTGAGAGATATGGAGAAGGGAGGGGAGCAGGGGTTTCTCTCCCTCTACTTTTTTTTTTGCCTTTTTTTTCACCTTTTCACTACTTTTATGTTTCATTTGAAAGCATTGTATTGTGCATGTATTGTGCTATATAGTGAGCTATGCCTTGTAAGGCCACGGGAGTGATTCTCGGTGGAGAAGAGGGAGCTGGGTGGTGCTGGGCTGCACATGTGGGCTCTGTGTCTTGTCCTGCCAAGCTCAACTAAGTGAGCTCAGGCGAGTCGCTT